>CM026559.1:25238731-25569459 GCA_015143295.1 Tetracentron sinense | reverse complement strand
TCACGGTCGGATCACAGGGAGTTCGGCATTCCAGGCAGGTAGAATGCACTTCGGGGCTTATCTCCGGCCTCAGATCCTTTCAGCTACCCGCAGCCTCGTCAGGAGAAAAACAAGCGGGCAGAGTCTTTGCAGACTGATAGAGACGCCCAAGATCTGATGATGGTGCACGGTACGCGCGAACTAGTCTTTGTCGAAGTATCTAATATTGCCATGATATGTCGTATCTATATAATTCCTATGTGGTGTTTTGCGATGTTTGTATCTATATGTATAGTTGCGTTATAACGGCGGATGATTCAAATTCTAGGTTCGTTTCTCGTAAATGAATGTTTGGCAAGAGTGTTGATAGACACAGGATCCACTCCACCGTTCGTTTCACCAAGGCTTTGCCAAAGGCTTTACGGTCCGAGTCAAGCAAGCTACTTAGGGAGTTGTCCATTTCGACTCCATTGGGAAAATCTATTGAGACAGATAAAGTGTATCCGGATAGTGTTGTACAAGTCATGCAACATGAGTTGCCAGTCGACTTGATCCTTCTGGGATTTCAGGATTGGGATTTCGATGTCATCCTAGGTATGGATTGGCTCTCAACTCACCATGGACACGTGTCGTGTTTCGAGAAGGTGGTGCATTTTAAACCCGTGGGGTTAAAGCCGTTTCATTTCAGGGGACTTCAGAGAAGAGACATTGCCCGCTTTGCAGCTCTTAGTCTCGAGGGTGTAGAAGTGCGAGACTCCACACCCATTCCGGTGGTATGTGAGTATATGGATGTTTTTCCGGAAACCTTGCCGGGATTGCCTCCCGATCGTGCAATCGAGTTTGCGATTGAGCTAGCTCCAGGCACAGTTCCGATTTCAAAAGCTCCGTATAGGATGGCCCCTATTGAGCTTAAGGAGTTAGAAGAATTGCAAGGCCTTGGTTTCATCCGGCCAAGTGTTTCACCTTGGGGAGCTCCGGTTCTCTTCGTGAAGAAGAAAGATGGATCAATGCGTATGGGCATTGATTACAGGCAATTGAACAAGGTCACGATCAAGAATCGTTATCCATTGCCTCGGATAGACGACTTGTTTGACCAATTGAAGGGTGCGCAGTTTTTCTCCAAGATTGACCTTCGATCTGGTTATCATCAGTTGAAGATCAAGAAAGAGGACATTCCGAAGACAGCATTCCGAACTCGATACGGTCATTACGAGTTTTTGGTCATGTCTTTTGGATTGACTAACGCGCCGACAGCATTCATGGATTTGATGAATCGGGGGTTCAGATCGTCTCTCGATCAATGTGTGATCGTGTTCGTAGATGATATCCTTGTGTATTCACAGTCACAGGAGGATCACACGAGAGATCTCCGTCTGGTATTGCAGACACTTCGAGAGCATAGTCTGTATGCTAAGTTGAGCAAGTGTGAGTTCTGGCTGAACAAGGTGTCTTTTCTTGGACACGTGGTATCTGCTGAATTTCAGTTGATCCTGCAAAGATTGAAGCGGTGATGAATTGGGAAAGACTGAAGAGTGTCACCGAGATTCGTAGTTTCCTCGGGTTGGCAGGATATTACAGAAGGTTTGTGGAAGGATTTTCAAGTTTAGCAGCTCCGCTTACCTATCTCACACGGAAGAACACGAGGTTCACTTGGAGTGATAAGTGCGAGGCTAGTTTCTTGGAGTTGAAAAAGAAGCTTACTTCGGCTCCTGTTCTCACAGTTCCATCTGGGAGCGGTGGTTTCGAAGTCTATAGTGATGCTTCACTAGTGGGACTTGGATGTGTTTTGATGCAGCATAAAAAGGTGGTCGCCTATGCTTCCCGTCAGCTGAAGGAGCATGAGCAGAATTACCCCACACATGACTTAGAGCTCGCTGCAGTCATCTTTGCACTGAAACTTTGGTGTCACTACCTCTACGGAGAAGAGTTCGTGGTGTTCACAGACCACAAGAGCTTGAAGTATCTTTTCCTCCAGAAGGAGTTGAATATGAGGCAGCGTCGTTGGATGGAGTTCATGAAGGACTACGACTGTTCCATCCAGTACCATCCGGGTAAGGCTAACATGGTAGCCGATGCTCTTAGCAGAAAACCTTACGGAGTTATGGCTCAATTGAGAGTGCAAGAGTGGAAGTTATTACATGATATGTGTCATTTGGACACTACTCTCAGGCATGTCACCTATGGGCCGATAATGTCCAACGTGGTGGTTAGGCCACAGATCCTGAGCCAGATCAAGGAGTTACAGAATTCAGATGTTGAGTTGCTTGCTTACCGAGACAAGTCGGTGAGTAACGGCAATCAGGAGTTCGCTTTAAATGATGATGGTGCTATCACATTTAAGGGCAGGTTGTGTGTCCCCACCGACACAGTTTTGAGGGATGAAATTTTGAATGAAGCTCACCGATCAAAGTACACGGTACATCCGGGAGGTACTAAGATGTACCAGAATCTCAAGAAGCACTACTGGTGGCGAAACATGAAGAGGGAAGTCACTGAGTACGTCGCCAGATGTTTGATTTGCCAGCAGGTAAAAGCCGAACATCAAAGGCCGGTAGGTCTTTTGCAGTCCCTTCCTATTCCAGAGTGGAAATGGGAGAACATCTCGATGGATTTCATTGTGGGTTTGCCGCGAACGGCGAAGGGCTCCGATGCTATTTGGGTGATTGTGGACAGGTTGACTAAGTCTACACATTTTATTCTGTACCGAACTACTTTCAATGCAAATCAGTTGGTAGCCCTATATGTTAAGGAGGTGGTTCGACTGCACGGTGTGCCAGTTTCTATCGTGTCTGATCGAGATCCTCGGTTTACTTCCAGGTTTTAAAAAACTTTCCAGGATGCTATGGGTTCTCGTTTAGAATTCAGTACCGCCTTCCATCCTCAGACCGATGGACAAACGGAGAGGGTGAATCAAGTAGTGGAGGATATGCTCCGAGCTTGTATGCTGGATTTGCAGGGTAGTTGGGAGGAACAGTTGCCGTTGGTTGAGTTTGCCTACAACAATAGCTATCAGGCAAGCATCCAGATGGCACCTTTTGAAGCTCTGTATGGTCAGAGTTGTCGATCACCGCTATACTGGGATGAAGTTGGTGAGAGGAAAATTCTTGGTCCTGAGTTGATAGAGCGGACCGCAGAAAGGGTCAAAATTATCCGGGAGCGATTGAAAAGTGCTCAGGATAGGCAGAAGAGCTATGCGGATATACGCCGCAGAGATTTAGAGTTCCGAGTTGGAGATCGGGTCTTTGTGAAGATTTCGCCGAGTCGGGGAATCATGCGATTCGGGAAGAAGGGAAAGCTCAGTCCTAGGTATGTGGGACCATTTGAGATCGTCACAAGGGTTGGTGAGGTTGCTTACAGGGTAGCACTACCGCCTCACATGGCAGCGGTCCATAATGTATTTCACGTCTCTATGCTTAGCAAATACATTTCGGATCCGTCTCACGTCATTGCTCTTGATCCTGTTGAGATTCGAGAGGATCTTACGTTGGTTGAACAACCAGTTCAGATTCTGGATCGTCAAGATCAAGTGTTGTGAACCAAGACTATCCCTTTAGTCCTAGTGAAGTGGCAGCATCATTCCAAGGAAGAGGCTACATAGGAGCGAGAAGCGGAAGTGAAGGAAAAGTACCCTCACTTGTTTGAGTAGTTTTCCTTGTTAGTTTTGTGTGTATTTTGTTCTTGTTATGTTTTTGGCATCGTTCTAATTTCGAGGACGAAATTCTTGTAAGGTGGGAGGGATGTAGAGCCCCGAAATTTCATTTCACTAAGAATGAATAGTGTGTGAATAGTGCCCAAGTGTGGTTTTGTACACTTATGGGTCTTATGTTAATATATGTGCGTTTGGAATTATGGCGTATATGTTCCAATGGGTCTATATGTCCTTAGGGAATGTGTTGAAAGCATAAAAGAGTGTTGGAAGTGCATTGGGGAAGATTTGAGTGGTGTAAACAAGGTTTTTCAGCAAAACAGGGGTCGACCGATCGCTCGGTCATTACCTGCGATCGATCGGTCAACTACCGATCGCTCGATAGCTGTCGCACGGTCAACTTTTTTGTATGGGAAAAATTTCAGAGAATGTGTTTTTGACCGATCTCTCGGACATAACACCGATCGACCGATAAGCCACCGATCGCTCGGTCCATACCACCGATCGATCGGTCATACGCAGATTTTCTTCATTAAGGGTATTTAAGACTTTAACCATCACCCTTTGCCTATAAAAGGGCTGGGTTCGTGCCTTAGGGTTTCACAAACCCTTTGTGCATTGTTTTTGAGGGATTTGAAGAGGAGAAGGAGGAGAGGACCTTGGTGATCGTTCAAGCTTGTGGAAGATCAAGTTCTTCCTTTCCATTTGGTGTTTTCCAACCAAGAACTCACTGTTCTTGCTTGTTCCAGCCATTGGGAGTCAAACTCATTGATTTCTCTAAGGTAGATACACTCTACTACAATCTTACAATCCTACTAGTTACTAATTATGATTCTTCTTATCTATATGTATTGATTTTATGTATGAAAAGGTGTGATTATATACTTGGATGAAAATTACTATTATGATGCAGTCTAAGTGTTTGATAAAATACCTCTAAGGGATTCTATGCTTAAATACGATGATTTCTCTTATTAAGTGCATATGCTCGCATGTCTCGCATAAACCGATGGTTTCCATGGATTTCTCAAAGTACAAACAAGGGTTTTTCACGAAAAGACGAATAATGAATGATTCTAAGTAACTCTATGATTTCTCTAAGATCGTTTCACAAGCTCTAAGGATCATACCATGCTCACAAGGAAACTCTATGATAATGCTCTAAGATCGTCTCACAAGCTCCACGGATCACAATGAAATGCTCTAAGATCTCTAAGGTTATGCTCTATGGAAATGCTCTAAGGTTATTGCTCTATGCTCTATGTCTCTACGGATCATAATGACTCTAAGTAACTCCATGAACTCACAAGAACTCATAAGGCTATGATTATCGATTGAGTCACACAGTTACAGTTTTGGTTTCGAATATTATCTCACATACATTTTCACGGTTTCCATGCTTTAAGGAATTTACGGATTTCATCCTCCATGTCTTGTATGCTCCATGCCTAACCGCTTTATTGTTATTAGTTTGTATACACTGAGTATTCCATGCTCAGTCAATATTGTTATGATTGGCAGGTGCTCGGGTTCCATTCGATTTGTGTGGCGAAGAACCTTGGGTCGAGGAAGAGTACCGTGACCCGGAGCCTTCCATGGATCACTATCATAACGATGGTGCTTTAGATAGGAGTCGTGACTTCAATTTCTGTTGATCGACCGACTTAGAACTTGTGTCATTTTGTTATGTGAGTGTGGGGTTTGTCCACTCCACTTTTGGGTTTCTCACACATGTATACTTGTTGGTTCTTACTTGAGTCAAGTTATAGGAGTATTCATTTTGCTTCCGCTATGTTTAGTATTTTATTTTCCGCTGTGCATTGTATTTCGTTTCCGCTATGTATATTCAGGTACTCTTACAGGTTTCCACGTGTGCCTTATGTATCATACTGGAGGTATGATACGGCGGTCACGAGTCAAAGTACTCTTAACTCCTAGGGGGTATTTTGGGTCGCGACAGTACAGGTCAGGGTATGACACCCCCCAACTTCTACCTTCTACCTTCTACCAGTAAACGAGAGGTGAACATTTGCAGCTGACGTGTGTCTTTCCGGTATTTTTCCCCCTCACTCTCATAAGTATCTGGAGATTAGAAGTATGAGATCAAACCATACTTCGAGTTTCAGACTTTAACCTCTTTTTAGCTATGCAGGGGCAATGGGACCCACACCTGATGTCACAATGGAGCTCAATGGTAGACCCTATGTAGGCATAGAAGACAGACCCAAAAAGTTTCTTAGTTCCTTGCACATTTTTTGTGAAGTGGTCATTATAACTATTTTGGGGAGATCTGCCTGCTTGTCTGAGTTGGTAAGGGCTTGTACCGTTGAGCAACAGGCAGGGGCGGAGCCAAGAGGGCATGGGCGGCACGTGCCCCCTTGGAATTTTGAAAATCATTTTTTTTTTTTAGGTTATAGTCATGGGAGTGGGGGCAGGTCCTCCCCCGCCCTAAACTTAAAAAAAAATTAAAATTAAGTTGTTTAATTATTTAACTAGGCATAATCACAGAACAAGAGAGAAATTATACTATATTCCATAGTTGCAGGGAACCATATCTAGGGTGAGAAGCGTGTTTCCTAGGAAACGCGTTTGGGAAGCAAATGTGATGCAGTTTCCCCATTTTCGGGAAATGCTTGGGAAACGCTTAGGAAACGCCTCCAAATGATTGAGGAAACACTACCAAACAATCGGAGAAACACTTAGGAAACGATTAAAGAGCGATCACAAAGTGCCGAGAAAGCTATAGAATATAACATAAGACCCGATTTTGCTTCTCACTCTGGCAACTATGTTATATTCTTTAGAAATAGGAGTGCCAACATGGCACTCCTCTTTGATCACCATTTCTAATTAATTTTGCCACCTCATCAAACATATGTCTTTAATGAGCCCACCACAATAAATTTCTTAACTACACAACTCTTTCCAAAGAATTGATTATCTTTCTCATTTAGTGCCCCCACCACAATGAATGACTTTTTGATGCCACGCCACCTAATTCTATCTCTCATTTATTTCTCCAAACCTTTCATCTTCCAATGACAAGGGTACATGAACTTATCAAGCAATAGGATTCCATCATCTACCACTGTAAGTGTCTCTCTCAATCAAATCCCAAATTGAAAATGTACTTACCTTTCTACATGTGAACGATGTGCATCAGTGCATATCTCCTCCTCTCTATAACACCTCAAATCACCTTCTCATATTCTCTCTCTCTCTCTCTCATTAATGCAATATATGCCAATTACTGTACCAGGTATTTTCGTCCTGATTCTTGGGTTCCAGTCACCGGATGAAGAAATGAACAACTGGAGAAAATTATTAATAAAAGTTGTGAAGCAGTGTGTGAGTATAGGATGGGTGGAGGCTGACTACAAGAATTTTTAGTAGGGGGGCACAATTGCCCCCGAAAACAAGGAGAAACAATACCCGTAAGATATGTGCAAAATGTATGGATGAAATGGCCCAAGAATTTAGTCATCATAAAGATTTATCTATTAACGTTCCCCCCCCCCCCCCCCCCCACTAAAAAATCTTGGTTGTCCCCCTTGCAATGTTCCTGAGTTCATAAACTCTCTACACCTCCGAGTTTACCGATCTCATTAGAAACAATTTTATGTTGGCAATGCCAAATATTTAAGAAGATGCCTGTATGTTAAGTTTAAAGCCGATGTTTGTCAATACCACAACTTGGGTTCAAAACAGTCTTGAACCAGTTATTTGCTAAACCAATACCTAAACCGCTTTCCTCATCATCATCATTATCAATGCCTTATCTCAGCTATTTTGGTCCCAACATGAATCCTTTTCCGCCCTTCTAATTTTCTATTCTTCCATTAAGTGCATGATTTTCATGTTGTCAAAAATCGACTCATTTCAGCCGAAGTTGACTGAATTGAGTCGACTTACATGGTGTCTAAAGCAACATGCACTTGTATTTTAAAAATACTGACTTCCTGGTAAACTTCGACCGAAATAGAAAAAAAAAGTATTTTGAAAATACATAATTTCGGAGGAAGTTAACCGAAGTGTACAGAAAAAGTTTATAAATCTAAGAGCTTTTAAGTTTTAACTTAAAATGGTAATGCTAGTTCCACTCGCTTTAAACTTACTTTCTGCACAAGGAAAGATATGTGTCCCTAGCATTAATCTTATTATAATTATAAATAACTTTAAACGAGTAACCTTATTATAAATTATAATTTATTATTCTAATAATTTTATTATTAGTATATTATGCCCATAAAGCCTTTTTAATAATATTAAATAATTTTCTAATAATATTTGATAAATTAAAATTATTTAACTACCCATCTCTTCACATATTGATTCAATCCTATACAATCATTGAGCTCATGAATTGCAGATTGAAATAAGTTTAGAAACTAAATTAAATGTACACTATTTATCAACTTTAATGTGCATTCATAAGTTTTTCAGGTTTCTAAAATAATTAACATGAAAAATAAAGAGGATAAAATGACCTAACATATCCCTTTCACTTGACAAAGAGGATAAAATATAATTTAAAAAATATAACAATATAGAGAAATATCAAGAAGAAATTACAGCTCAGACAACACATGTCATTTAACATGATTCTCATATTTGAGTACTACATGCTTGCGTTAGTAATATAATAAATTCTACATAGATTTAAACTTAGGTATTGAATCTCTAAATTTTCATTTTAAATTTTCAATATTTATTTAAATTTTCTTCGACTTCTTTAATTTTTACATAACTTCCTCGAAACATATCAACTTCCTTAGCTTTATACCGAAACCGAAGTTTAATGCCTTGATGATTTCTCACTACCTGATTCATGTAAGGGTGACAATTTATGACCAAACCATTCATCTTCTTTCACAGGTTAGGATTAAGTCGGGTCGGGATTGGACTTCAAGACCCTTCAGGTCATTATACAAGGTTAGCTAATATAAGTTATATACTTAGATATAAAATCTGAGTTTAAATAGTCAAAGCATCCAGGCGATGCCTAGGCGATAAGGGTCCTGGTTAGGCAAGGCGGTAACCTATGTGCAAACAGGTTAGCTTGGGGGTTCAGGTTGAGGGGTTCCTTATTAAATTAGGGTTCAGGTTTGCCTTTTCAAAGTAGAAAAGTATAAACCCTAGTTTTCTATGTGAGAAAAGAAGAGAAAATACTTGTTGTAGGGAAGAGGATGAAGAGGATAAGCTAGAGGGTTAATTGTCTCCCTCATATTCCTTTATTATATATACTCCACCCATGGTATATTATTAGTCTACAAGAGATACTAATAGTATATCACTATTACAATGTATAAGACATAAAAGGAACACATAAATTAGAGAAGTATTGTACACCCCCCTTAAGTTGGTGCATAGATATCACTCATGCCCAACTTGCCAACAATACTACGAAACTTAGAAACACCAAGACACTTAATCAAAACATCGGCTAAATAATCTTCATACTTCGTGAATAGAGTGCAAATGTAACTCGCCTTTAACTTTTCATTGATGAAATGACGATCTTTCTACTTCAATATGTAAAAGTTGTCATGTTGCACACAGTTGTGAGCAACATTGATCGCATGCAATATTGATTGCATGCGTCATAGCTAGAAATTCTGCTTCAACACTAGATTTTGCAACCACATGTTCCATTTTTACTTCTCCATGTTACAAGGTTGCCTCCACTAGAGTGCAGTACTCTGAATTAGGGCGCCTATTTGAAACCGAACTAGTCCAATCTGCATCGGTGTAGGCTTCAACTCTTAGTGACTCGACCTAGTCTAGCGAGTCGAAAAACTCAACTCGATCGAGTAACTCGCTGAACAGTGTCTCCTTCGATAGGGCTGTAAACGGATGCGGATATTATCCGTATCCGGATCCATTTAGTCGGATAATTATCTGGATAGGTATCCGGTGGAGCGAATTCGGATAGTAAAATACTATCCGTTTATAATCGGATACGGATTTGGATACTGTTATATCCAATCCGATAAATATCCGTCCGATTATATAATATATATAAATAATATATTTTAAATTTATAAAATTAATATAACATTTAAAATATATTTTTTTAATAAAATTTATATATTTTTACATTTTTTAAATATTAATTTATATATTTTAATTTTTTTTAAAATTAATCGGATAATTCGGATGCTATCCGAATCTAGATATTTTAATCGGAGTCGGATACGGATATCATATTTCACTATCCGCCGGATATTTATTCGGATTCGGATATCTAGATATATAATCGGATATGAATTCGGATATAATAATATCCCCTCCATTTACAACCCTATCCTTCGAGTTTTGAGGTGACTCGACTTGAAACTCAATCAAGTCGAATAACTCAGCCGAGTGCTGAGTTACTCGGCTGACTCACCGAGTTTTCGAACTATGATTTTGGAGTCCGGATCCCGCTATCGTAAAGAGCTTGGAGTCATCGGGCCATTTGGCCTAGAGGAATTTTGGTCATGCAAAATTGGGTGTCTACACAATTATTGGAATAATCCCATATATACCAAACGTGTTACAAAAACCAGTATTTTAAAAAACGTGTAAGGCTTACACCTCGAGGATCACCTTGGGGCAAAGGTTAACAAAAATGCCTTGAGGCTCAATCTTGAGGCTCCCATTAGGCACACCCCTCATGCTTTGAATCTTGCTTTATGTCTATGGTGTACATCTCATACATTAACTAAAATTAGGTTTCTAGCCATAAATGATGCTTAAATGTCATTTTTTTATTTGTTTTAACTAATATATATAGTATTTCCTATGTGTACCTGTGGAGCCCACATGAACACACACAATGTACACAAATACATACACACATACACACACACACACACACACACATATATATATATATATATCTATATATATGTGTATATATATACTATAATCTTTTATTAACTTTTTGATTTTTTTACAAATTTTCTTATATTCTATTTATTTGTCAAAATTAGTGAGCACGAAGCTTTCTTGTGAGGCTTACGCCTTATGCCTCAAGGCTTACGCCTCATGCATCTTGAGGTCCTAACACCTTGCCTCACACCGTCAAGTTTTAAAACATTGACAAACACTAATGTTTTAAACAGTGTGTGAGGCTTACACCTCGAGGCTTGCCTTGAGGCGAGGCTCAAGGCTCAAATCTCATGAGACTCACTTTATGTATGTGACATGCGCCTTATACATTTACTAAAATTTGAGTTATAGCCAAATAACTGAGACTTAAATGTCAATATATTAACTAAAATTTGAGTAATAGCCACATAACCGAGACTTAAATGTCAATTTTAAAAAATAAATTATTATTTGTTTCAACTAATAACACATAACACTTTATTTAGTTGGGATAAGGCATTGGAATGATGTGACGATGATGATATTTTTTTCAACTACCACTTAATTTACTATTTTTAACATATTTAGACTTGTAAAACCCTTCGAGTCTAATTCTTATTAATTTCTCTAGTAGAAGTTGCAAAGATTTGGAACCTACAATGTAGTTCATGACTCTTTGTTGCTAAAATTCTAAATCCACCACATGAATTGATGATTGAACATCATTTTTAATATGTATATGAATGAAAAAATAAATCTAAATTTCAGCATTAGGTTGCCCTTCTTATATTTTTAAGGTTAAATAATTTATATAGGATTTCTTATGTGTGTATGCACACGCTCACGCACAAACATACACCGTACACAAATACATATATATATATATATGTGTGTGTGTGTGTGTGTGCGCGCATATATAATAATATTTCATTAACTTTTTGGATATTTTTACTATTTTTTATATTCTTTTTAAATTTGTTAAAATAAAGGAGAGTGAGGCTTTCTTGTGAGGCTTAAGCTTCACGCTTGGAGGCTTAGGCCTCATGCATCTTGAGGTCCTCACGCCTTCGCCTTTTAAAACATTGACAAAGACTATCACATAGAACTTTAGATAGTAGGTCCACAACCCCAAGACTAATGTACATATAAAGCATATACACAGAAGGATACTAGTAGACATGATGAGCATAAGAGAAAAAGCACCCTCATGTGCCAAGGGTCTAGAATTGTTCTAATGCTGTTAGTAGAGAATTTTTCCCATATGGCCTTGAAATATCTGTTTCGACTTGAAAGCTTCATGAAAGAAGGAAACAAAATTAGGAAAAACAATGTACTGACGGAATCATAAGGAGTTAGTTGTGGAAATCCCAAATCTCCGTAAGAAAAAAGGATTGACAACCAACTATAAGGAATAAGGAACACCTAATATGATGCCTCCCAAACTAATGAAGAATGGGTTTACTGTAACCCTTCTTTAATTCATGAATACTAATCAAAGAAACGAGTGGAGCCATACAAATGTTAAATGTTCAAAGGGTGCCTAGCTGGAGAGTTCTCGCAATTGGTTATTGTGAAGAAACCAAAGTAGGCCTTGAACTCAAAGGCTGTACTTCCATTTGGACGAGAAAACAACGTTAACAGAGACAGAGAGAGAGAGAAAGAGAGAGAGAGAGAGAGAACCTTGTCAAGATAAAGCCAGCAATATTTTGAGGTCAATTAGGGGACCACTCAAATTTCGAGGATCAAACTTCGGAAGAGCAAACCCAAAAGGCAAAAATTTTAAGTAGAGGGGGGAAAAAGAGCGTTTTGTGAGACTTCCAAACAACAAATTTCCCTTTGTGTTTAAAATTTGCATTATAGGGTGCAGTGCAGCTGCGCAAGTAGATCAGGAACCTTAGAATTACAACTTCTACAATGATTTTGAGTAGATACTGTGCATGCAGAGTATGTGAACAGGAATAAACAATAAGATAGTAATGAACCATAAGAAATAATCATACCAGCTGCCCAAGTACCTTCGGAGGTTGCATCTCAGGGGAAAGAGAACCACCGCAGTATTGTAGTACTGGTGAGTTACAGGAATTGATCCTTTCAGCCTGCTTTACAGCCCTATGGTCCATCCATACTATAACATTTCTCCTTGCATCACCACTCCAAGAAACTGTAACAGGAGAGCCATCAGCGTCCACGGCAACTGTGAACAGAAAACAAGTTGCCCTATCATTATTTAGACTATGCACACTGTTGGCTTCACACTATAGCCACAAGAAGATTTGAAGAGAAATAGGGCTAGTTTTGAGGTTGAAAGAGGAGTTTTAACAATGGGCACAGCAGCAGATTTTCAGCAAAAAACAGGGGAAAAAAACCCCACTGTTCGTAGCTCCCTTTGTATTCTATTTTTTCATCTCAAAGATTAGAAGATTCCAGCACAATACAAAAAAGAAACCTAGGGCATATCTAAGCCCTACACTTGGCAACATCCTACAAAAGGTAAAAAACACTAATAAGACAATCAACAAAAAGTAACAGGCATTAGTATTTTAACACTCCCCCTTAATGTCTTGTTGTTGAACACCCAACATTTCTCTAAAATATTGAAACTTATCTTTGGAAAGTGCCTTCGTGAAGATGTCCGCCACTTGGTCATCGGTTTTGCAATACTTGAGTTGAATCTCATCATCTTCCACTGCCTCTCTTATGAAATGATGCTTGATGGCAATATGCTTAGTGCGGCTATGGTAGATAGGATTCTTTGACATTGCAATTGCGGATTTGTTGTCACAAAAAAGAGGAGTTGCTTCTCCTTGTTTTACACCAATATCTTCTAAAACTCTTCGGAGCCATATTGCTTGAGAAGTTGCCATTGATGCTGAAACATACTCAGCCTCGGTAGATGATTGAGCCACTGTTTGTTGCTTCTTGGATGCCCATGAGAATATGCCCGAACCAAGGGAAAATGCATGCCCGGAAGTACTTCTCATATCATCAACACATCCAGCCCAATCACTATCACAAAATCCAAGTAACTTTACATCAACACTTCTTTCATACATAATTCCAAATTCAAGAGTACCTTGGATATATCTCAACACTCTCTTGGCTGCTCCAAAGTGTATTTGGCTTGGCTTGTGCATGAACCGAGATAACAAACAAGTAGCAAACATAGTATCCGGTCTTGTAGCTGTCAAGTACAACAAGCTTCCAACCAAGCTTCTATAGAGAGATGCATCAACTTCTTTACTTCCATCTTCTTTTAATAGTTTTTCATTTGTAACTAAAGGTGTAGTTACCGGTTTACAATTTCTCTTTCTAAATTTTTCAAGGAGAGTTTTTGCATATTTCTTTTGACAAATAAAAACACCATCTTCTTGCTGATAAACTTCAATGCCCAAGAAGTAATGCAAGAGGCCCAAATCACTAATTTCATATTTTTTCATCATCTCCTTTTTAAATTCTTCAATCATTTTCTCATCACTACCGGTAAACACCAAATCATCAACATAAAGAGAAACAATAAAAATATCATTTTTACCTTGAGTTTTGATGTATAAGGTTGGCTCGTTCTTGCTTCTTTGAAAACCTCTTTCATGGAAGTAAGCATCAATCTCACTATACCATGCCCATGGTGCTTGTTTTAGGCCATACAAGGCCTTTCTCAACTTGTACACTTTTTCTTCTTCACTCTTTATGACAAAGCCTTGAGGTTGATCTACATAAACCTCTTCATTCAAGAAAGCAGACTTTACATCTAGTTGGTACAAGAACCAACCTTTTTGTGCCGCCAATGCAATAAGAGCTCTAATAGTATCAAGCCGAGCCACCGGTGCAAAGGTCTCATGAAAATCAATTCCCGGTTGTTGAGAATACCCTTTAGCCACAAGTCTTGCTTTGTTCTTTTGAATGGAACCATCCGGGTTGAGTTTTGTTTTGAAAATCCACTTCACGCCAATAACTTCTTTATCTTTTGGCCTCTCCACCAATTCCCAAGTATTGTTTTTCTCAATTACAAAAATCTCATCTTCCATTGCTTTCTTCCACGCTTCTTCTTTAATAGCTTCTTCAAAGTTTTCTGGTTCAATGACGCAAAAATTACAACTTGCATAAACATAACTAAGGCTCTTTATTCTTCTTGGAGTTGATCTTGATGATGATGAACTTGAGCTTGATGGAGAAGTTGGTGATGTTGGTGAACTAGCAATCGGAGATGCTTGTGGTGGAGCTTCATCTTCATTTTCAAAACATTCTTGTTCTTCACTAATGGCGATGACTTGATTTTGAGCCTTTTTTTCTTTCCAATTCCAAGAGGCCTTCTCATTAAAGAGAACATCTCTACACATAATTACTTTATTTTTCTTCAAGTTGTAGAGTCTATAGCCCTTTGATTTTGAGCTATAACCCACAAAGATGCATTTTTCACTATTCTCATCAAACTTGAGCCTTGTTTCTTTAGGAACATGAGAAAAATAAATACAACCAAATACCTTTAAATGATTCACGGATGGCTTCCTTCCACTCCAAGCTTCAAATGAAGTTTGATTCTCCATGGCTTTTGTTGGACATCTATTCATCAAATAAACCGCCGTATGTACCGCTTCAGCCCAAAAAGATTTAGGCAACCCCTTCTCAAACCATTGATTTTTCCATCTCAACTATAGTTCTATTCTTCCTCTCCGCCACCCTATTTTGTTGTGGAGTGTGCCCAACCGTCAATTGTCTCTCCATACCAATATCTTCACAAAATTTTTCAAATTCATTTGAATTGTATTCACCACCTCTATCACTTCTTAAAACTTTGAGGTAGTTGCCACTTTGTCTTTCAACAAGATTTTGGAATTTCTTGAAAATAGAGAAAGCTTCGGACTTTTGTCACATAAAGTAAACCCAAGTCATTCTTGAAAAGTCATCCACAAAAATAATAAAGTACTTGTTACCGGCATGAGAAGGAGTCTTCATTGGCCCACATACATCGGTATGAACAAGCTCCAATGGTGATTTGGCTCTCCATGCTTTTTCTTTTGGAAACGACCCCCGGTGATGCTTTCCAAGAGCACACCCTTCACAAACTTCCTTTACTTCTTGTATAGCCGGCAATCCATACACCATGTTTTGTTGTTGGAGAGTCTTCAAGCTTTGAAAATTCAAGTGCCCATATCTTCTATGCCATATCCATGACTCATCAATCACATCCATCTTCAAGGCCACATTTTTTGAATATCGAAAGATGAGAGGAAAATTTCTATTTTTCTCCATCTTGATTTTTGTCACAATTTGACTTCTTCCCCCTTTATCATAAATTTTGCAAGAGTTCTCCTTAAAGTGGATGGAGTACCCATGCTCTACAAGTTGGCCAACACTCAACAAATTTTGCTCCAAATCCGGAACTAGCAAAACATCTTGGATGTATTTTGCTCATTTCTTTGTCTCTATGACAATAGTACCCTTGCCTTTTGCTTGCACCAAGACACCATTTCCCATCCTTACTTGAGAATTTGAGAAAGTATTCATGTTCACAAAAATACTTTGATCACCCGTCATATGATTGCTACAACTACTATCAAGGTACCACACATCATTTCTTTGCTCCGACGCCGCTTGACAAGCATAAAACATATTCCCATCACTTTCTTGCTCTTCGGAGAAATTTGCTTGTTGGTTGTTTTTGATTTGGCAATCCTTTTGGAGATGCCCAAATTTCTTGCAATTAAAACATTGAGGTTTTCCCCGAAACCAACAATCTTTGTCAACATGACTACTTCTTTTACAAATGCTACATTTTTGTTGAGAGGATTCTACATTTGCTCTTCTTTCAAAATTATTTCTTCCTCTTCCTCTTGTATTTCTTCTTCTTCCTCTTCCATATCTTCCACCTCTAAAAAATTCACTTTTTGATTTTTCAAGACTTGATGGTTCTTTTTCATGATTTTTGGGGCTAACATTGAGCTTAGATTGAAAGGCACTTTCAATTGATTTTTTCGAGTGTCTACTCAATCTTTGCTCATATGCTTTAATAGAACCCATCAATTCTTCAACACCCAACGAGGAAATATCTTTAGTTTCTTCAATAACCGAAACAATAGGATCATATTTTTCCGGCAAGCTAATTAAAATTTTCTCAACGATTCTTTGATCGGTAATTTTTTCCCCATAGGTTTTCAATTGATTCACAAGTTCAAAAATTCTAGAAAAATAACCTTTCAACATTTCATTCTCCTTCATTTTAATATTTTCAAAATCCCTTCTTAGAGATTGGAGTTTGATGGCTCTTACCTTCAACGTGCCCCGATACTCCTTTTGTAAGATATCCCATGCCTCCTTTGATGTTGTAGCATTGATGATTCTTGGAAAAATTGGATCGGCCACTCCTTGTTGAATCAAATGAAGGGCTTTTGCATCCTTCCTTTTTGTCTCCTTCAATTGTTGCTTTCGAGCATTGGATAATGTCTCTACATTTTCCGGCTCTTCGTACCCTTCTTCTATAAATTCCCAAATATCATAGGAAAGAAATAGGGTTTTCATCTTCACACACCAAAAATCATAGTTTTCCCCATCAAAAATTGGAAAGGGAGGTTGTTGAACGTTGGTGTTGGTGTTGCTTCCGCTAGCCATCAATATCTCCTTCACCGGGGTTTGTTTTTCCGAGCACAAGCTTCACACCGAGCTAGTTGTTGATCCACCTAGCTCTGATACCACTTTGTTGGCTTCACACTATAGCCACAAGAAGATTTGAAGAGAAATAGGGCTAGTTTTGAGGTTGAAAGAGGAGTTTTAACAATGGGGACAGCAGCAGAATTTCAGCAAAAAACAGGGGGAAAAAACCCCACTGTTCGTAGCTCCCTTTGTATTCTATTTTTTCATCTCAAAGATTAGAAGATTCCAGCACAATACTAAAAAGAAACCTAGGGCATATCTAAGCCCTACACTTGGCAACATCCTACAAAAGGTACAAAACACTAATAAGACAATCAACAAAAAGTAACAGGCATTAGTATTTTAACACACACGACATCAAAATATGTATATAACAATACTATAAGAAACTAACCATACTAAAACAATTCACAATTTCTTGTATATAATGGAGGTTCATTGTTTCTCAGAGTTCTTCTTATAGCACGAAAACAAATGAATTTCACTGGACCAAAATCTCAATATCATGAGAGACTGGCATAGCGTATAAAGTATTAACACTTATAGGGAGTTGAATCAGTCAACTGTTATACTTAATGCATTTCTAAGAGAACTGACTGATTTAAGAAAACATCGTTTGATCGAATAGTAGATGGTGAACGAGAAAACCACAGTATCGATTCTATTAATATATTCAATGGCATTTTCTTAACATAGTATCATAGAAATGTTCGAAAAGTAAATGAAACTCAGAACTGGAAAAAAAACTATTTGCCTTGATGAGTTTTCTGCAACTGGAAGATTACATTAGGAGATTCAACATCTGCGGATAACAAATCTTATATATATAGAGGTAAAAGAATGACTTTTTCTGCTTAGGAGGAATGTGTTATACACAAGCAAAGGTTGTGAAGTTTTTCCAAGAAAGAATCTAGCCAACACAACCTATGTTAATAGTCGTGGGTCTTTGTATCAAGAGTTGGAAGAGAAAGAATGAAAAAAAAAAAAGAGCTAAAATATGGTGGTGGGGTCAAAAAGAAGATAAATCCATTGCTTTTAGGGATAGATTGATAAAGGAAGACACATGGAACTTAGAAGGAGAAACTACAAAAATGTGTGACAAATAGCTAAACGTATTAAAAGATTAGGGGGGAAAGGTTTAGGAGAATCTAAAATAATTGATCACATTAGAAAACGTGGTGGTGGTGGAGTGATGAGGTTCAAAAGGTCGTGTCCTAGTACATGACGTGGCAAAGAACTAGACATGATAAACCTAAATAAATGTCAAAATGCTAAAAAAAGAAGTAAGGCAAGCTAAATATAAAGCATATGATGACTTACACAATAAGTTAAGCAGAATGTGAGAAAAATGTAAATAAACTTGCAAGAATTACGGAAAGGAAAACTAGAAACCTAGATTATGTTAGATGCATTAAGAGCAACAATAACAGAGTACTGATGAAGAGATGAAAAAAAAAAGATGGAGACGATATTTTCAAAATTTATGAATGAAAACTGCATACGTGCCCTTAGACTAGGCAGAGACACTAACTTAGTGGAGACTAAAGACCAATGTTCTTTTTTCATAATTAAGGTAATAGAAGTAAAAGAAGCTCTAACTAGGATGGATATAGGAAAGGCATTGGAACCATATGCTATTTCAATTGAAGTGTAAGAATGTACGGGAGAAATAGGAATATCCTAGCTTACAAATTTGTTTACTAACTATCATGAGATCAAACTTATGAGTAACACTATGAGTTATGGGAATGAGTGATGGAACAATGAGTAAGACAAGTAACTAGGATTTTAGAAAACCAATTTATATTCATGCCAAGAAGGTCACAATTGAGGCTATCTTCTTACTTAAACAATTGATGAAAAGTTTAGGGCGAGAAGAAAGACCTCGATATATGGTTTTTATTGCCGTAGACGAAACATATGATAAAGTCTCTAGAGAATTAATTTAGTGGACGTTGGAGAATAAAGGAGTTCTAAGAAAATATATCGATATTATTATGGACATGTATGAGGAATTGGTAAAAACATTGAGAACAATTAGTGGACAGACGGTTAAGCTCAATGATCAGATGGTTAAGCTTGATCAAGAAGATAAATACAAGGGTCTCTCCTCCTATCCAAGCCATTTCAAATGGGGGTATCATTCGATTGAGGAATCGCCAAGTAGTGCCCAAGTTTTCGAGTCAAATGGAGAAAGCTCTTCAGATCTGCCGTTAGGAGATCCATGCATTCGTATATTACCAATGTCTTGTTCTGTTGTGAGCCCATCTCCGAAATATATTTAGGATTTGTGCGTGCTGGGTGAAACTCAGGGATAGGGTTGGGGCTTCTCTACCAATAGGATCAGTGGTAGTAGATGATGCCTCCATTGTATCCCCATCGGAGATTAGCAGTGGGTCATGCCTAGAGAATAGAGATTGCCCCGATTGGGAGGTGGTTGGTAAATCGTTTTCTAGTCCCTCCTTAGGGAACCCCCCTTGGGTATGTGGTCCCAACAGTGCTATCCTTTTAGTTCCTAGCTGAGAGATCAACAATCAAGCAGTGTTACCTAGGCACGTGGTACGAGTGCCAAGTGTCCAGGTGTCTAGAGGTGTTCAGCACGACAAGCTATAAAAATCCCAATACGGCGGCACGGGCATAAAGATTTTTCAAAATTATTATATATTAGTATATATATATATATAATCTTTTTTATAAAAAAATAATAACAAGGTTAGAGAGGAGGGACCACCTGCCCCTATTTTTTAAAAGTATATACCAAAGTTATAACAAAATATTTGTATAGAGAATAGAAATGAGCAATAAGAAAGAGACATCCCTATTGATCGTCGTTGGTGTCTTTGTAAGTTTTCCTCTATGTTTCTTCAAAAGCTACACAACTGGACATAAAAAGTCATAGCAATCCAATATATTGTATTTTAAAAATGGTATGACATACAAGAAGCAACACGTGTCTAACCATAATGTCGACGTCACCATGACATAGTATAAGCATGTACCAAGGAGTGTCGTGTCGTGTCGTGCCATGGAGTGTCGTGTCATGTCCAAGTGTCGGCACGACAAATTTAGGAAAACTGAAGTGCCTAGGTAACACTGATCAATAGGACCTCTCTTGGGTCGTTTTTGGGAAAAAACAGTAGAAGCTAAGCATTTCTCATTTGTCAAGGAACCCTCAAAGATCCTAGAAAGGGTGGTTTTGCCTTCATCTTACGTGGAAGTGGTGGCAGGTATCGGTACAAGGTACTAGCTAGTTAATGTCGCCAACTTGTAAAACATGTCAAAAAATGCGAGGGTTAGAAAATGCGAGGGCAGGAGAAGATGATATTGGAGTATAGACTCACTAGTAACTCTGTTGATCTCAGGCTTAGTGATTAGTCTGAAGGGGCCAGGTGATGTATTTGGGGATTAGTTGCAAACTATTGCTTTGGATGATGCAGAATTAGCAGGGGTAAATCAAACGGACCTTCAAATTATCTCTGGGCTATATTCCACAAGCTCAGGTCTAGATCGTTTTGAGGAAGTAACGTCGGGAAGGAATGCGAAGAACCAGTCCATCCCCATCTCGGATAGGGAAAGCTCTCATATTTCTACACAATCTTGAGCGAGAGGTATGGGTGATCATCAGCAACTTAATACATTTTCCTCTCCTTGATAGGTATGCTTATACCCTCTTCTCATGCAACCCACCCTGTCCAACTATATGGTGCAAATAGGATCGGTAGTGAGAATTTTTGGTGTTCATTTAGTGAATACAATGATTCAATTTTGCACTTACATGAAACTATGATACCACAATTCGATGAGGAAAAGGGATTCGGGGTAAGGTCTAACCCAAGCTTGGGTATGTGTAATGTTGTTGAGGGTGTACTAAGTCCAAAGTCAGTGCCTCTCGGCCCAATTCCTAGTGTTTGCATTGGGCCTCATAGGAGGAGTCCGTAAGAGGCTTCCAGGTGGGTTGTTAGCCAAATCTAGGGGCTTGGTAAGTTCTTACGTCTCTCTTTTGAGGGCATGAGGTTGAGGCGAGGGCTCTATTCCATAGTATAGAGCGAGATAGAGCAGTGGGATTGGAAACTGTCAATCTGATTTTCAAAATAGGTTGGGGAGTAATCTCAGCAATGGAGTTGAGGAGATTGGAGTGCAACGTCAATTACGATAGACTATCATCTAGAGTTGTGCCTTGTAGCCATAGTGACAAAGTCGGGGTTCGGTAATAATTCGGCAGGGGTCAAGTTCAGAAAAATACAAGAAAAATTCAGAACAAATAAAATAAATTAATAAATATAAAAATATACCGAACAATTTGATTAAAAATATACAAAATAAGTATTATTTTTTTTTGCCAAGTTTGAGAAAATAATTTAGGAATGATTCGGAAAATTCAGGAATAATTTGAAAAATTTGCAAATAATTCAGAAAATTCGCAAATAATTCTCCAATAATTCGCAAGTAATTCGGAGAATAATTCGGCAAAGCAAAAATGCGCGAATAATTCACAAATTTTTAGAAAAAAACAGAGTTTTTTGTTACAGAGCTTGTAGCCCTAGAGTCGGGAGGGTCCGCAGAGTTCTTAAATGACAGGTCTATCCATTTTGTCTTGGAAAGGGCTGGGCCTAGAGGAGAAAATGATTGCTTTAAAAAATTATGTGAAATCAAAGAGACCTATGATAATGTGCATTCATGAAACAAAATTAGAGAAAATCAAGGAATGCACTATCAGGGGCATTTGGGATGTATTAGTCCCAAATTGGCTACTCTTTCCATCTTTAGGGGCGTCAAGGCATTCTTTTAATGTGGGATAAGGAGAGGTTAGACGTTCTCGAGTCCGAATTGAGGGCTTATTTAATTTCTAGTGGGAGAAGATTTCAAATGGGTATTCTTTGGAGTTTATGGTCCATCGGGGGTTCGGATGATTCTATTTTTTGGTCAGAATTGGATGATGCGAGTGTTAGGTGGGATGCTCTATGGTGCTTGGGCGGTGATTTTACTAGTATTAGATTCTCAAGGGAGAGAAAAGGGGAGAGTACATTGGCTTAAAGAATGGGATTGAAATACAAAGTTTTTACATAAAATGGCCAATTTCCATAAGAAAAGAAACTTCATATCTAAGCTGAGAATGGATGGGATTTGGAAGGAGGGAAATGGGGAGATTGCAAAGAGTGTTGTATCATACTATCAAAATTTGTATAAGGATAAGGAAAAGTGGTGTCCTAAGTTGGATGGCCTACATTTCTCTACTTTTTCCCCCTGAGCAAAGGGAAGCTTTGGAGGGCCCTTTTGAGTTGGAGGAGATCTCGAGACTTCTTAGAGGCATGGCCGTAGACAAAGCCCCTAGGCCTAATGGTTTCACTATTGAGTTCTATCGATCCTGTTGGGATATTGTGGGTAATGATTTTCTAGAAGTGATGAAAGAACTCTTTAATTCGGGTAGATTTGACAGAGTAATCAATAGTACGTTTGTGGTATTGATCCCAAAAAAAAAGGGAGCAGTCGACCAAAAGGATTTTATCCTAATTAGTCTTCTTGGTAGAATTTACAAAATTCTCTCCAAGGTCTTGGCAGTTAGACCACAAGTTGTGATGGGCTCAATCATTTCTCCGGAGCAAGGTGCGTTTGTTGGGGTTGTCAGATTCTAGATGGTATTTTGATTGCCAATGAATGTATAGATGAATGTCTCAAGTCAAAAGTGTTAGGAATTCTATGTAAAGTTGATTTGGAGAAAGTCTATGATCATATGAATTGGGAGTTTCTGGATTATGTTCTCGGTATATTGGTTTCGGCTTCAAGTGACAGCATTGGATGAAGACGTCTATTTCATCTATAACATTCTCCATTCTCTTAAATAGATGTCTAAAGGATTATTTCCCAAGCTCTAGGGGATTGAGGCAAGGGGATCCTCTTTCTCCGTTCCTCATTATCATAGTCTAAGAGGCTTTAAGGCATATGTTGATCAGAGCTAACAGTCCTGTGTTTAATGGTTTCTCGATAGGCCAGGATCACCTACCTAATCTTTTGCATCATGTCAGAATTTGGTCTCTCTTAGATGGCTCCTTAGATGCTTCGAAGCTGTCTTTGGGCTGAGAGTGAATCTAGCCATGTCCAAAATTGTGCCTGTAGGTGAGGTGGTGGTGGTCAGCCTGTTTAGGGTGCAAAGTGGGTTCTCTTCCATCAGTGTATCTTGACATGCCTGACTCCAATTTTGGGGAGATTTTCCAATCGATTATCACGTTGGAAATCGACCTCATTATCTATTGGGGGGAAAATAACCCTAATCAAAAGCACCCTCAACAATTTGCCCACATATTTCATGTCCACTCTTACCCTCCCTCGATCGGTCACTGCATCTCTTTAGAAAATGCAAAGGAATTTCTATGTATAGAAAAGACGATTGCTTTAAATATCATTTAGTAGCTTGGAAAAATATTTGTTGTCCTAAGAGTGATGGGGGCCTGAATCTAAAGCCGTTAGTGAGGGTTGCTAAATCGTAATCAAATTGTGAAATTGTTTTAGGACCGATTTGATTCAAATCGTAAATCGTAAGATTCAATTCATTTAAAAAAAAAATACAAAAAATTACTTAATAAATCAAAAAATAGAATAATCTATTACCTAAAATATTTCATTCATATCTATTGATAATAGAAAGTAATGAATATTTCATTGCATACACTATAAAAAATGTGAATGATCTCCATAAAATGAAAAAAAAACTTGATGTAGGATGAAGGAAGAATGATGCTAGATTATAATAAAGGGAATGCGAAGTTTAAAGAGAAATGAAATAAAAAGAAAGAAAGAAGAGAAGTAGAGTCTCACTACTTCTATGGAATACGTAGGATTGGAGTCTCACCAATTTAGGCATCCGAAGATGGAATCACTCCACCAATACATGGAGTCACACCTTACTTAAAGAAGAACTTTCATTCACTTCAATTCTGCCATCCTTACATTGTCATAGGGTCTTCTATTTATAAGCATTAATAGAACATTCGACATAAAAGCTAAGCCATGACCTTTTTAAATATACGTGTGAGATACTTTGCAAAACACGTACTCTTTTCACATATCGTTTTCACATGACCTTTTTACACGTATCTTTTGCATATATCTTTTGGTGGGAGGGTATACTTGCACAAGACTAATGCCTTCCCTACAAGGAGTAGAGTCCATTAGCATATACTTGTACTTGACTAATGCATACCCTACAAGGAGTAGAGTCCATTAGTACTAATGCCTACCCTACAAGGAGTAGAGTCCATTAGCTTCATCCCACATGCATGGGCACATGAATCATTAACCTCTTTTATTTGTACCTTTGCACATTTCATTTCTCTTTGGGGCCGAATGACTAATGCCCACCCTACAAGGAGTGGAGTCCACTAGCATCCTCCCATCTTTGCACATGTCATTTCTCTTTGGGACCGGATAACTAATGCCCACCCCACAAGGACTGGAGTCCATTAGCGTACACTTGCACTTGACCAATGCCTACCCTCAAGGAGTAGAGTCCATTAGCGTACATTTACACTTGACTAATGCCTACCCTACAAGGAGTAGAGTCCATTAGTACTAACGCCTACCCTACAAGGAGTAGAGTCCATTAGCTTCATCCCACATACATATGCACATAAATCATTAACCTCTTTATTGATATCTTTACACATATCATTTCTCTTTGGGACTGGATGACTAATGCCCACCCTACAAGGAGTGGAGTCCACTAGTATCCTCCCACACACCCACTTAAAGTTTCACTTTCTTTACACACACACATAGGGAAAATCTCGATTATACAATACACGTGCACATGAGCAATTGTGAGTAGCATGGTAGACAAAAGAAATTCTTTACATATATCCCATACACACATAGTTCACATAATTCAATTTCATCAAAACATATATTTTTCCTCTTGGATTTTCCTCAAAACTCATATATTTCAACATGCTTTTCATCTTTGAATAATAACATACACTTTTCATTCTTTAGTCTAAGGCATTTTAATTTTGAAAAATAATATATACTTTTCATTCTTTAGTCTAAGGCATAGAAGCATCACAATGTAGTTCACATCACAATTCGCACTTTTATCTTGATTACAATATGGTTTATAACAACTAGCTAGTGAAGTGTTCATCTTTGAATCATAGTATATCCTTTTCATTATTTATTCTAAGGCATAGAAGCATCACAGTATAGTTCACATCACAAATCACATGTTTTCATCTTGATTTACCATATAGTTTATGACAAATTATGTAGTGAAGTGTAGTTACCTTAGGGGATAAAATCCTTTTGATCCAAGGCTTAAAAAAGCTTGAGGAAGCTTGTAGTAGAGAAACCCAAGCATGAGGATGGAGATCTAAGCCCCAATGGCGCGTGGTAGTGAGATCCAAGCTTGCGTAAGCTTGGGAAGCAAGGATTCGATCTCCTCTTTGATCTACCACAAAGCCCCCTCTTAGAAACCTAGGTTTCCTCCATTTTCTCTCAAAAAGTCCCTCTCTAAGTGTTAGACCCTTGGACCCCCGAAAATTGGGTATATATTTTAGGTTAGTGAAAAACCCTAAAAGCAAACATGTCAGTGCAATCTCGCTCGAGAAGGCTTGGGTCTCGCTTGAGCGGGCTACGCCCTGGGCTCAAAAACACTATTTTCGTCAATCTCGCTCGAGCAGGCTTCCATCTTGCTCGAGCAAGATTTTATGCAAAAACGCAGTTTGGTATTTCGACCATAACTTTTGACTCCCTTATCGGATTTTGACGATTCAACTTGCGTTGGATTTTTATTTCAAAGAGGAACAAATTTTATGTTTTAAAAAAATCCTAATTCTTTATTCTTCATGGTCCAAATTGCCCCTAAAGCTTACTGGTTAGGAAATGGGTTTCAGCAACCCAGATTTGCAGCAGACCCGATTTTGGAAATCGGGTGTTTGACTTAACCCCGACTCAAAATCCAGAAAAATGATCAACATGAACCTCGTAGAGGGTTCCAATAAATTTCTAAAAATTCAAGAGTCACTTGATTCCGATCAACGGTGACTAAACTAGTGCTTCAAAAAGTTGAGGGAAATGCCGAAACATACCACTTCAACACCTAGAACACTTCGAGTGCTTCTTTTCCCTTGGTTCCAAAACCATACTCACACCTTATAAATTTTTACCCCATTGGGTTGTAATCCACCTAGGTGATAATCTAACTCACACCAATATGCATGAGAGGCCCTAGCCTCTTTATGCCTCGTGCACTATCACTATTCACTTACAACCCATGCATTAGCACTTAGGGTATTTATACCCTTGCTTTCACCCACATAGAGTATACTTATACTCTCATTTTTGAGACTCAACACACTCACCTAAAACCCTTCACTTGACTCACTTCATACCAAGAATACAATGGAAGGCCTTAGGCCTTTACACCCACCATATAAGGGCATTATTTACTGACATTGTTTCTCGTACAATGAACTCGGTTCCGGGGTTCTACACTGAGGACCATTGTCAACCCATCTATGAATTTAATAATCTTGTCTAACATTGTAGGTTTCTTGATAATCCATATACATTTCTAAATAAACATACAAAACAATTAATAGGGCTAGGTTAGAGAGGATATCGACCTTAGGGATCGTTCTCTTCGATCCAAAACGCTTACAAGAGGCTTTGGTGATGATCTTTGAACCAAAATCTCCTTTTCCAAGCAAGATCGTCCTTCTCCAAGCAAAACCCTCTAGAAGAACTATGTTTTCCCCCTCCTTGGATCTCAAAACCCTCGAATTGAGATGGGTAATTATACTCCAAGGGTTCAAAACCCTAATTTCCACAAGATTAAAAAAAAAATGGGCACGAGTTACGATCGATCGTTGCACCATGGCGATCAATTGCCCACCAAACAGTGGGCTCACTAAATTTTGCTATGTTTTCCAACACTTCATCCAATTAAGTATCTTAACCACCCTACGCCAATTAGTTATGATTGAACGCACATAAGGACATATTATTAACCATTATACCCATATTAAACAAAGTAATAACATAAAATAAATTTAAGGTCTCTACAAATTATTTAGTAACTAATTAGCTAAGTTTGTTAGAGGTATCTTTCAACCATCTAACAAATTAATTAATGAGATATAGAGGAATCCCAACAAAATAATTTTCTCACACCCAAATCATATATACATTCAATAAAGCATCTTAGAAAAATTAATGTAAAAAATACCCATTTTCCCGTTTTGTTTTTTCGACTACGATTTTGACTCACAGAACTATTGATTTCGGGAAAATTTTCTTGACGAAAGTTGTAGATCTTTTCGAGCTCTTCGAAGCAATGAACTATTGAACCAAAATTGGACTCAGGGTCACAAAGTTATGACCAGTATACCAAAAATGGGTAAATTCTCTCAATTAAATTCAATTCTGAAAATCTACAAAACTAAACAACAATAATCTCCCAAATCTCTCATATTTTCATCCATAAAACCTAATATTTTATTCTATCATTTATTAAAATCACATATAATATCTATAATAAATCAGCAAATTATATGTATTAAATATCTCTCATTAACATGTTATCATAACATTCTTCATCAATAATAACAAAACATCATTAAAGAACACATCACACATACTACATCTAAACTATAGAAATATCCACTTGTCTTTAATTGCATATGTTGAGAAGAAAAATAAGATGGTGAGCACTTAGACAGGTTGATGCTATCCCGGATGCTCCAAATCATCAATCTCCGGTTCTCTACAAGCATTCAACGAACTCAAAACTCTACAACCGTCTTCTCCTCTTTCTCCCAACTATACGTATCTTAATTCTCCTATATTAGGTTTTATAAAACAGAGAATAATTAGGTTTTATAAGTTCTATTTATACTAACCTTCATTTAGAGAGTTACTAATATATCTCTACTAAGGTCCGTTTGGTTATAACAAATGTTAAACCAATTAAACTCACTTAAATTAAAGCATTGGTATAGCCCTAACCCACCAAGGTTAGCCATTATGACCAAACACCAAATACTAATTACTTAACTACTCTCATGATGTACATTACCTATTTACCCCTTTAGTGCAATTAATTAATTAGGGTCACTAAAACAACGGCATTAAACGACAAGAAAATTAGAAATGACGAATGAAGAAGAAGAGAGTAGAATAATTTGAAAGTTACTTATTTAGCAAGTGCATGCATATATAGAGTATTTGTATAACTGTGATCGGAAATCAAATAAATTCAAATTATATTTTATTGTCAATATAAGATCACGGTCATATTAAAAATAGTATTCCTTAAAAATATTTTTGATCACCGTTATTATTTAATCATGATCATTTTTATTTTGTAATCACATATTTGTTTATCTAAAATTCCCTCACCAGTTCGCATGATCTCAATCGCGATTTATAATGGATCGCATCACGATTTTCGTGAACATGGTGATTGTACTTGAAAATGCAACTGTGATTGATAAGAATATTTATAGTAGTTGGAGAAACAAGTGATAGGAGTTGCATAAAGAAAGATTTCAACTAGAAAATCAAATGGAGGAAGATCACAGATTAAAAGAATCAATAATCATTGTTAATCACAACACCATGATCTTAAGTTCACCTTGACTTGCCCTCAATTTGTAATGTTTAATCGTGGTTAATTGACATTTACAAAAACAGCTCAAGATCCGTGAGCTTTTAATTTTAAGCAATCATGGTTAAGATTCAGATCGTGGCCGTAAGAACATCCCGAAATGACCATATTTTGAATATATAATCTTGGTTAATTGACATCTACAATCACCAATAAAAAAAATAGTGCTATTTGATTCGACTTATGATCATGAAATAAAAGATCATAGTTCATTCTATACTCTATAACCATGATCAATGACTTACGGTCATGGATAAAAACCATGAGCGATAAGCCGATTTCTTATAGTGCACTCACAAACCCGTAAAAAAACTTCGCAAAAAACCACTGTTCTCTTTTATCGAATCCACAAATCTCTTTCCCTCCTTTTTATGTTACTCCATTAATAAAACTTAATATGTAAAAGAGCCTTAAGCGTTAGATTGGTCTTAATGCAAAGCAGATAAAGCAATATTTAACATTAATTTAGAGTAGTTAAGACAGTATGTACAATTGAGAGAGAGATTATCAATGGCAGTTTCTGAGGTGTTGCACATCAGATTTCATTGATTCGCACTTGAAGAACCTCCGACGTTGGCGACAAACTCTAGTTTGATCTTCTTGAGCCTAACGACAAGGTCTTTTATGTTAGTCCTCTCATCCGGCCACTCCATCGAACAATCCAAAGCTAATTCCATGATGGATGAAAAACACTATTTCTTATAGGGGAAGAGTCTTCATCTCCCCTTACAAGATTGGGATCCATAACCTCCATTAGTGCATGGGGAAGTGACGCATCTGCCCACTACCTCAAGCTCAATTCTCCAGCAAACATCTCGTCTGTGGGCTTCTTTCTCACAAACATCTCCATTAGCATGATCCCGTAGCAGTAAACATCACAGCTTGTGGACACTCTTCCTCTGGATCCATACTCTACATTCACCACTCATACGCATCAACAAATCATCAATCCCCAAAGAAGGATAAACACAAAGATGTTATTACGGGTGGCAATATGGGTTATTTTGTTCGTGTCAATGTTTTAAAACTTGGACCGGACTAGTGGGTCAAACCGGTTAACCCATTGTTGAAACTGAGGATTCGGAAGCTTGCAGACTAGAATAGATCCTCAAACTTTCAGTGACTGGATCATCATCTCCAAGTTCCACCTCGGGTATTTCTGGGTAGTCTGTCTGCAAGACAAAAGAGCTCAGCTACACTCTCATTAATTTTCCTCCTTTGGTTTCCTGAAAGAGTGAAGACAAGAGAAGAAAAGAGGAGAAAATATGGAAGTGATCCGAAGGAGAGAAGAGGGAACAATGAAGAATACTAATGAACTGGCAGCTTTCCTCCTTCAAAACACTCAAGAACATGTGAAAAATGTCTGAGTACAAGAGTTTCTCTATTTGTTTCTTACTCCAAAAAGGGTTTCTAAGTACTGATCTCAATCTGATCAGTCAAAATCTGATGCTCAACACTTATTGGTCCTCTCCTATTTATAGAAGAAAATAATTGTATTTAATTAATAATATGTAAAAATATTATTCGATGTGAAGTCTAACTGATTTTGACATATGACAGCTGTATTCTATTAAAAGGAGCCAATCTATTAGAATATTGATAGAATCCGTTAACTGGAGCCTTTCTATTAAAAAGTATGCATAATCTTTTAAGTGGAGCCATTCTATCAATAACTAACTTGTGAGCGCAAGGATTTCACTCCCTAAATCTGTTTGTGGCTCACGGGTTTTTGAGAGTCACCACCTATTCATTCAGAAGGGATAAGTCCCCCGAAGTTTTGGATAAGGTCTTGGTCCACGAGAGAGATCAGGGTAAGGGGTTTGGTTAAGTCCGGGGAAGATGTTAGGCACCCCGAGGCTTCTGTTTTACAACGGTTCCGTACTCCCCAGGTTTAAGCCAATTAAAGTTAATCTTGTTTAAAATGCCGAAATGTTTAAATGAACACTAATCTAAGAAAGGAAAAGCTAACTAGGGTCGGGCCCGTGTTGGACTGCCTACGTACTAGGGGCGTGTGTGTGGGCACCAAGGGTGGCTAACATGGACTAGTCCGATAGACTAGGGTTGGTTGACCGAGGAGGGTCAAGTGCAAGGTATGTGAGCCCGGTTGGCTTAGGGAGTAGTCCGGTAGACTAAGGAGGAGTCCGGCTCGGGCCGAACCAACTGCAGTTAGGGTTGCTAACCACAGTAAAGGGTGAGTGAGTTTTAGTCCAGTAGGCTAAGGCGGGGCCCGGTAGGCTGAGGTAAGTCCGGTAGACTTGGTTTCTAGGCCCGGTAGGCCGTAAACCGAAGTTTAACTACGATTAGGGTTGCCAACCTCAGTTAACCGTTTAATTTCCCAAAAGTTTGTGGGGTTAAGGGGTGCTTAACTGTGGTTAAATATTAACCGGAGGTGTATTTTACCATGGTTAAGGGTTTGGTATAGTCCAAGGTAGGCCCAGGGGGCTAGGCAGGGCCTAAAGTGGCCTCCTACCAGGCTTGGGCCCCTGCAAAAGCCTAGAAATAAGACAGTTTAAAATCGGTAATATAATTACGTACATTATGGATAGTGTTTTAAGACAGTGTTTTGCTATTGTTAACTAGGGTTAGGTTGTAACCCGAGGTGAACCAAGGAATGGGAGTGTAGGGGGGACTTCTGGGAAGAGATCAGGCCAGGTATGGAACTCAGGGGATGCCTGGAGTGGACCCCACAGAGCTGCAAAGGTGTTGTGCCAGAAATAGCAAACTGGCTGTAGAAGTATTACCGACAGGCCGAAAACAAGCCAAACACAGAGTGTCGGTAACGGGTTCACCGACATTCAGGAAATAGGCTTTTTGGAATGTCGGTACTGAGAGTACCGCCATCCTGGATTTTTCTAAAAACCGAACTCGTGGCCACTGGGGCTGTGCACAGAGCTCACTAGGGGTTCCCTCATGATACGAGGGACCCCCAGAAGGTTTTGTAATGGTTGTCAAGCCTTGATGGAGATGCTATACCCGAAGGGGTTCACCACACCTATGGTTTAGGTGGGTGAACACCCTGTGTGGGTCTGTATACCTACTAAGCAATAAAAAAAACACTGAAAAACGTCCCCTAGAGATGACCAGGGGCTCACATGATTGTTAAAGCAAATGGGAAATGGGTAGGGGGTGTCCCTACCCAAGCTCTATTTTCGCTGGATGAAGTGGAGCCTGCAATCATAGTGGCGGTGCTCCTGTGATGGCCTACAATGGCTGGGGGAACTTGAGGTAGGTTCAAGGTAAGTCTTAGGGTCAAGATTGAGGGAGAGAGAGGCTGAGGACCAAGGTTTTTGCAGCAGAGGTTTTCCTTTAGAGTTGCCGATCATTTTACAGTAGAGGTGGTGTTGGTTTTTTAGGGATGGCAACTAGGGACCTAAGAGGGATTAGGAAGAAGGGGGAGAAGGGTATTGGACCCAGAGGAGGTCGTGTGAGGGTTGAGAAGGGAGTGATCGAGGTGGAGGTAGAGTGTACAAGGTTGTACACAAGCCTGCAACTCGGAACTTGCAAACTGTGGGTAGAAGGTCTACCGACAGCCTGAAACAAGGCTAAAATTTAATGTCGGTAGACCTGCTACCAACATTCTGAACTTAAGTTGAAATGGGCCTGGGCCCTGCACTCTCAAGTTATGGGACTTGGGCTTTAGTGGTTCTCGGGCTTTTTAGGCCCATGTCACAGGTTTAAGCCTTGGGTTCTAGGGGTCAAGCCATAATGGCTCTAGGGCTAGACTAGGGTTTCAGCTAGGGTCACCTAGGGTTTAACTGAGTTTAAACTAGGGTGAGTCCTAAGGGTTTAGCAGGGGTTTTTCTTGGGTTTGACTGGAGAGGCTTACCTAGGTTGTGAGGGACTGGGTAGGGGAGGTAACCATAGTTAAGGGATTTTAATTACAGTTAGGATGGGGTGTAAAAATCCGGTGCTTACAGTTGCCCCTCTTTGCTGGATGATGTCGAGGTTGGCGATTCGAACGGCAAAGTCTGTAATCACCCTATTTTTACACCGAGCTCGGATAATAGGGATATAGGATGATGGTATGTATGTATGCAGTGCAACGTAGTGGCAGGGCCACTGATGGGAAGAGTGGGTAGTTCGGACTACTCACTGGGGCATGATGGATGTAGGGATGGCACAGCCCGGAGGCGCCGGCTGGAAGGACTTGATCGAGTTTGATCAAAGAGACACACAGGGTGTCGAGAACACGTAGGGTATTGAAGGAGTGACATGCGGGTTGTGTACACTGTAAAGGTACACACGGGATGTCGAGGACACACGGGGGTGTCAAAAGAAGGGACATACAGGTGGTATACGCTGTAAAGGTATACATGGGATGTTGAGGACACACGGGGATGTCGAAAGGGAGGACATGCAGGTGGTATACGCTGTAAAGGTTTACACGGGATGTCGAGAACACATGGGGGTGTCGAAAGGGAGGACATGCAGGTGGTATACGCTGTAAAGGTATACATGGGATGTCGAGGACACACGGGGGTGTCGAAAGGGAGGACATGCAAGTGGTATACGCTGTAAAGGTATACATGGGATGTCGAGGACACACGGGATGTCAAAAGGGAGGCGGCATGTCCAAGAGGTGCTAGCTGGATGATTGAAATGGCCGAGAGGCGCTGGATTTTGATAAAAGATGATGTTGAGGAGTTTGGTCACCAGAAGCGTGACGCTATGCAGGGATGTCATGCAGGGGATAAAGGCGAGGATGCTTTCCCATGACTCTACTGATTGCGACTGGTTGGGATGCATGGTGTCGGCTTCTTCTGTTTTAACTTGCTGGGGCTGCTCAGTGTAGGCTGGTACAATCTGGTGAGGACATCAAAGAGTTGTTTTTGAAAATATTTTGTAAAAGGTTTTGGTCCTTTGTAAAAATTTTGCTTTCAACAGAAAGAATATTCAACTAGCTATTAGTTTTGCCAGGAAAGTGCTTTAGTCAGGGCTTTGGGGGTTCTTTAGTTTGCCTTTCGCTCTTAGAGAGTAGAGTATGACCCGGAAGAAGTTTTGTCACCACTGATGAGGCTCATGGGTAGATCTGTTTGTCTTATCACTGCTGGAGATTAGACTTTGACTGGGGAGAAGCTTGCTGGGGGAGCAAAAAGGATGCTTCTACTGGGGAGATCCGCTGGGGGATGTAATGCCATTGTAGACTGTTACTGGGGATCTGCTAGGAGATTTGACACTGTCGTAGATCACTACTGGGGATCTGAACTTTGCTGGAGCCTAGTGTTGGGGAAGCTGCTCTTCCATGCCACTTGCCGAGGATTGCTGTAGGGGATTTATCTGACTAGCTTGATTGCTGCCGGATGATGTTGGCAAATTGCTCTTCAGCCTTTCTCCCTTTTTTACCATTGGAATGACCAAGTCATGGGGTTCGCATAATTTTTGCGCAATGAGGCCGTTGCTGGTTTTCCTCATGCCTGGGAAGCTGATTGATTTTTATCCCTTTTTTGCCCATAGTCACAAGACTAGGTCTGGGGATCGCATGATTTTTTGCACAATGAGGCTGTTGCCGGTTTTCACTCATGCCCGCAACTTACCGGGGAGGTTTTGTTTATGTAGAGGAAAATAGGTCTTCTCCCGTCATAGCCCTGAATGGTGCTCCTCGAGGGTTTTGAGGATGATATTTCCGCTGGGGATTTAGATGTGATATTGCACTTGCACTCGTAATTCCTAAGGGATTGAGGAGGACTTAGAGTAGGACGAAATGCAGGTTGAGGGACCGATGTTTGGGACACCCTGGGATTTCTCCTATTTTGTTGTTGATTTGCTCTCCCTTGGAGGTTTTGGTTTGATATAATTGGTTTTCACTCTCTGGGAGGATTCTTCTGTTTCCGAGGGGATTGTTTGCTTATGGCCTGTGCCTTATGATTCCCGGTGATGATTTTTTTTTTGAGGGAGCGAGAGTGGTTGTCTCTGCTGGGGATAGAGAGGTTGTCTCTGTCCGAGGATTTTATTTTTCTGGAGAGATTGTTTCTGTGTGGAGTCTCTGATTGTTGAGATGTTTCGACTTCTATTTTGAGCTTTCTTTTGATAGAAATTTTTTACCCATGTGAGTCGATTTGCTTGGGAAGCTAGGAGAGTTTGTCTCATCTTGGGGAGTGAGGGACTCTGTTTGGGGGAGAGTCAGGGAGCGGATACCCCTAATGTGACCATACCTGATTTGACAGGTTACCTACGTACCTTTGCAGGATCAGGTCATTACATAGTTCGGGCCAATGCCGCAGAGGTGAGGGAGGGTGTCCTTGAAAAGTGTAATGAAAGAAGGGCTGTCAGGCTCAAGGGGCTAACTAGCGAATTTCTTTTGATTTGTAAATCAGTTACAGGAAAGAGGGATGAAGAGTGTGCCAAGGAGGGACTCTTGTCATTTCCTGGAGAAACTACAAGTGCAAAGCGCCTATCAGATCTAGACCCTAAGTGTAGTATCTTTTGACTTTGTCCATGTTGAGGGCTCTGGGAGGTCTTCGTCATCCATAAGTCCGAGTTGAAGGGCACTGCCGGAGAATTTGTCTCAGACAACGTATGGGCCTTCATAGTTGGGAGTGAACTTGCCCCTTGGGTCAGGGCGGTTTGGCAACATTTTTCGGAGAACTAGGTCGCCGATCTCGATGCTTCTTGGCTTGAATTTCCTGTTGAATGCCCTAGCCATGCGCCTCTGATAGGCCTAAGAGTGGTTGATGGCATTCAGTCGCCGCTCTTCGATCAGGTTCAACTGCTCATACCAGGTCTGTGCCTATTCTGCTTCTGTGAGCTCTGCTTCCATTAACACCCGGAGTGATGGAATTTGTACTTCGACAGGGAGGACTGCTTCCATACCATAGGCTAGAGCGAATGGTGTTGCTCCTGTGGAGGTTCGGATGGACGTTCTGTAGGCCATGAGTGCTTAAGGGAGCATCTCATGCCAGGCAGAGTACTTGGTTGCCATCTTCTCTAAGATTTTCTTCAGATTCTTGTTGGTGGCTTCAACTGCACCATTGGTCTGTGACCTGTACGGCGTAGAGTTATGATGTTGGATCTTAAATTTCTGGCAAAGGTCAGTCATCCCCTTGTTGCAGAAGTTGAGAGCATTGTCTGTTATAATCTCATATGGGACCCCATATCGGGAAATGATATCCCTTTTCAGAAAATGTTGAACCACTGAGGCTGTGATGCTAGTATAAGAGGCTGCCTCGACCCATTTCGTGAAGTAATCAATTGCTACCAGGATGAATCGATGTCCGTTTGATGCTTTCAGAGTTATAGGTCCGATGACGTCGTTGCCCCAAGTTGAGAATGGCTAAGGAGCAGTGAGATTGTGCAACCTGTTCGGCGGTGTATTTACCTTGTCGGCATAGATTTGGCACTGGTGGCACTTCTGTACATGCTTGCAACAATCTGATTCCATGGTGGACCAGTAGTAGCTTAGTCGCAATATCTTCTTAGATAACATCAACCCGTTCATGTGTGGGCCGCAAACTCCTCCGTGAACTTCTTCGATTACCTGTGCTGCTTCACCAGTATCTAGACATCTGAGCCAGAGTAGATTCAACGACCTTTTGTACAAGATGCCCCCTGATAGGACGAACTGAATGGCCAGTCTTCTGATTGCCCGACAGTCTATTTTGGTAGCATCGAGAGGGAAGGTCCCGTCATCGAGATACTGCTTGATGTCTGCATACCAAGACTTATTGTCTGATACCTCTTCGATCTGAAGGCAGTAGGCAGGCTGATCTTGTTGCCAAATTTCTATTGGCCAGAGCATGATGTCTGTAGGGATCTGTACCATTGAAGCTAGAGTGGCCAGTGCATCGGCGAATCTGTTCTGGTTCCTAGACCGGTGGCTGAAGCTGATTCTTCTGAATCGATTGATTAGCAGATTGAGGTTGGCTAAGTACGGGACTAGCCTTGCTTCTTCGATGGCCTAAGACTCATTCGCTTGACAGATTACCAAAGATGAGTCACCGTAGACGTCTATCTCTTCACTCCCGATGTCCAGGGCTTCTTTCAGTCTGGCTATGCATGCCTCGTACTCTACTTCATTGTTGGAGCATCTGAACTTCAACTTGACTGAGATGGGGAGGTGTGCTCCTTTAGGGGAGATCAAGACTGCTCCTACCCCATGCCCATGACTGTTGGCAGCTTCGTCAAAATACAACTCCCAGTCGGAGTATTCTTTTTTATCCACTTCTGTATACAGGATGGTTTCATTTGGAAATTGATCATGTACAGATGTGTAGTCCTGGGTTGGACTGTGGGCCAGGTGATCTGCTATCGCCTGCCCCTTGATTGACTTTTGTGTCATGTACGTGATGTCGAATTCAGACAACATCATGAGCCATCGGGCAGTCCTTCCGGTGGTGGCTGGCTTTTCTAGTAGATATTTCAGTGGGTCCATCCGGGACATCAGAATGAACCGACTGATGTACTGAATTCTGCCCAGGAAACCATGGATCTCCATTTCAGTTTGGGGTGCTGGCATTTCCATGATAGCTTTGGCTTTAGCTGGATCGATCTCAGTGCCTCTCTTGCTGACTATGAAGCCCAGGAGCTTTCCTGATGAGGCTCCAAAGACACACTTGGCTAGATTTAGTCTCAAACCGTACTCTCTTCAAGTCTTTTGGGTGCTGTTCGGCTGTCGGTGATTTGACGATCATGTCATCCACGTAGATTTCAATGGACTTGTGCATCATGTCGTGGAATAAGGCCGTCATGGCCCTCTGGTAGGTGGCCCCTGCATTCTTGAGTCCGAAAGGTATGACCTTGTAGCAGAATGTGTCCCAAGGCGTTTTAAAGGAGGTTTTGTCCATGTCTTCTTCTGCCATCCTGATCTGGTTGTATCCGAAGAAACCATCTATGAATGAGAGAGTCTCATCCCCAGCAGTATTGTCGACCAGAACATTAATGTGCGGGAGAGGAAAGTTGTCTTTGGGGCTTGCCCTATTCAGATTCCGGTAGCCAATACACATGCGGACCTTGCCATCCTTCTTAGGTACCAGGATTATGTCGACTAACCACTCAGGGTAGTTTGCAACTACCAGGAAGCCTGCGCTGATCTGCTTCTCAAGTTCTTCCTTGACCTTCCGCGACCATTCGGGCCTCATCCGTCTCAGTTTCTGATTCACTGGTTTAACGTCAGGGTTCAGGGACAGTCTGTGTACCACCAATGCCGGGTCTAGGCCTGGCATGTCAACATATGACTAGGTGAAAACATCACTGTAGCTTCTCAGGAAACTGGTCATGTCTGCTCTCCACTGTAGGTTCATGCCGGTGCCGATTCTGACTAGCCGGGGGTTCTCTGCGGATCCCAGATTGATTGTTTCAGTGTCCTCCCTGTTAGACTGCAGAAGTCCTTCGTTGTGCTCGAGTAGGTCCAGAATTTCCTATGGCGGTTCCTCTTCCTGTTCTGAGTCATACTCTGCTTCAGAGAGTTCAAGGAGGGTTTGAGGGGTAACCTTGTCAGAGGTAATTTCTTGGCAAATCAATTAGCTTCAGTTTAGCATGCTTTGATGCTGATGATTATGTTGGCTTCAGGACACTAGGCCTTCTAGGGGAAGAGTCCGTTTGATTTTGTCATCGGCCGATGTGAAATATTTTTTTTGAAAACATGATTTTTGAGTCAAAATAATCTGATTTTCATTAGCAAAATAACTTGTTACAAACAGACTCAAACAAAAAGAGGCCGATAGTGGCCTGACTTTGGATTTTGCAAATGGAAGCAAAAGAGAACTGGATGGAGGAGAAGGGTGATGCTGGTTCACTGCTGTCTCGCACAAAATTGTCCTGCACTGTGCTTGCCCCGGCCCTAGTTGGCCTCAATGGTGAGAGCTTCAGTCCACCAATGGATCAGTGGATGGCGAATGGATGACACTCCGACGCTATTGGAGAGGGTGCAAACCTGCTCTCCTGTTGGATATTCTGCTTCAGTAGCATCTTTGACAATCAGCTCGTCGAACATCTGGGCCATGGTGAACACTTCGGGTTCTAGAATCCCTGGAGACTCGTCATTGGGCTGGGGTGTCAAGGCAACCGGTGCAGCAGAGGTTTCCAAGTAAGTTTCAAAGATTCCCACGGGGAAGGTTACAGAGATGTGTGGTCGGGGTTCAGGTTTCGCCGATTGTCTACTCTTCCTAGTCAGCTTAGAAAGGTAGTCCTTGTATCTGGGTTGTACCCCAAACCAAAGGGAGGTGTATAACGAGGAGGCGTGTATCTCTTCTTCATGCCCTGGTTCCTGACACCAAGACCACTTTCGGGTTGATAGTTCATTCTGGCCATCATTCTGACAAATGGCGGCACTGCTTGATTGCCTTGCTGTTCTACCTAGGCTATATAACTAACCTACTCGAACTGAAATGTCATGAAGGCAGTGCCTTGCCCCAGCTCTTGGACATCCCCAAAGGAACTTGCTAACTCTTCAGAAGGAATGACAATCAAACAGTCATCCTGTATGAACTTGATTCTTTGATGCAAAGAGGAGGGAATGGCCCCGGCCGCATGGATCCCTGGCCTCCCTAGGAGTAGAGTGAAAGAGGCTGGCACATTCACGACCTGAAAGCTTGTTAAGAATTGAGCAGGTCCGACCCCAATGGTCAAGTCGATGTCACCCTGGTTTTGCCTGGTTGTATTGTCAAAGGCCCTGATGGTTATAGGTCTCTTCTTCACTTGACTGAGGTCCAGGCCCAGGTTTTGTAGTGTGGAGAGTGTGCAGACGTTCAGGTCGGAGCCATTGTCGATGAGCATTGATGATAATGTTCGGTCCATGCACTGTACTGCAATGTACAAAGCCCGGGTATGGTCCCTATCACTGTCCGGTATCTCCTCTTCTGTGAAGGAGATGACTTTGGGTTCAAGGATTTGCCCTACCATTTTTCTCAGTTTCTCGGGCATTATGTCTGGCGTTACATGAGAATTTCCAAATACTTGGAGCAGTTACTTCCTGTGATGCTCTGAAGTGAGAAGAAGACCCAAGATAGATATCTGTACCGAGACCTTGCTCAATTGTTGAGTGATACTGAATTTCTCTACTTTTTTCAGGATTTTCAATAAAACTGCTGAATCTGCTGCTTCCTTCTGTGGGTCTGATACCCCTGCTTTCTCTTTCTCTACATTCTTCACCTTTGCCGGCTTTGTTGCAGGAGGTTGATATACCCGGCCAGATCTGGTTAGGTAGGCTATGCTCTCGCTCTCGAGGATGAGAGAACGGAGAGCGGGTACTCGGTTGAGGTTGAAGGGAGGCTCTGGGATGTAAAGGATCTGAACAGGGCCTGAAGAGGTTGAGGCTTGAGCTGGAGCTGTGGGCCAATTTGCAAGGCAAGGAATGGTGTAGATGATCTGTTCGGGGATAGGTATCTGGATTGGAGATTGAATAGTCTGTATGTTTGACTAGGGGAAGGGGATTATGACAGGTGATCAGTAAGAGGGCCTGATGATGCCGTCATTCACTGCGGGCGTTCTGGGTCATGACTGCCCTGCCCCAGGCTCTTCCTACTAGATAAAATTGATTTGATTGTTATGTGGGGGCAATGGCACCTGATTAATGCTGTTGTTGCTGGGAGCCAGCTCAACCCTTCCCTCATCTGAGAGATCTTGGATTGCACACTTCAGGCCTATGCAATAATCTATGGTATGGCCGGGGCCTTTGTGAATGGCGCAGTGATGGTCGGCATTATAGTTCTTTGCTTTGCTTGTCTGGAGGTAGGAGAGGTGTAGGACCTCTCAACTCGAGAAGGCCCTGCTTGGTGAGGAATTCCAATAGTTGGCTGAGAGTCTATAGAAGCGGGGTAAAGTTTTTGGGAGGACGGTTTTGCACTTGGACTGGTTGGGCTAGCCGGGTATTCCTGCTAACTGACTACTGCTGAGCTACTGGAGCTGGTAATCTGATGGGTGCCGTAGAAGCAACCATATGTACATCTTCCTTCTTTCTGTGATCTCGAGGACTTATATTTCTGATAGATGAGGCCGTTGCCTTGGAAGAATCAAGTCCTAGGCTGGAATGAATGGCCCCGCTCTTGATAGCAGTCTTGATACAGGCACCTGTCCTAACGATAGTGCTGAAGTCCACTACTGGTAAGGTTACCATGAGTGTAGAGTAGGGCTACTTCAGGATGCCCATGACCATGCCTGTCAATTCCTCCTTAGGGATAGGAGTTGGGATCTTTGCTACCATTTCCCTCCAGCGGGTGGCGTACTCTAGAATTGACTCGTTGTTGCGCTGGCTTAGCTGTTCGAGCTGGCTCCTCTGAGGGCAGAGCTCCTAGTTGAAGGAGTACTGCTCTATGAAACTGTCCATGGCATCCTGCCAGGTCTTGACTTTCTGCTTTTCTACCGACATCCACCATGTAAGGTCTGCCCCCTTCAGAATCTTCTAGAAGTACTGGATGAGGAAGGGCTGGTTTTTATTATGTTGGAGCATGTCCCCCAAGTATAACTGCAAGTGTTGTTTTGGACAGACCAAGCCATCATATTTATCAAAGTCTCGGACCTTGAAACTTGCGGGAACAGCATCCCCTAATGGAAAAGGTTAAGTCTTCCAGTGATAGACTTGTACTGGTGGATGTACCTTTCATTCTTCTCATTTCCTCTTTCATTTTCTTGATCTCGTCCTGTAAGGAAGGGGTTGGATATGAGGATGATGGCTGGTCCTGGTGGATATGTGAGATCTTTGGCTATTCTTCGTACTGGTCATATTCCTCTCTTCCGCCTGTTGTGGGTATGAGATTAGGTATGATGAAGGGGGAATGACGAGGCTCAGGTGTAGGTTGCTCGGCTGGTTCTCCGGTTAGGATCCGGGTGGAGGGTTCTTCATTCCGTGTGCCAATTAGAATCTTCAGGGATTCCAAAACACTGTCAACCTTCGCCTGTATGGCTGCTATGTCTCTGTCATGTGACTGTAGGATCTCCGTGGTCCGCTGGTGCTGATTTACAGGTTCTGCCATCGATCCTATACCGCTTTCTGATTGTACTGTGTAGGAGCTGTTCTCTGATCGGACTGTGCAAGGGAGTACCTCTGTGATTGGTACTTCCGTCAAGACTGCGTCGGCAGCTGCTGCTTCTGCAAGAATCGCAGTCAGAGAACGATTCACAGTTCGGCTCATGCAAACTGAAAAGAATGTAACGGCTAATCATGATTTATGCATGAGGGCAAAAGGCAGATGCTAGAAAAAGATTTTATTGATGCATGAAGAGTGCAGAGAGTACATGCATAGTGTGACTCAAAGAAGAGGAAAAAGACTCGATCCTAGGCAGGCCCTTTAGGGATCGCAAAGTCAAGTGGACGAGGCACACCCTCAAGATCCATGATCTGTTGCTGGAGGGATGTGACTTCAACTTCCATGCGTGTAAGGGTCTCGGTAGCGTTGAACACGCGGTATTCAAATTGTTGGATATGAGAGGTCGTCTTCGCCTTTGCAGTATCAAGCTGTTCTTGGTGGAAGTGAAGCTGGGCCCGGATGATAGTTGTTTCCTTGGTGTCGCCTCTACGTCTCCTGCGAAGAGACTGAATTGTCTGCTCCAATTTTTCAACCGGCTTTTGCACAGCTTGGAGTTCATGGCCTTGTTCTGCTTCCTGCTGCTTGAATGCACGCTGGGCTTTCCGTATCTTTTTCCATTTCTGCTGGATCTGGAGCTGTCTCTCCAGGAAGAAGTCTGTCCAGGGAACCACCATCTCTGCTATGGGTATGGTCCCTTATGATGGAGTTGCAACTGATGTGGGCAGTTTCCTAGGTGCAGGCGTGCCGGGTAGAATGTCAGGATTGTCCACCCATTGTCGGTATGCCGAGTTTGTTGATGGCTCTGATAAGACCATGAAGTCTAGCCATTGGTCTCGTCTGGAGCTGCGCCAAGCTGACTGGAGGTGTCGGGTGAGGTTGTCGGAGTGCACTATGAAGGTGATCCAATCATTTTCCTGTTGGTCTATCACGGGGATACGCTGAGGGAGTCCAAACTGTGGGAGGACTCGGAGTGGTGTATAGACTGTGGAGCCTGTTAGACCAGTAAGAATCATGCATCGTCTGCCGGTGATGACAATACGGGGTAGCCTGTTCAACACAAGCCAATTGCAATGCCAAGTGATTTCTTCCTCTGAAAGGTCTTGGAAGAGCTGGTAGAGCTCTCCAACATTTGTACTTACTATTGGCCCTTGATTCTGAGAAATCTTCCGAGGCAGACTGTAAGCGTCATGGATGCCGTCCGGTACTGAAACGATTGTATGCAAGTGACTTACCAACCAGAGGTGTAGGAGAGGTGTACTGGCATGGAAGATTCCTTTTCTGCGGTTTGCAGACTCGTTGAGAGCTCTGAGAAGCTCGGCTAGGATGACTGGTACAACCGAGCAGGAGTTGTGCATGTCCTCGATGATCCTGACCAGAACTGCTTCGACGAGCGAACGACACCTTGGGAACACTAGTTGAGACATGGCTATCAGTGCAAGGGCATTGAGACCGGGAAGTTTTACTGAAATGGAGTCAGGGTTCCATTTACGCTTGTACTTCTTTTCGAGAAAAGACACGGATATCCGATCGAAAGAGCCGTTAGGACCAGATTGCAAGCAGGCAGGCTTGCTTGGTATATTGTCTTGTAGCGCGGTATTATGGCTTTGTCGTCCATGTTTAACCCCAGAATGCGTTGAATCTCTTCTAGTGTTGGGCAGAGCTCGTTCTTACCAAAATGAAATACCATGTGAGATGGGCTCCAACACTGGATAGCAACGTTCATGAGGCGCGAGTCCGGATTAACCACAGATAGGTCTAGGATATTTTCGGTTTTGTAGTACTGAGCCCAAATGAGGTGCTGACCCAAGGTGAAAGCCCCAATTGAAGCCTGGAGGTTGTCATCACATGCCCCTTGAGAAGTTAGATGCACGGGTCGAGACTGTCGACCCATTGATTGAGTTATCCCTGAAGGACCTGCCATCTACCTGGACAATGATACGACTCTGTGAGTGCACTGTGCATGAGATGAGATACAAAATGATGATGCAGATTTTGATTGGGTGTGACACAGCACACGTGATCTGATAAGGCAGACGGACGGGGATCCGACGTACTTTAGCCCCAGTTGTTTGGAAACCGAGGGACCTATCAGATCAAGGTTGGGACAGGCCCAGTAAAGGCCTGTCTGCCTAGGATTTGGACCCCATATGCTATGTCAGGAAGCAAGGTTGGATGTAGTTTATTACAAGCACAGGTTTGGCTCATTACATGCCCCTGAGTGGGTGGTTATACAGGTAGAATGTGCCTGGGTAGTCAACCATGATTGGGGACAGGTATAGGGTGCAAGCAGGTTAGGGTTTGTAGCAGCCCTTCCAGAATGGACTGCTTGTAGACTATACCGAAGCCAAGACTACATGTATGAATGCTGGTTTGATGGAAAGTGTTCCTAACAGGATGGGGGGATCACTTAACATTGTATATGTGACTCCCCGGTATAGAACATACCAGAAAAAAGACAATTAGTGTAAGCGGGAGCGTTCAGAATCATTCCCTGATGGATATCACCCAATAGGAGTAACTCCGCTAACCTCCAAGACGTTTAAGTCACTGACACTGAGGATGATCATCCAGCAGCCGTTAACATAATAAGCCTGTCTACTGGGTTGAATGAGATTAATTACACTACTATGACATGTATGGATGCACAGTACACAATTAATCAAGAGATGTAAAGTGATTAGTGTTTAGTTGAACGCTTAGGTATTTTATACAAGATTAAAGTTTAGTTGGCTTAAACCCGGGTTCCTGGTTGAACCCAAAAGATGTTTAGAAACATATCCCTAGCAGAGTCGCAAGAGCTGTGAGCGTGGGATTTCACTCCCTAAATTTGTTTGTGGCTCACGTGTCTTTGAGAGTCGCCACCAATTCATTCAGAAGAGATAAGGGGTTCTAACATGGACTAGTCCGGTAGACTAGGGTTGGTTGACCGAGGAGGGTCAAGTGCGAGGTATGTGAACCCGATAGGCTTAGGGAGTAGTCCGGTAGACTAAGGAGGAGTCCGGCCCGGGTTAGGATTGCTAACCGGGATTAGGCCGAACCAACTGCAGTTAGGGTTGCTAACCACAGTAAAGGGTTAGTGAGTTGTAGCCCGGTGGGCAAAGGCGGGACCCGATAGGCTGAGGTAAGTCCGGTAGACTTGGTTTTTAGGCCCGGTAGGCCGTAAACCGAAGTTTAACTACCATTAGGGTTGCTAACCTCAGTTAAGGGGTTCTAACTGTGGTTAGGGATGCTAACTAACGTTAGGGAGAGGGCCAAAGTCAAGATTACGGTCCAATTAGATTTAAGGAATTTCTGTTTAATTTCCCAAAAGTTTGTGGGGTTAAGGGGTGCTTAACCGCGGTTAAATGTTAACCGGAGGTGCATTTTACTGTGGTTAAGGGTCTGGTACAGTTCAAGGTGGGCCTAGGGGGCTAGGCAGGGCCTAAAGTGGCTTCCTACCAGGCCTGGGCCCTTGCAAAAGCCCAGAAATAAGACAAAGTTTAATGTCGGTAATATAATTACCTACATTATGGACAGTGTTTTAAGATTGTGTTTTGCCATTGTTAACTAGGGTTAGGTTGTAACCCGAGGTGAACCAAAGGCATGGGAGTGTAAGGGGGACTCCTGGGAAGAGATCAGGACAGGTGTGGACCTCAGGGGATGCCTGGAGTGGGCCCCACAGAGCTGTAATGGTGTTGTGCCTGAAATAGCAAACTGGCGGTAGAAGTATTACAGATAGGCCGAAAACAACCCAAACACAGAGTGTCGGTAATGGGTTCACCGACATTCAGGAAACAGGCTTTCTAGGAATGTCGGTACTGAGAGTACCGCCGTCCTGGGCTTTTCTGAAAACCGAACTCGTGGTCACTGGGGCTGTGCACAGAGGTCACTAGGGGTTCCCTCATGATACGAGGGACCCCCAGAAGGTTCTGTAATGGCTGTCAAGCCTTGATGGAGACGCTATACCCGAAGGGGTTCACCACACATATGGTTTAGGTGGGTGAACACCCTGTGTGGGTCTGTATACCTACTAAGCAATAACAAAAACACTGAAAAACGTCCCCTGGGGTTGGCCAGGGGCTCACATGATTATTACAGCAAAAGGGAAATGGGTAGGGGGTGTCCCTACCCAAGCTCTGTTTTCGCCGGATGAAGTGGAGCCTGCAACCGTAGTGGTGGTGCTTCGGTGATGGCCTACAGTGGCTGGGGGAACTTGAGGTAGGTTCAAGGTAAGTCTTAGGGTTAAGACTGAGGGAGAGAGAGGCTGAGGACCAAGGTTTTTGCAGCAGAGGTTTTCCTTCAGAGTTGCTGATCGTTTTACAGTAGAGGTGGTGTTGGTTTTATAGGGATGGCAACTAGGGACCTAAGAGGGATTAAGAAGAAGGGGGAGAAGGGTATTGGACCCAGAGGAGGTCGTGTGAGGGTTGAGAAGGGAGAGATCGAGGTGGAGGTAGAGTGTGTAGGGGTGTACGCAGGCCTACAACTCGTAACTCGCAAACTGTCGGTAGAAGGTCTACCGACAGCCTAAAACAAGGCTAAAATTTAATGCCGGTAGACTTGCTACCAACATTCTGAACTTAAGTTGAAATGGACCTGGGCCCTGCACTCTTGGGTTATGGGACTTGGGCTTTAGTGGTTCTCGGGCTTTTTGGGCCCATGTCACAGGTTTAGGCCTTAAGGGCTTTGGGCTCTAGGGGTCAAGCCCTAATGGCTCTAGGGCTAGACTAGGGTTTCGGCTAGGGTCACCTAGTGTTTAACTGAGTGTAAGCTAGGTTGAGTCCTAAGGGTTTAGCAGGGGTTTTTCGAGGGTTTGACTGGAGAGGCTTACTTAGGTTGTGAGGGACTTGGTAGGGGAGGTAACCATAGTTAAGGGATTTTAACTACAGTTAGGATGGAGTGTAAAAATCGGGTGCTTACATAACTCTTATTCTGTCAAAAACGGCTTACATCCGTTAAAGAGAGCCTATTTGTTAATCATCATGTGTTCTTTTATACAAGAGCTGCTAGCTCATCAAACCACAATAACCGACTTTCAGTTATGACTTAATCCTTTAAACTGTTATGACCTAAACAAGCTTTTGGATGCATACTTCAAAGGTTAAAAGAGCAAACTACTTTCAGAAAGGAGTTTATCTGTTTTAACAAATTCCCTCCTAGCCCTCTAGACCACAGCTTATAATCCTTCCCCCAGATATATACTATATATATAGATATAAATCATCGTACACCAAAGGTGGGTCATAAGCCTTTGGGATACCTTGTCTAGAGAAATCATAAGTACTGGATGAGGGCACTATTCTTAGGGTGGATATCGTATCCACTGTCAGGCCTCAATCATCTAATACGAGAGAATGGGACTATGGAGGTTTCATTTTCCTCCAATAGCCCACTGGGAAATGGGGGGCAAGATACATCCTCAGCATTCCCTCCTGACTGTCAGCCTGGGAAATAATCCGTACTTTACTGGAATAGGAGATGGGGGGAACACACACGCCCATTCCCACGAGGAAGGCAATCAATGCCTTTACCCCCTGACAAAGACAATAGGGTACATGGTGATATGGCACCGATTACCGCATTTTCGTCTCAACGGAGTATGACTCCTTCAAGATTTTGATCAGCATCAGCTGGTAACGCCATTGATTCAAGACCTATCTTGAAGAATAAGATACCGCAATGGCGTTAGAATACATTCAGTAATCTGATTCTATTGAAATCTTACCAAGGACAAATTGGTCCTGACGGAGTAGGCCGCCTTTGAGCTTTCCATCTGATTTCTTAAAGCTTATCAGTTAGTCAAAATCTGCTCATTTGACTACATCATTTATTGAATACTCAGCTACTTCTGACTGTAAAGGCGTAGTGAGTTAACTAGCATGCTCGGAGTTCAGATCTCATTCTTAAACATGGCATACTTTAAGGTATCTGAACCTTTCAAATATTTTGAGCTTTTATCAGGATCAAAAGCTTATCCGGATATCTGTAAAGTATTATTCAGGCCAAGAAAGGCATTAGTAATTAATACCTGAAGGCTTGTTATGCCTTCAACAACGTTAAATCGTAAAGATCATGTCAATCAACATCTGATACACTATTAGTTCTGCATTTGTATTCAGAACAAAATACTTTAAGGCAGTAGAACCTTTTTTGGATAATCATAATCTTTATCTACGTGGCTTCTGACTAGTTCAGGTTCTGATTTGACTAGGAAATTATTTCCACGTGTCATCGTATCATTTTCCATCATCTTTATAAGACGTATGCGTAGGCAATCAAGATACTTCAAATCGTATCAGAACATATGTCTGAATGTATTAAATGTATCAAAATATCAAAAGGTATCAGACATTTATTTAATCATTTTTGACACGTATTGAATACATCAGAATATCGAAATGTATCAGTTATGTGAGATCATCAGAATGTATCAGTTATATCATAGTATCAAAATGTACTAGAATATATTATACGCATCATATCATCAGGATATATCAGAAATGTATCCGATTGTGTCAAAATATATCTAAACATATTTAATATGTCAGGATATCAGCATGTATTAGAAATGTATCAATATATTGAAATGCATCAAAATATTCATAAGAATATGTTATCATACCAGAAGATATCAACCTTATCAAATCGTACCAAAATATGTCAGAATATATTAAGGTGTATCAAAAACAGATCAGAAAGTATCAGAAGATTTCCGATTTCTGAATATCTTTGTCAGTATATGACATCATTTAGTCAAATCAATATATCAGCTTTCACAAAAATGGTGGAGAGAATCACTTTACAAATCGGCTGGAAAACTCTTTTGCATTTATTACCCTTTTCATGCCATTATCTTCATGATCGCCAGCTGGCCATCAACGCCGTTTCAGGTAACATGTATATCTCCTTTTTTTTCTCAAAACTGTAAATCATCATAACCACCTTGGAAATGCGCTCTTCCCCTTTTTTAGGGTTGTAAAGTCCATGTTTTATGGGTTGGCTTATTCCGGTGTCAAAACAAGTAAGTCTAGGCGTGTATCTTGTGTCATTGCCTTCAAGCATCCACGACAAGTGAAGTTGAAGACAGTTGAAGACTCAGTTGATCATTTCCTTCATTTCACTCATAGGATGGTAAGTGACCTAGATACCATATTACCTTAGGTGGAAATTGACTTAGATTAACCATAATATGATACCTTATGTGGACATCATTGTTGCCCAGATATGAACCCTAGAGGGGGGTGAATAGGGTCAGTGGCAGAATAAAAAATTATTCCTTTTAAATGCGGAAAATAAAAACTAAAAGAAATGCAACTAAGCACAAACTAGATAAAATAATTAAATGCACAAGAAGAAGGAGAGAGAGTAAAGGAGTGCAAACATAGATTTGTTTTTGAGGTTCAGCAAACCCAGCCTACTCCCCACCTCAAGCAACACCAGCTTAGAGGATTCCACTATAGTCCACGACTGCACAGGCTTCTTAATCTGGTGAATCCTAAACCCTTTTACAACCTCTCTTCTAGTTGAGGTGAACCGTACAACACACAGAGCACAACCCTCTCCGGTTTGCACAAAGCAGTAGCTTCTCAGAACACGCATGTTCTAAGATGATAAAAAATTAGACTTTTTTGGATCTTAGATCCGAAGGATAAACTCCTTTAAGATTTAGGTAAGAATGGAATGACAAGCTCTGATAAATCTCTCAAGTGGAAGATTGGATTTTAGCTCAAAAGAGAAAAACAGAGTATCGTTTTTGGATTTGGGAATTTTAAGCTCAAGAGAATGATTTTTCAATGTAACAATGTAGGAGTGAGCATTGAATGCGAAATACACATTGCAAAAATAACCGTTAAGCATTTAATGCAATATTTCAGAATAGTTTTGAACTATCCAATCGATTAGAGAAGCCTCCAAATCAGCTAGATGGTTGCCTAATCGCCTGGATCAATTTCCTGATTGGCTGGATCATAAAAACACGTTATAGGGAGTTTTGTTCTATCCAGTTGATTAGAGGAAGGAGTGATCGGTTGGATGAACCATCTAATCGACTGGATGGTCATCCTGATCGGCTGGATAGATCAAAAAACTTTCAGTTTTTGGTTATTCTCGTTTTTATTGCTTTTGCTTTGACTTTAATGATTTGCATGAATACCAAAGTCTTAAATAATGTTAGTAAAACATGATTAACAACTCATAATGATCTTTTGAAAGATCTAAAATGGATTAACAAAGAGAACCAACCCGATCACCATATGCAGACAAATTTTGAAAAAATTTGTTCAATCCAGTCGATCACAAGGCTATCCTGATCAACTGGATGGTCTGCCTAATCGGCTGGATGGCCTATCTGATCGACTGGATAGGCTAATTTCGTTTGCAGAATCCATTTTCAAAACCTTTAAGATATGATTTGATTCCAAGGTTTTGTACTTGACCTTTATGAGTATGATGAACATGTTTTAAGGTCCTTAAACATATTTTTAATAATTTTTAAGGGACCTATGTTCAATCTAAGGTATTTTGAGCTTTTTCTCCTAATCAACCACTTGAGGATTTTTACAAGAAATCCTAGACCGATTACTTACTACGTAGACTAAGACCTTGATGGAGATGATCTTTGTGCTTCAATGGCCTTCAGTAGTAGGGTCTTCAAGACAATCTTCCAAAATCCTTTTTGTAGATAGTTGAACATCTTCTTGAAGCTTTGATTTGGAATTTTCATCATGTCTTGACTTGGTCTTTTCATTGAAAGTTTTTGAATATGCTTGAAATCCTTTTTCTAATTCATGAATGCTATAAAATAAATTGCTCATGGAAGATATTAGTATTACAAGATTCATTTCATTATTTATGTCATCATTAAAACTAATTGAGGGTCATATGGTTGTAAACTTAAGGCTAACAATCATTTTAGACTAATCATATGGACCCTAGGTGGTGAGATATGTAGTGCAAAACAAGTTCCAAATTCTAAAAATTTTCAAAAAACCAAGGTTGCGTTTAGGTGGCATATCTCCAAAACTATAGCTCGGATTTTGCTCCATAATATATCAAATCGACTGTGTCGAAAGGAGCTACAAGTTTTTGTATGGAAAAATCAGGCAGAGAGTGCAAATTTCCAGGGTTGTTCTGGAAGACCTTTCGGTCGACCGAAGTGGGAGGTTGGGTCGACCCAAGTGACTCCCAAGGTCGACCCTGATATGAGATTTAATACAAATTCTATTTTAAGCTATTTTGGCAACTTCCCTCTTTGGTTTTAGCAACCTCTAAACTTGGTTTTTGATCCTCTATATAATGAGAACCCTTTTAGTTCATGGAGTACAACCTTAGGAATGTGTGGAGAGTGTTTTTAAGTTTCTCCAGAGGTCATAGAACCTATGGGAATTATTTTTCTCTACCCTCTTTGTTAGGTGCTTTCAACCTAGAATTTGCAAGCCTAAAGCTTCATACTTGCTTGCTTGGACTTGTCCATTGAAGGAGTCCATCTAGGTGTTGATTTCTATCAAACCATCAACCCGTTCTAGATAGAACAACTTGGTCGTAGTGTTCTGGAGCCTTTGCGAAGGAGATCGATCCAAGACGGATCGTGGATGTGTGATTTGGTCGGTGGAATCCGAAGCTGTCATTGACGGAGATTGATCGAAAGGTCGTGGATTCATTTCGAGACATAAAGAGAAGTATGAGTGGCTATGGTTGATCACAGGACTTGAGAGTACATGATGACTTTTTGAGGCGTGGAGGACTAAGAACTGAAGGATCGTACTATCGAGTCTGAAGGAGTCAAGTTCGAGTCTTGTAAGTTCTTGTTTACTTTGTCTTAGTGATTTCTCTTGGTTGGACTAGGTCCCATGGGTTTTCCCGGAAGGGTTTCCACGTAAAAGTCCTTGTGTTATGGTTTGGATGTTTCTTTTCTATTTCCGCACTTAAATTTTATCATCCCTTAAGTTAATAACTTAATTGTTAAAATCATAAAAAGGGTAGATAGACTTTTAGGGAAACCGAACCATCCCCTCTTGGATTTGTGTATTCTTGACTCAAACATAGATTTGGGATTCACTGAATTTTTTCAAGGGTTTTGAACCATACTTAATGCTTAATTCTTCGCATTCTTCTATTTTCAAAAATTTTAGTAACTTCCTTCTTTTTCAAAACTAACCAAGAGCCAGAACTTTGTCTTCATCTTCTTGAATCAAGAACCAAGACTTTTATCAAAAAAATCATCTTCTCGCTGGTAATTTTCGTTCATTTGTTTTATCTATACCACTATGTGTAAATGTATTTTTATCTTTCTTCTTCTAGTTTCTTCTTTTTTCAAGAGAATCTGTATTCCAAACTTTTATAACCAAATCATCTGAGCACTCTCCTTCCTTTCTTTTTTTTCTTTTTAATCATGGCATCATCTTCTTCGAAGGCATCAGTACCTTCATCAAATTTTACCAAGGATCACTTGTGGGAGTATGCTGAAAATCACACATGGGATCCATCTCTTCCTTCTGATGAGTGGATCCTCCCATATAGGGATTCTGAAGAGTATATCAGTGAATTCCCTTCTCCTTTGCTTTCCACACATTTCAGATTAGAAAGAAAAGATCTTTCCTTCTGAACACCAATATTCAGTTCTCACAGTGGTTGCACAAAGGAGTGGTTGTCTTGGTGTGAATGCATGCTAAAGCACCCAAAGTATGGACCATTACTGAAGGTTACAGAAGTCTTCAATTCTATAGAGCTATCCATGGATTTTGAGATCAAGAGAGATACTGATTCTCCGTCTATGGTGATGACATGTTGGAATTCCCAAACTCGCACCTTCATCACTTCTTGGGGTGAGATTACTCCTACACTTGAAGATGTAAAAGCTTTACTTAAATTATCGCTTTTCAAAAATCATGAAATTCAGAAGATTTCTTTCTCCCCTGAAGATACAAAGATTATTCAGGCTCTAAATGAAGCTTCATGGAAGTCTCGTATTAAGCTATTGTGGGGCAAAGGCTTTGGAGCACACATAAACCATCAAAACTTTCATGGTTGGGTAAGATACTTCTTTCGCGAGTTAGGTCATGTAAACAAGAAAATAGGTAAACATGAATGTCAATATGGACCTAAATACAACAAGTCCCTGGAATTTCCAGCCTTTATCAGCATGTGGCTTTCCAGGTATGTCTTTGAAGGTTCCCCTGTTGAGAAAGTAGTTGACAGAGCTTTCCCTTTAGCTCTTCGCCTTTCAGAAGGCTTGAGTTTTCCTTTAGCACCCTACTTCCTAGGTACCCTGTACAGGAATTTAGATCAGTTTTTGAATTATCAGGTTTGGTTAGCTGGACAATATCACATAGAAACTTTCGTTCATACAACCTTTTTACAAATTTGGCTTTGGAAAAGATTTTCCCAGTATGCACCCACTCCGAAAATTCCTTAAGCCTTTGAAGAATAGGGAACCAAAATATAGATCATGGAGATGGGCTTCTGTTCCCAAAAAGAAAGGGAGTAAGTTGTTAGAAGTTTTTGATTTGGAATCAGCCTTTATTTTCAGACCATATACAGAAGTCATTAAAGGTGTTGAAAGCCTTTTCTTTCATTCTCAGTTCGACTTGGAGGTCGTTGATATGTCTAAAGAGAGTAGAAGAAATATTTCTTTGAAGAAGTTTGATTGCTTTGCCTCGGTTTCTAAAACAAATTTGGTAGGTATTTACAACTTAGACCACAGTAGAACAAACAATTATGTGACAGTTTCTTGCAACCCTCAGAGATGCATGCGGCAGTTTGGCGTTAATCAGGAGGTACCCAAGCTAGCTGCAGAGTCAGTACCAGTTAAACAAGTTATGGAAGCTTTTATTTTAGATACATGGATTCAAGAGCTTTGGCCAAATGTTACCAGCTTTCACCTAGTTGGTGAAAAGAGAATTGGGAGATGTACTGAAAATTATAAGTCTTTCTGGAAAGCTTGCTTTACCTCTTTCAAGACTTTTGTATCCTCACCAAGAATGATTTGTCAACTGGTATCTCCATTGATGGATGAAGAGAAAGGCTTAAAGGCGCCTCCAGGTACTAACAAAAAGCGTAAAGTTGAGAAAGAGGCTTCTTCATCACCAGCTTCTCAGGTAACAATTACTGTAAAAAACTTTCCATTAAAAAGAAAAATATTTCCCATGACTCAGCGTGGGACATTTCTTGGCCTTTCGTTAGGACAAGATCAAAAGGTCCAGCTGTAAGTATACTTTTAATATCTCATATCTTTTAATTCACATACTTTCATCTTTATAATCTATCAACCACATATATATTAGATATATATATATATTTTATTGTAGGTTCAATCTCCTTCTCCTCCTTCAAAGGATAAAAAGATTGAGATTAAGGATTCTCTTCCTCCTTCCAAGAAGAACAAAAGGCCTGAGAGTGAGGAAGAAGAAGATGAAATTCCCCTTTTGGTTAAGAAGAAATCACTTCAACAAAAGCTCAATCTTTCAGCTAAGAAATCTGACTTACCTCCTTTAGGATCAGTTGGTCAATCAAGCAAACAGAAGTTCAAGTCTCCTCTTGCTATCAGAGCTACTCAAAAGAAAACAGATACTTCAAGTATCTTTGGTATTCTTAAGAAATTCAGAACTGGAGCACAAGAGATGAGATCTTCTAGCAGATTATGCCATGCTCCAAAATACCCCCTAGGAGTTAAGGGATACTTTAGGAATGACTATTTGTACCTGTCAAACCATCCTGAAATGAACAAGGCTAAAATAATGCAATAGAGACAATAAACAGAGTGCGGAAGCTAAAACATGAGTGCAAAAGCATGAACCAACTTTTTCTTTTTCTTTCCATAACCCATTTCAGTATTCCAAGTTTATATACAACACATAAACAGTAAAGGTGGACATGTCACCTATCAAAATAGAAAAGAAATATAGAGCCCACTATGCTCAACAATGATCTAAATAGGGCGACACGTCGAGATCTCTATCCTCCTGCAATTGCATTGGGATAGGAGGCTCCCTCTCCTCTACATACTCTTCCTCAACCCAAGGCTTAAGGTTGAGGTTGTCCACGGTACCTGCCGACATGAAAGTACGGCTGAGTATGGAATACTCAGCGAGTACAAGCTACTAGCTAACTATGATAATAACAATCACAACAAAAGCAATGAAATATAATTCATCACATCAATTTGAAACCATAACAACAACATATGGCATTTATAGCATTAGAAGTAAAACAATTTAATGATTGAGACATTCTTGAATGAATAAAAACTTCGATAAAACTCATTACTTTGAAAGTCATGTCTTATTCTTGAAAATAGTCCTTCGTGTCATTCAAAACTTGGTTGTCATATTTAAAAACTTGTTCTTGTCTTGGTCTCATTCATAAGAATCACTCATGCTTGTCTTGTCTTGCTTGTTCTTGTCATGTTCTTGACTTGACTTGCTTGTTTTCTTGTGAGACAGAGGTTAGTGCCCTTGTAGCGACTTGTGAGCCGGGAATGTAAATTCCCTTCAGTGAAATATATATATATATATATAGAAAATGGTACACCAACCTCCTTGATCGGCCCGATGTCCTGCATGATCAACTTGATTTCTTGTGAGCCAGGTATGACATATCTTGCGATATGCCCTACCCTTGACCGGGCCGATGTCTGGCTTTATCAACTTGTTTTCTTGTGAGCCAGATATGACATATCCAAAGGATATGCCCTATCCTTGACCGGCCCTATGTACGGCTTTATCATTCGTGTCGTAAATCACATGTCATGCTCTTGGTGTTTCATATACTTATACTTTAAGAGAATCTCGGTTAATGCATGCATGTGTGTGTGTGTGTATGGCAATTCGTAGTAATTATGGTGCCATGTACACTCAAGGGATATGATACAGCATTTCACTTCTTAATAAAACATGAGGCATTTAGACAAGCAAAATAAACATTGGATCAAGGTTAACCCCTTAGAAAATATTTCTCAAATTATACTTGCATTATTGGGCTTTAAATTTATTAATTTCTCATTTGTGCATTTCATCAAACACTTGGTGTACAACTTATTCCTAACCATTTATTTGAGTTCTTAGTTCATGCATTTCATCAAACACTTGGTGTACAACTTATTCCTAACCATTTATTTGAGTTCTTAGTTCATGCATTTCATCAACAATACATGTGTGTTCGTTATGTGTACAATGCCCATCCACCAATCTCCACCACATGTCATACATCACATTCATATGGCATCCAATCGCCTCAAACCCCCCCCCCCCCAACCATTCATACATCCACAACCATCTCTTTATCTTGTTTAATTTAGGGATATTTAAGTATTACCACAAAAAGGGAAAATGGGGGAGATCAATACACTATATTCACAAGGAAATCTAGCTAGATTATTACCAAGGTAGTTAGTAGGGTATACTAACCTTTAAGATTGGAGAAGAACTTGAGGGAAGATGAGATCCAATCCTTGGTGGAGAAAGATCCTTGCTTGAAAAAGGTTGTGGAAGCAAGATTGACTCTACCTTGATCACCCAAGCTCCCTTGGAACCAAACCCTAGCTTCTTCCTCTTCCTTTCTCTCAATATCTCCCAAAAGTGAGCTTAAGGGTTTATGAAACCCCAAACCCACGAAATTGGGCTTATATAGAAAAAGGGGGATGGTCAATGACCATCTTACCCTTAATGAATTGCTAAAATCGACTAAAATAGGCAAAATGCCTGAGGAGCGGTCGACCGGTCCAAAACCCTCTCTCTAGAAAAATCTCCCATACAAGTTTAGTGCGACACCGGTCGACTAGTGGTGAGGAACGGTCGATTGGTAGGCGAGCGGTCGAGCAGTAGGGGACGGGTTGACTGGTCATGGCACCGGTCGATCGGTTGGTCTGTGCTTTGCCCATTTTTCCTGTTTTTCCTTATTTTTCCCACTTTAGTATTTTAGCCATAACTTTTGACTCGTTTGTCGGATTTTGACGATTCAACTTGCGTTGGACTTTTCGTTTGAAGGGAAACATTTCTGATGTTTTAGAATCTTCCAATTCTTCTTTATTCATGGACCAATTTGTCCCTAAAGTTGACTAGTCTGCAATTGGGTTTCAGCAGCCCGGGTTTTCAACATGTCCGACTTAGGAAATCCACTCTTTAATACTTTAGAGCCCTTTCCATTTCTATTTTGACTCCCATGAATATTCTTTATTACTGAATTAAGACTACCTAACTTTCAACATTCTCATTTCAAACCAAATGGAGGATTACGAAGGCTTAAAGCCTTGACACGAGTTCCAATACATGGACAAAAGTTCCGGGCGCTACAGATTAAAGGATATTACCAAAGATTGCTCTAAAAAGTAATGTAGAAAAACCTATAATTATTGAAGATAATTCATCTGGAGAAGATCTTATTGAATCTTCTGGTTCTCCAACGTCAAAGTCTGATGATATTTCTGCTTCTGATGAAGGCTTAGAGGAGGATGTTACTGAAACTTTTAATGATGACTCCATCAGCAGTGAACCTTTTGATGAAGAAACTGTTGTTGAAGAAGACATTGGCAGAAAGCTTTCTGAAGAAGAACCAGTTGAAGAGGAATCCCTTAGCACAGAGCACGTGACAGGTTCTACTTCCGGCTTTGTTCCTGAAAACTTAGCAATAGGTATTTCTTCTAATATTACTTGCCAACTAGTAATTTATTACTCTCATTATTATTTATCAGAAACTTTTGTATACTTGTCATATTTAATCATGAAACTGAATCAAAACATTATATTTTCTATAGAACAAATTGCTCCTGAAAAAGTTGTATTGGACACTGAGGTGACTGCCGATAAATTAACTCCTTCAGAAGTAAGCATTTCAATGGAACCTTTTGTTCATCCTTCCGAAATCTTAGAGAAGGAGGATTTGAATTTCAAAGGTGTTAAGGCTATGGAGGTTACCACCTCCTTTTCTGATGTGGATAGAATCGTTCCTCTTGAGGAGACTTGAATAGGTTAGTATTTTTATCAATTCTTATGCTTATATATGTATTCAACCATAAACTAATGCTCTTATCAATTGTCGTAATTTATAGAAGAAACTATAACTAAAGGAGTTATGGAAGCTTTTACCGAAGAGGTTGTTAGTAAAATGCTTGTTGAGAGATTTGGTACTTCCGTGATAGAAGATGTATCATGCCAAGTCATTCTTTCTTAAGAAGATGAGACTTTTGCAGAAGGCTTGAATCCTTTAACCGAGAAAGATTCTGATCATCTGGTTGTTGTATGTCCTTCTACTATTCCTGCTTCTCCAGAAGCTTTGGAAGCTATCGTTGGTTCGTATCCAATTTCTCTGGCATCCTCCAACTTATGGAGGAAGATAGTAAAAAGATATAATGATATCACTAGTTCTTTCCTTTTAACCAACCCAACCTTTAGAGCCGGTTTTATTGATGTTGTCTGTTCCACCATAGATAAAATTCAGAATATCAACCCAAAAATACTGAAGGTAAAAGAGATTTCCCAATGGGATACTGAGCTACAAGAGTTAGAAAAGATTAACGTAGAAGTTCAATGGTTACGGGGACTGCTGAAGATTTTGATCATAATAGCCGTTCAATCACATCAGTTTGCGTTAGCTACAGAAGCTTTTAAAAAAAAAGCTATCAGTATTGCAGAAACAAAACAAACAATTTCTTCTTACTTAACAAAAGTTGAAGGTCTTTGGCAAGAAATTACTCAAAAAGAAATTTTATTGAAAGAGAGGAAGGAAGCTGTTACCAATTTACAAGAGAATCTCGACAAGATGGAGAAGGAGGCCGACACTTTTCGTATTTAACGTGATCTGTTGAAGGCTTCCGTCAAGAAGCTAGTTGCTTTGAGGACCCAAGGCTTTATTTCCGAAATTTTATGATGTTTGTTTAAAGAGATACTTTGTTGTTTCCATCATGGGAAAGACGTATTCTTGTTTGCTTGTGACTATCAAATGTTCAAAGTATGCACTGTTGATGCATCTTTGTTCATACTACTTTCATTTGAATTGTTTATGCTTTGAATATCTTCTGCAACTTTATTAAGTGGTTATGCATAATATTTCTTTAGCCATTTCACATTGATAGGATCATGTAACAATTCTCCAGATTGAGTAGATAACAAACAATATCCACTTTCAAAGATTTTACGAATGATAAAAGGCCCCTCCCAATTGGGAGTAAACTTTGAAGCTTTTGTTCCATTTCAAATGTGAAAAGCTATTCTGAGGACCAAATCTCCTTCTTTCAAGACCCGATGTTGTACCATCTTATCATATGCTCTGATAGCACTATCTCTATAAGCTTTTGCTCTGGTATTAACTGTTTCACGCCTTTTATCTGCTATTTCTAGCTGAGCTAACCTGGCTGTCTAAAGGTTTTCAACTTCTTCACCGAATACTTCAACTCTTGTAGTTGGTACCTTTATCTCCAAAGGTATCACAACTTCTGACCCATATACTAGTGAGAAAGGAGTAACGCCAGTGGCTGACCTTGTTGAAGTCCTGTAGGCCCATAACGCTTCTGTAAGCTTTTCACACCATTTTTTATGAGCTCCTTCAATCATTTTTCCAATGATCTTGACTATAGTCTTATTGGTCGCCTCCGCTTGACCATTACCTTTGCGATAATAAGGGGTGGATCTTCTATGCTTGATGGCGTATTTTACCAATAAATTCCTCACATCAGAATTAATGAAAGGTGTACCATTATCCATAACCATCTCCTTTGGTATTCCAAACCGACAAATGATATTTTCCTTGATAAAGTTAGCTATAACAGATCCTGTAGCCTTTCTCAAAGGTACAGCTTCCACCCATTTATTAAAATATTTTATGGCCACTAAAATCCAAATACATCTTTCAATAGGTAGACTGATTGGGCCAATTAGATCTAGCCCCCAAGTATGAAAAGGCCATGGAGTAGTAATATACTGTAATGATTGGTGCATGTATCACATTACCTCTGACTTGACATTGATGACGCTTCTGTACATACACATTAGCATCAACTTCCATCGTAGGCCAATAATACCACAAACCAAGAATGTGTTGATACAGCTTTCGCTTTCCCTGATGAGGGCCACAGTCACCACTATGAGTCTCATGTAATGCTATCTGAATTTCTTCTCTTGTTAAACACTTGAGAGCAATGCCATTGAAGCCTTTTTTGAAAAGTTCTCCTTTATCATAATAAAACTTGGCTGCTTTTTTCATGAACTTGAATGCCTCCTTTAGATCAGCTGGGACTGCTCTTTTGTCAAAGTATTCAATGTAAGGCTTTCTCCAATCTTCCCACTGACCTGTTAAACAGCATTCCTCTTTATCTGGATATGATTGACATACAAAACAAGCCTTTTGGATATCAACTGCATCTTTTTCCATAGTTGGCCAATATAGACCAAGTCGTTGTATTCTTCTGTACAAACTGGTCTCAGGATTGTGGCCACAAATAGCTTCATGAATATTTATTACTTGTTGCTTGGCTTCTTGCAAACTCACATATCTCATTCGAACTCCTTCAGGTCCTCTGAAATATAATACTCCATTTATCATTAGAAAGTCTTTGAGTATCTTTAATGGTGTGTTGGGTATAATAGCTGAATCTTTGATGTGGCTAACATCTTTTCAAATTGGTACTCTCCAAGTTTAGAAGCCAATGTAGCCAAGGCGTCCGCATAGCGGTTCCCATACCTTTCTTTGTATCCAAATCCAATAGTTTCGAAGCTTTTCATTATCTTCTGGTCTGCTATTCTATAAGGAGCTAAGCCAATATCTTTTACACTGAACAAGCCGTTCATCTTTCTAACTACCAAGTTAGAATCACCCATAACTTTCAGATTTTTGATGCCCATTTCTTTAGCAATTATGATTCCTATGAGAAAAGCTTCATATTCTGCAATATTATCTGAACAAGGAAAATCCAATTTAAATGAAAAAGAGACAATGTTACCTTCAGGAGCTTTTAGCACAATGTCAGCTCCAGCAGAATCAACAATCTTTGATCCGTCAAAATACATCAGCCCTTTTTCTAGAATATCTATCATCATTACTTCTAGTAATTCTCCTGGTAATTCTTCACTCAATGTAGTATCATCTGCTCCAGGAAAACAGCCTAGCAGATTTGCCAAACCTTGCCCTTTGATAGCGTGCAGATTGAGACATGTGATGTCAAACTCTGAAAGTGAAAGAAGCCATTTAGCTGCTCATCCTGAAAGTATAGGTTTCATCAGCAGATATCTGATTGGATCAGACTTTGTGACCAAGAATGCTTTGTGAGATAAGAGATAATGATGAAATTTCTGTATAGCATAAACTAGTGAGAGACAAATCCTTTCCACACGACGATATCTCAATTCTGCATCCTGAAGGATTTTGCTAAGATAGTAAATAGGACGTTCTCAACCATTATGATCTTCCTGAGCCAATAAAGAACCAATTGCGTGTTCTGTAGATGCCAAGGAGTTAGTGAAAAATGAATGAATGAAATGACAAAAAATAATGGGGTTCGTATGTGAGAGTGTAAATACACTCTCCAAATTGCATGATTAATATTTATGAACATTTACGAAGAAATTAGGGCAAGGGTGGATGAAAAAGAGTATGGGATACTCTAAGGAATTTAATGATGTGGTCTTTTCATAAGTTCTAGCATGTTCAAGTCTAATTATTAAGGAAATGAATAGGAAACATGGTAGTAGTATGAATATAAATGGCATGTGAATGGAATGGACTACAAGGACTTGTTATAATTGGAATTTTAAATCTAGCATGTTATTCGAAGGAATGTCAAGTAAATGGACTTGTTAGGATGTGTCATTAGATGGTAGAATATGCATGAGTTATTGAATGAATGAAATAAAATGTCATAAATCCCTTGTTGTTTATTATTTACAATACCATGAAGGTTTACATTTCAAGGACGCATGTACATTAATGAAATCATCACAAGTAGCACGCTAGGCAAATGCATGCATATGACAAGTTAGTGAAATACAAGCAAATGAGCATGAACAAGGAAAAACCACAAGGTAATAAGAAAGCATGAAAAGTAAGCTAATGTGTGCCGTCCAGTACGTAGTTCGGGCATTAGTGAAAACAAGAACATAGATGCTAATGTGTGTCGTCCAGTACACAGTTCGGGCATTAGTGATCTAGCTAATGTGTGTCATCCAACACATAGTTTGGGCATTAGCAAAATAAGACAAACGAGATACTAATGTGTGACGTCCAGTACATAGTTCGGGCATTAGTGATCTCCAAGCAGGCAAGCAAGATAACAAGATGCTAATGTGTGCCGTCCAGTACATAGTTCGGGCATTAGTTAAACAAGTGATAATACACTAATGTGTGACGTCGAGTACATAGTTCGGGCATTAGTTAAACAAGCAAGACAAGAAAAATTAAACAAGCAAGAACTAGTAAACAAGAAAGTCAAGAAACAAGAAAATAAGTCAAGTGAACAAGTGTATGTGAAATGCATGTGTGAGGTGTGTGTGAACTAAATAAATTAAGTAAACAAGACAAGTGAACAAGTGTATGTGAAATGCATGTGTGAGGTGTGTGTGAACTAAATAAGTTAAGTAAACAAGACAAGTGAACAAGTGTATGTGAAATGCATGTGTGATGTGTGTGGGGACTAAACTGAACAAGCAATACAAGAAACAAGACATGAACACGGATTTAATTGATATTGCTTGTCTTATTATGATTTGATGTGCTTCCTTTCCATTTCCATCTTGCACTGTTTAAATTATACTACACAAGATGGTATTGTTGTATTAATGTTTCATAACATTGGTAGTTAGTAGTTTGTACACGCTGAGTATTCCATGCTTAGTCGAACTATTATTTCGGAAGGTACACTTGTAGACACACGCCTACAGGGACCAGTCACAGAGGAGTTATACGTTGAAAGGTTGATGGTTGACCATCATGGAGTCGACAGAGACCTAGATAGGGGTTTTTGTTGATAAGTAGTCAAGAGGGAGAGACTTGTATTTTGGGTTTCCATTTTGAGGGTTTTATATGTGTACTTGAGTTAGTAACTCAATGATGAAATGATGTAAAGAATTTAGATTGTCAATTTAATCTCCTTTGTAAACTTGGAATACTATCTATGCATAGGAAATAAATTTTTGGGTTAACGCTTCCACTATATCATGCCCTGTGAGTTTTGCAGGATGGATTGTCAAGTCATGTTAAGTCTCACCCCAAGATTTACTCTAACTCCTAGGGTGGGTTTTGGGACGCGACAGAAGTGGTATCAGAGCTTAGGCATTAGGTCTCTAGGGTCGTTTAGAGTTCGGTACCACAACGAATACAAGGCATTAGGTCCAAGGAAAGAGTCGTATTCCAAGTGTGGACTAATCCCTTAGTCCTGTCCAGAACAGGTTGATTTCAACCGAAGTTAGTGTACGTTTAGCTAGAAAACCGAAAATTTTATATACTTATACGATTATGTGTTGAATTGTTATGTGGTATTATATGATATATATGGTGTGCATATTATATGTTATATGCTAAGTGAAAACCAATGCTTGATGAACGGGTTCCCAATTAGATCCATGAGTGATGTGATATTCAGGCTAGAAGCTAGCCTAGGTGTTAGTTAACAAGGGGATGGTAGGTCCCTCGTCATACATTGTGTTATTAGGTTTCTATAGGGAATTGTTTCCCAAGAGAGGCTATAGGATGCTCCTAGGTCTTATAAGTCTAGTGTATTTAGATTCGTTGCGAAAATAGGGACATGGGTTTTGATATATATATTATTATGCGTATCTAGTGTAAATTGATTAGTTAAACGGTACTTAATGTGTCTTACACCACAAATAAACATAACTCGTACATCACGATATGACGATAAATCCATGTATGATCATGTAACCCCACGACTGGTAGGAACATATATAGACATCAATATATTTTAACCGACTCAGGGATGCTGGATGCACGCTCTAGGTACAGATGCGCATTATCTGCAGCACGTTCTAGACTCAGTGCTCAGTCCAAAATAAGAAATACAGTATAACTTCAAGGATAATCATGCCCTTTCATGCATAGCATGCACTCCATATATCTCATCAGCATCATCCATAACATGCACGTCATACATCACATAATCATTATGCATGGCATAAGCATCATACATTGCATATGCATCATACGCTTTCATACATGGCACGCATTTCATACATGACATGAACATCACACGCATATCATAGACATCATATGCACATCCCGCATGCACCATGTAGATCATAGAATCATCTTACATGTCACAAAGACTCAAAGGAGTGTGCATGAATGACTCAAGGTATAAACTACTCGCTAGTCCTAGTCTTAAGCCAGTTAAAAACTTAGCTTCGTTAGGAACCTCAGAGTGTACTATTATACTATGGTGTGCGTATCTTGATGTATGTTCTATACTTCGATAAATATCTGTTGTTATGGAAAATGCAATGCTTGAATAATGATAGTATCCGAGTTAGATTCATGCCTTGCTATCGTTCTCAGGAGTAAACTATGAGACGTGGCAATCGGGGTCGTGGATACCACACTAGGAGAGATGGAGCATCTCCTCCTCCATTGGGGGATGAGCAGTCTGACCTCACCCAGGTCTTGGGATCTATAGCAGAGACACTAGCAATGCTTGCAGTCAGGCAGCCCTCTACCCCTACTCCTACTGTAGCACTTGTGCCTACTCCTGCACATCATGCCACAGGAATTGAGGCATTTCAGAGGATGAGGCCCCCAGTATTTTATGGGGGTATTGATCCATTGGTTGCAGAAGGATGGATCAGGGGATAAGGCCCAATTGGCTGAAACAAATTTTGAGGAATTCCACAAGAGGAGAGAAATGTTGAGAGGCCAGTCTAGTGGCTTGGTCCAGCCAGAGAAGCGGGCTAGGACAGCTCCGTGTTAGTTGTATGGGCTTATTCAGGTTTGGGATCCTCCTATGATTCATCAGGCCCCTCACCCTATTGCTACACAGGGCCCTCATTGTAGAGCCCCGAATCTTTATTGCACTAAGTGATGAATAGTGTGTGAATGGTGCTCAAGTGTGGTTTTGTGCACTAATGGGCTTTATGTTAATATATGAGTTTGGATTTATGGCATGCATGTTTCAATGGGCCTAGATATCACTAAGGAGCATGTATTAAGCATAAAAGAGTGTTAGAATGATATTGGAGAAGTTTCAAGTAATCAGAACAGGGTTTTGCAGAAAAACAGGGGTCCACCGATCGCTCGGTGCCATCCTCTGATCGACCGGTCAACTACCGATCAATCGAAGGCTATCGACTGGTTAACTTTTTTGAATGGGAAAATTTTCCAGAGAGGGTGTTTTCAACCGATCTCTCTGTTGAAACCACCGATCGATCGGTAAGCCACCGATCGATCGGTAAGCCACCGATCGATCGGTAAGCCATCGATCGATCGGTAAGCCACCGATCGCTCGGTAAGCCACCGATCGCTCGGTATGTACCACCGATCGATCGGTTAAACGCAGATTTTCTTCATTAAGGGTGTTTAAGACTTTAACCACCATCCCTTGCCTATAAATAGGCTGAGCTTGTGCCTTAGGGTTTCACAAACCCTCTGTGCCCTATTTTGAGAGATTTTGAGAGAGAGAAGAAGGAGAGGAGCTTGGTGATTGTTCAAGCTTGTGGAAGATCAAGTTCTTCCATTGTTTTTGGTCATTAACAACCAAGAACTCACGGTTCTTGCTTGTTCCAACTTGTGGGAATCAAAGACGTTCATCTTACCAAGGTAGATACACTCTACTACCAATCTTGCAATCCTACTAGTTGTTAAATATCATTCTTCTTACTCTATGCTACATATACCTTGATTTGCTATGGTATGGAAGGATGTTATACTATGTTGGATGTAAGTTATCGTTATGGTGCACTCTAAGTGTTTGGTGAAATCCTCTAAGGGATTTTGATGCCTAAATATGATTATTATCCTCATATGTTCATATGCTCGCATGTCTCGCATGAATCGATGTTTTCCATCGATTTCTCAATGTACGAAAAGGTGTTTTCACAAAAAGACTAATGAGGAACGATTCTAAATAACTCTATGATTTCTCTAAGATCATTTCACAAGCTCTACGGATCATACTATGCTCACAAGGAAATCTATGATAAGCTCTATGATCATCTCACAAGCTCTACGGATCATAAATGTAGCGCTCTAAGATCTCTAAGGATATGCTCTATGTTGTGCTCTATGGTATCTCCATGTCTCTACGGATCATAATGACTCTAAGTAACTCCATGAACTCACTAGAACTCACAAGGCTATGATTATCTCATGACTCACACGGTTACAATTTTGGTTTTGGTTTCGAACCTCATCTCACATGTTATTTCAAGGTTTCCACGCTCTTACATGTTTTTACAGATTTCATTCTCCATGATTCGTATGCTCTATGCTTAATGCTTTATTGTTATTAGTTTGTATACGCTGAGTATTCCACACTCAGCCGATATTTGTTATCATCGGCAGGTGCTCGGGCTCCGTTCAACATATGTGGCATGGAACCATGGTTGGAGGAAGAGTACTTTGACCCGGAGCCTTCCATGGATCATTATCAGGACGATGGTCCTATAGATAGGTGTCGAGACTTTGACTTTTGTTGATCGGCAGACTTAGAACTTTAAGATGTTATTTTGTTATGTGAGTGTGGGGTTTGTCCACTCCACTTTTGGGTTTCTCACGTGTATATACTTTTTTTGGTTCATACTTGAACTGAGTTATAGGAGTATCGCTTTGCTTCCGCTATGTTTAGTATTTTATTCTGCTATGCATTCTTTATCGCTTCTGCTAGATATGTTTGTGTTTCTGACAGGTCTCCACGTGTGCCTTATGTATTATACTGGAGGTATGATACGGTGGTCACGAGTCAATGTATCCCTAACTCCTAGGGGGTATTTTGGGTCGCGACACTCATTTTTCTTCTATTCAGACCATTCCGCAGGCACCGCCCATGCCCTACTTGTCTACTCTCGAGGGCTGCGAATATTGTGGCAGGCGACATCAGGCCGGTGATTGTCGGAAGCTATCTGGCTGTTGTTTTCATTGTGGAGAGCCGGAGCATTTGATTCGACAGTGTCCTAGCGGTCCATCTCCAACCCAACCCAAAAGGAGCAGAACCCCAACTATTCAGGCCACTCTGCAGGGGCTTTTCCAGGGTCCTAGACCTCCGAGTGCTAGTTCCCATCAGTCCACACGGCCACCGCTGGTGAACCAGGGAAGATCTTTTGCCATGTCACTACAGGGCATTCAAGCACCTACAAGGATAACTCCAAGTAATTTAACTTTAAATTTTACAATATCTGTTATATCATGATGGTTGTGTTATGTACGAGGTGTGTATATTATTGTCTGTGTGAAAAGTGGTGGTGCATGACATGTTGAAGTATTATATGTTAGAAGTATATATTGTAATATATGTATGAGAAATTGTGGTGTATGACACGTTTGGTATGTGTATTATAGGATATGCATATATGTAGCATTGTATGAATAATGCTTATTTAGGTATGACCAATAAGCACGTGCCTAACCGTGGGGTGATCAGCACAGGAGTACTCAGTCCTTTCATAGGGTTACCACCAACACCATAGGTTTGTGCAACAGATTATAAGGTGGGGAACGCATTCCTGCCAGTCGTGGGGGCGTCCAAATTTTGAGGATGAAATTTTATAAGGGGGGGAGGATGTAGAGCCCCGGAACCCAAGTTCACTATGCTAGGAATAGTGTCAGTGAATAGTACCTTGTGTGTGTGTTAAAAAGCTTAAGGTCTTCCATTTTGCTCTTGGTAGTATGGTGTGCTAAGTGAAGATTTTAGGTCAGTGTATTGAGTCTCAAGAGAGAGTATAAAGATACTCTAAGTGGGTAAAAGAAAATGGTATAAAATACCTTAAGTGGTTAATGGGTTGTACGTGAAGAGTGCTAATGCACGAGGCATAAAGAGACTAAGGCCTCTCATGCTTATGGGTGTGAATTCAATGATCACCGAGGTGGGATGAAAACCTATGGGAAACGATTCATGAGGTGTGAGTAGGATGTTGGACATAAGGAAGAAGAGTGTGAAGCACTCGAATATTCCAAATGTCAACAAGGGTTATGCCATAGCATTACCCTTAACATTAAGAAGCCTTAGTTCAATCACCGTTGATTGAAATCAAGTGATTCTTCAAGTTTTGGAAAGGTATTGGAACCCTTTTTGAGTTTGAAGTTTATCATTTTTCACGATTTTGAGTAAGGGTTAGGTTAAAAGTGGGATTTCCAAAATCGGGTCGGCTGCAAATCTGGGCTGTCGCAACACATTGCAGACTAGTCAGATTTAGGGGCATTTTTGTCAACAAATAAAGAAGAATTAGAATTTTTCCAAAACATGAAAGTTGGTCCTCTTCGAAAGATGAATCCAACACAAGTTGAATCGTCAAAATACGACGAGCGATTCAAAGGTTATGGCCAAAATACCGAAGTACATTTTTGTAGAGCACCGGTCACTACCGATCGCTCGGTCCACTACCGGTAGATTGGTCATAAGCACCGATCGATCGGTCCACTACCGGTAGATCGGTCATCTATCTGTCCTTCGCGTTTTGCTGAAATTTTATTAAGGGTTTTTTGGTCTTTTGGCCACTCCACCCTAACTTTTAAGGGTTGGCTCGAGCCAAGGGTGTTCATAAACACCCTTAGCAATATTTTGAGACAGAGGAAGAGAAACCTAGAGTTTCCAAAGGAGATTTTTCATTAGAGGAGAGATTGAGCGATTATGAGCCCAAAATCCATTCCAAAGGCTTGGATTCACCCAAATCCAAGTCACAAACCTCAGAGATCGCTTCCACAAAGTTCGTGCAAGCTGTAGATGCTTGGATCTTCGACCTTGGAGTTTAGGAAAGCCTCCACAAGCTTGGATCTCACTCCCACTGCCTCCTGAGGCATTTTTCCCCAATCTTTCAAGGTAGAACAAACTACTAACTCTTTGTTAGGATTCTATTAATTTTTCTTTAATACTTTTCCTCAAAACTTGTCATGATATGAGATAGAATATTGTGTATGGAGGTTGGTTGGGCAATGGATGCCAATGGATGGTGTGTGGTGTGATGAACAAATGGGGAAGGGCATTGTTTGCATAACGTACACACTTAGTGTTTGATGAAATGTCTTAAAGAAATTGAATGAATAAAATGACATGAAGAATGGGGTTCGTATGTGAGAGTGTAAATACACTCTCCAAATTGCATGATTAATATTTATGAACATTTACGAAGAAATTAGGGCAAGGGTGGATGAAAAAGAGTATGGGATACTCTAAGGAATTTAATGATGTGGTCTATTCATAAGTTCTATCATGTTCAAGTTTAATTATTAAATAAATGAATAGGAAACATGGTAGTAGTATGAATATAAATGGCATGTGAATGGAATGGACTTCAAGGACTTGTTAGAATTGGAATTTTAAATCAAACATGTTAATCAAAGGAATGTCAAGTAAATGGGCTTGTTAGGATGTGTCATTAGATGGTAGAATATGCATGAGTTATTGAATGAATGAAATAAAATGTCATAAATCCCTTGTTGTTTATTATTTACAATACCATGAAGGTTTAAATTTCAAGGACGCATGTACATTAATGAAATCATCACAGGTAGCATGCTAGGAAAATGCATGCATATGACAAGTTAGTGAAATACAAGTAAATGAATATGAACAATGAAAAACCACAAGGTAACAAGAAAGCATGAAAAGTAAGCTAATGTATGCCGTCCAGTACATAGTTCGGGCATTAGTGAAAACAAGAACATAGATGCTAATGTGTGCCGTCCAGTACATAGTTCAGGCATTAGTGATCTAGCTAATGTGTGTCATCCAGCACATAGTTTGGGCATTAGCAAATTAAGACAAACGAGATGCTAATGTGTGCCATCCAGTACATAGTTCGGGCATTAGTGATCTCCAAGCAAGATAACAAGATGCTAATGTGTGCCGTCCAGTACATAGTTCGGGCATTAGTTAAACAAGCAAGACAAGAACAATTAAACAAGCAAGAACTAGTAAACAAGAAAGTCAAGAAACAAGAAAATAAGTCAAGTGAACAAGTGTATGTGAAATGCATGTGTGAGGTGTGTGTGAACTAAATAAGTTAAGTAAACAAGACAAGTGAACAAGTGTATGTGAAATGCATGTGTGATGTGTGTGGGGACTAAACTGAACAAGCAAGACTAGAAACAAGACATGAACACGGATTAAATTGATATTGCTTGTCTTATTATGATTTGATGTGCTGCCTTTCAATTTCCATCTTGCACTGTTTAAATTATATTACACAAGACGGTATTGTTGTATTAATGTTTCATAACATTGCTGGGACCAGTCACAGAGGAGTTATACGTTGAACGGTTGATGGTTGACCATCATGGGGTCGACAGAGAACTAGATAGGGGTTTTTGTTGATAAGTAGTCAAGAGGGAGAGACTTGTATTTTTGGTTTCCATTTTGAGGGTTTTATATGTGTACTTGAGTTAGTAACTCAATGATGAAATGATGTAAAGAATTTAGATTGTCAATTTAATCTCCTTTGTAAACTTGGAATACTATCTATGCATAGGAAAGAAATGTTTGGGTTCACGCTTCCGCTATGTCATGCCATGTGAGTTTTGCAGGATGGATTGTCAAGTCATGTCAAGTCTCACCCCAAGATTCACTCTAACTCCTAGGGTGGGTTTTGTAACGCGACAAGTATAATATCGAAGGCTTGTGTAATATAGGCCCCATCATAGTCTTTGTGGAGCTCATCATACTTTGAAGTTTTCTGAAAGCTTCATTACAAGATTCATTCCATTTGAATTCAATATTTTTCCGTAGTAGAGGCATCAAGGGAGTAGTGATCTCTGCTAGACCAGGTATAAAACGTCGTATATAAGATACTTTACCCAAGAAGCTTTTCATTCCCTTAACATTCTGAGGAGCCATTATAGTTGAAATAGCTTGAATTTTTGCTGGATCAACATCTATCCTATGCCTCTTGACGATAAAGCCCAGGAACTTTCCAGGAGATACTCCGAAAGTACATTTCAAAGGATTCATTTTTAGTTGATAATGGTGACATCTTTCAAAAACCTTCTTTAAATCAGCAACATGAGTTTCACGCTTTTGGGACATGACTGCAACATCATCAACATAATCTTCCACAAGATTATGAAACATGTCATGGAAAATGGCTGTCATTGCCTTTGGTAAGTAGCTCCTGCATTTTTTAATCCAAATGGCATTACAGTATAATAGAAATTACCGATGTGAGTTCTAAAGGCTATTTCCTATGCCTCTTCTGGAGCCGTTTTGATTTGATTATATCCGCTATACCCATCCATGAATGAGAAGGAGTCGTGGCCAGTTGTTCCATCAACTAATAGATCTATATCTTGCAAAGGAAATTCATCCTTTGGATAGGCTTTGTTCAGATCTTGGAAGTCAACACAGCAACGTATCTGACCATTCTTCTTCTTGACTGGTACTACATTTGCTAACCAAGTTGGATGCTGTATAGGCTTTATGAAACCTGCTTTCAATAGCTTTTCAACTTCATCTTTGATCTGGTTTTCGATCTCTTGATGAAATCTTCTTGGCGGCTGCTTGATTGGAACATACCAAGGATTTATATTCAATTTATGAGTCACCAACTTTGTATCTAAGCTAGGCATTTCTTCATATGTCCATGCAAAGACGTCTTTATATTCCTTCAGCAGCTTTATCAATTTCTCCTTTTCACTTTGACTTATTTTTTAGCTAATTAAACTAGGCGTGGGCTGCCATCAACATCTGCCAGATTTACTTCTTGCAACTCTTCTTGTACCATTTTAATATCATCTTGTAACTATTTTGGAGTGTCTATAACTTCTTCAAACTTACTTTCTTCTTTCTGTATCAGTTGTTCTCTTAATATTGGAGTTAGACTCGGTATTGATGTAGAACCCCAGAACTTTTGTAAATGTATTGGAACCCGTGCCAAGGCTTTAGGCCTTTGTAATCTTCCATTTCTATGAAATGAGAGATTTTAAAGAACCTTAAATGTTAAGAAGTGGGATTCCTAAGTCGGATATGTTAAAAAATCCGGTTTACTGAACTCCAATTGCGGATCAGTTAACTTCAAGGGCAATTTGGGCAATAAATAAAGAGGAAATTAAAAATTTTAAAATTCCAAAAATGTTCCTTTACGAATAACGAGTCCAACATAAGTTGAATCGTCGAAATCCGACTAACGAGTCAAAAGTTATGACCGAAATACAAAAATGAGAAAATCTGGAAATTTCTGCAAGAGCTACGAGCGATCGTCCAGACCTTACAAACGATCGTAGGTGAGCTACGATCGATCATAGAAATTTACGATCGATCGTAGAATCTCAGGAATTGACAAAAATCTCGGTAACATTTATGATCGATCGTGGAAACTTCTGACCGATCGTAGAATAATTACGATCGATCGTAGACAAGTTACGATCGATCGTAGATCGCGAACCCAGAATATTATTTCCTAATTTTTAGGGAGGTTCTCCAAGAGAGGGTTTCTCATCTTTGAGGAGAGGTTAAGCAAGTGGGTGACCTAGATCACTCCCAAAGGCTTGGATTCTTCAACTCCAAGGCAAGGTTCGTGAGAAACGCCTCCTCCAAGCTTGGTAGCGCCTCCACTCACGTTTTTGGAGGGTTTCCCTCATCCTATTGAAGGTCGGTAACATATGCTACACTCCTAGTTCATATCCTCTCTTTTCTTCCCTTCTTTATGGTTTTTCCCTAAAGTATGAACATCATGGGAGATGGTTTGTGGTGTGACAATGGATGATGGGCGATGGATGCCATGTGAATGTGTTGTGATGAATAAAATTGGAAGGGCATTGATCAATAATAAATACACGTGTATGTTGTGAACTTAAACCCATCTAGAAAAGCATGGTATAGGCTTAAACCAATAATGTACATACTACTTGTTTGATGAAATGCCAAGGTGAAGAAAATGAATTATAAACTAAACAAGACATGATTTAAAGTATTTGGAAATTGCTAGGGTTTATGATAGTGTGATTAATTGCTTTCTTTAATGGCATGGATAATGACTTGTTGAAATTAATGTTATTCTATGTGTTGTTGAAATCCCAATTGTCATATTTAATTCCAAGTGAAGTTATGTACACGATTCCACGAGCACGGTATGCATGACTTGGTTTACCGGTGTTTTTCAAGTATAAAGATTTTAGAGGTAGGACATATCTTACGATATGTTTTGCCTCGCTTTTGGCAAGAATAAGTGTATATCAATTACGGAGGGCTCTCCCCTCCCTCACAAGTACATTTCATAGATAAGAGGGGTCTACCCTCTCTCACAAGTAGTATATCATTTAAAGAAGGGTCTCCCTTCTCTCGTAAGTGCATTGCATAAGAGGGGGTTTTACACCACCCTCCCTCACAAGTTGCATAAGAGGGGTCTCCCCTCCCTCACAAGTGCATTTCATTCCAAGCAAGCATGACATGATATTGCATGACACGAATGACAAGCATGACACGACAAGACAAGGAAAAACAAGAACATGACAAGACAAGTTTTCTTGCTTGTCAGGACATTAGTCATGAGGCGGGGCACACGGGGTCGTGGCCCCCACACCAGAACTTCCTCTTCTTCACGGGATGAGCAACCGGATCTCTCTCAGGTCTTAGGCTCTATTGATAAGACACTCGCCATACTGGTGGCTCGGTAGACTATACCATCATCAGTGGCACCTACTCCACCGCCCGCAGCTCCAGTACATCGTACAGCTGGGGTCGAGGCATTCCTGAGATTGAGGCCTCCATCATTCCATGGGAGTGTGCACCCTCTTGCTGTAGAGGCATGGATCCTCCAGTTGGAGAAGATCTTTGCAGTCCTCTCACCCATGGAGGTAGATAAAGTAGCATGGGTTGTTTTCATGCTAGAGGGTGAGGCACACCATTGGTGGTTGTCCACCTTGAGGACTCGGGATTTGACTATGCAAGGTCAACCCTGGACTTGGGAGGAGTTCAAGGATATCTTTTATAAGAAGCACTTTCCAGTTGGAGCACGGGAGAAGAAAAAGAGAGAATTCATCAACCTTGAGCAAGGTTCGATGTCGATGGCTCAATATGAGGCCAAGTTCTCGGAGCTATCAGCTTCGCGACTCATATGATTGCCACTGAGGCGATGAAGGCGAGAAGGTTTAAGCAAGGGCTCAAGGACATCATTATGGAGAAAGTAATGGCTTTCATGCATGCTACTTTTCCGGAAGTAGTAGACAAGGCCTTGTTGATCGAGGCTAATCCAAAGGTCGTATCTAAGAAGAGGGAGTTGACGAGAGGCCAATCTAGTAGTTCAGCACCTCCAGAGAGGCGGGCTCGGACCGACCCTTATCAGTACACATGGCCAGCACCACCTCAGTATGCATGGCTAGCACCACCACAGGGGCCATATTATTCACCTCTAGCTCCACGGCCGCACATGCCTCAGGCGCCACGACCTTAGGCTCTTCCAGCTCCACAGCCAGTTGCACCTCAGGTGGCGAGGTATGCTCCACCTCTGACCCCTCCGACCTATACGTATAAGGTCTGCACGTCTTGCGGCCGAAGGCACCCGGTAGGAGATTCCCAGAAGGCATCGAGTGAATGTTTCCACTGCGGTCGCCAGGGCCACTTGATTAGAGATTGCCCCAATCGGCATTTACCAGGGTAGTCACAGGGGATTAGGCCCCCAGCTCGTCCAGCAAGATCATACCAAGCGTCCTCCCAGCCTGCACGATCTGCACCTCTACCTCGCTAGGTGAACCAGGGGCGAGTATTCGCTTTGATAGAGGGCAATGCACTTGCATCTGATGATGTAGTGCAAGGTACGCGTTTAAAGTTAATCAATTGTCCACAATGGTTATGCTATGCCCTATTCCTTGTGTACATATGTGGCATGTTCTATATCAATATATATCTATATATATGATGTTGATGCATAGGTTGACTTAGTTAGCAAAAATTTCAGGAACCTTGCTAGTCAATAAATGTTTGGCTAGAGTATTGATCAACACCGGGTCTACCCATTCATTCGTCTCATCGAGGTTTTTCCAAGGCTTTTCTATGGAACCTAGTCAATTAGAACTGGAGTTATTCATTTCGACTCCTTTCGGCAAGACGGTGGTAGCCAATAGCATTTTCAGAGGCAGTACAGTTCATGTGGGAAGCTAAGTATTAGTAGCCGATCTTATCGACCTTGGATTCCAGGACTTCGATGTTATCTTGGGGATGGATTGGTTCGTAGCTCACCACGAACATGTGGCTTGCTTTGAAAAGATTGTACTCTTCAAGCTGGTGGAAGAGAAGCCATTTCATTTTCGGGGGTTGAGAAGTAAAGATAATGCCCGCTTTACGAGGTTGAGCCTAGCGAATCCCGAGGCAAAGTACTCTTCGACTATTCCAATCGTGAGTGAATTCCTGGATGTGTTTCCAGAGGAGTTGCCAGGGTTGCCTCCAGACAGGGAGACTGAATTTGTGATCGAGCTTGCACCAGGCACAGCTCCCATCTTCCGGGCTCCATACAGAATGGCCCCGATTGAACTCATGGAGTTGAAGACTCAGTTGGAGGAATTGCAAGCCCTTGGTTTTATTTGACCAAGTGTCTCATAGTAGGGTACCCCGGTTTTATTTGTTAAGAAGAAGGATGGCTCAATGCAGATTTGCATCGATTACAGGTAGTTGAACAAGGTCACTATAAAGAATAGGTATCCATTGCCTTGGATTGATGACTTGTTCAATCAGTTAAGGGAGCGAGATTTTTCTCTAAGACTGATCTTTGGTCGGGCTATCACTAGTTGAAGATCAAGGCAGAAGATGTTCCCAAAACTATGTTCCGGAATCGGTATGGACACTACGAGTTCTTGGTGATGCCTTTTGACCTCACGAACGTGTCGACAGCCTTTATGGATTTGATGAACCGGGTGTTCCAGCCATATCTGGATCGATGTGTGATCGTGTTTGTCGATGACATCCTGATATATTCCCAGACACGGGAAGATCACACGCACAACCTTCGCCTCGCTTTGGAAATGCTAAGAGAACACAAGCTGTATGCCAAACTTAGCAAGTGTGAGTTCTGGTTGGAAGAAGTGGCATTCCTAGGCTAAGTTGCATCTACGGAAGGCATATTGGTAGATCCGAAGAAGGTAGAGGCAGTCATCAGTTGGGCAAGGGCCCAAGAGTATCATAGAGATACGCAGCTTCCTTGGGTTGGCAGGCTATTACAGGAGATTTGTAGAGGGTTTCTCCAGCCTTGCCGCGCCGCTTACTGACCTAACCAGGAAGAATGCCAAGTTCATATGGAGCGACAAGTGCGAGATTAGTTTCACGGAACTGAAGAAGAGGCTTACCATAGCCCCCATCCTTACAATGCCATCCGGACGTGGTAGTTATGAGGTGTATAGTGATGCCTCGCATGTCGGACTTGGGTGTGTGCTCATGCAGCACAAGAAGGTCATTGCCTATGCATCGAGGCAATTAAAGGAGCATAAAAGGAATTACCCCACGCACGACTTAGAACTTGCTACGGTCGTGTTTGCGCTCAAGATTTGGCGACATTACCTTTACGGGAAAGAGTTCTATGTGTTCACAGATCACAAGAGCCTCAAGTATCTCTTTTCCCAAAAGGAGCTAAATCTACGACAACAGAGTTGGATGGAATTTTTGAAGGACTACGAATGCACCATCCAATACCACCCGGGCAAAGCAAATATAGTGGCGGGTGCTTTGAGTAGAAGACCTCTGGGTTTGTTGGCCCACATGTTGGTGCAAGAGTGGAAACTATTGGAAGATTTGGCAAATCTGGACATTAGCATGAATGATTCCGTCTGAAGTCCTGTTTTAGCAAATATCACAGTTCGGCCATACATTATCAATTTGATCCAAGAGTATCAAGCCACGGATGCCAACTTGTTGGCTTTCTGGGACAAGGATGTTTCCAAGAGTAGTGAGGACTTCTCTCTCACTAGTCGAGGTGCTATTATATTCAGGGGGAGATTATGTGTTCCGGCCAATGCGGATCTTTGATGAAAAATTATAGATGAAGCCCACTGTTCGAAGTACACAATGCATCCTGGGGGTACAAAGATGTACCGGAACCTCAAGGGTCACTTTTGGTGGCGGAATATGAAGAGAGATGTTGCGGAGTATGTGGCACGGTGCTTGGTGTGCCAACAGGTGAAGGCAGAGCACTTGAGACCGGCGGGTTTGTTACAGTCTCTCCCTATTCCCGAGTGAAAATGGGAGCACATCTCCATGGATTTCATTGTTGACTTGCCAAAAAGGGCAAGAAACTCGGATGCGATATGGGTTGTGGTGGACCGTTTGACGAAGTCCACGCATTTCTTACCTTATCGAACTATGTTCAACTTGAGCCAATTGGCCGCTCTGTACATCAAGGAAGTTGTTCAATTGCACGGGGTGCAAGTTAGTATTGTGTCGGATCAGGATCCAAGATTCACGTCCAGGTTCTGGAAGAGTTTCAGGATGCCATTGGTTCTCGACTTGATTTCAGCACCGTCTTTCATCCACAAACGGATGGACAAACTGAGAGGGTGAACCAAATCATCGAAGACATGCTTCAGGCATGTATGTTAGATTTCAAGGGCAGCTGGGAAGAGCATTTGCCTTTGGTTGAGTTCACCTACAATATTAACTACCAGACGAGCATCCAAATGGCACCATTTGAGGCCTTGTATGGGTGAAGTTGCAGGTCTCCTCTCTACTGGGATAAGGTAGGAGAGAGAAAGGTGTTGGGTCCTGAGTTGATCGAATAGACTGCAAACAAGGGTAAGATCATTCGGGATCGGTTGAAAGCTGCCCAAGACCGTCAAAAGAGCTATGTTGACACTCGCCGCATGGACTTGGAATTCCAGGTTAGGGATCGAATCTTTGTGAAAGTATCTCCTAGCAAAGGGATTATGAGATTTGGCAAAAGAGGCAAGCTTAGTCCTCAATATGTCGGCCCCTTTGAGATTATCACGCGAGTTGGTGAAGTTGCTTACCGGGTAGCTCTTCCACCTCACATGGCCGCAGTTCACAACGTTTTTCAAGTATCTATGCTTCGGGAGTATATTGCGGACCCTTCACATGTCATAGACTTGGAACCGTGGAAATCTAAGAGGATCTCACTTTGGTTGAAAAGCCGGTTCAGATATTGGGTCGGAGAGATCAAGTCATTCGCAACAAGACTATCTTGTTGGTTCTCGTGCAATGGCAACATCATGCTCGAGAAGAGGCTACATGGGAGTGTTAGGCTGAGGTTAAAGCAAAGTACCCAGAGTTATTTGAATAGGTTTTTTGTTGTGCCACGTAATTATGTTTTGTTTTGTAATTTATGTACCATCCAATTTTAGGGACAAAATTTTTATAAAGGGGGGAGGATGTAGAACCCCAGAACTTTTGCCCATGTATTGGAACCCATGCAAAGGCTTTAGGCCTTTGTAATCTTCCATTTCTATGAAATGAGAGATTTTAAAGAACCTTCAATGTTAAGAAGTGGGATTCCTAAGTCGGATATGTTAAAAAATCCAGTTTACTAACTCCAATTGCGGATTAGTTAACTTTAAGGGCAATTTGGGTAATAAATAAAGAGGAAATTGAAAATTCTAAACTGCCAAAAATGTTCCTTTTCAAATAACGAGTCCAACGTAAGTTGAATCGTCGAAATCCGACTAACGAGTCAAAAGTTATGACCAAAATACAAAAATGAGAAAATCTGGAAATTTCTGCAAGAGATACGAGCGATCGTCTAGACCCTACGAACGATCGTAGGTGAGCTACGATCAATCGTAGAAATTTACGATCGATCGTAGAATCTCAGGAATTGAAAAAAATCTCAGTAATGTTTACAATCAATTGTGGAAACTTACGACCGATCGTAGATAGGTTACGATCGATCGTAGATCACGAACCCAGAATATTTTTTCGTGATTTTTAGGGTTTCTCCCCTTTGCCTATAAATAGGGAATTACATTTGGGGGTTTGGAGTTACTCTAAACTTAAAAAGAGTCTTGAAAGATTAAGAGAGAGGGAGGATCTCCAAGAGAGGGTTTCTCATCTTTAAGGAGAGGTTAAGCAAGTGGTGACCTAGATCACTCCCAAAGGCTTGGATTCTTCAACTCCAAGGCAAGGTTCGTGAGAAACTCCTCCTCCAAGCTCATTAGCGCCTCCACCCACGTTTTTGGTGGGTTTCCCTCATCTTATTGAAGGTCGGTACCATATTCTACCCTCCTAGTTCATATCCTCTCTTTTCTTCCCTTCTTTATGGTTTTTCCCTAAAGTATGAACATCATGGGAGATGGTTTGTGGTGTGAGAATGGATGTTGGGCGATGGATGCCGTGTGAATGTGTTGTGATGAATGAAATGGGAAGGGCATTGATCAATAATAAATACACGTGTATGTTGTGAACATAAACCCATCTAGAAAAGCATGGTATAGGCTTAAACCAATAATGTACACACTACTTGTTTGATGAAATGCCAAGTTGAAGAAAATGAATTATAAACTAAACAAGACATGATTTAAAGTATATGGAAATTGCTAGGGCATATGATAGTGTGATTAATTGCTTTCTTTAATGGCATGGATAATGACTTGTTGAAATTAATGTTATTCTACGTGTTGTTGAAATCCCAATTGTCATATTTAATTCCAAGTGAAAGTATGTACACGATTCCATGAATAAGTGTATCTCATTTTAGAGGTAGGACATATCATACGATAAGTTTTTTCTCACTTTTGACAAGAATGTATATCAATTAAGGAGGGGTCTCCCCTCCCTCGCAAGTACATTTCATAGATAAGAGGGGCCTCCCCTCTCTCGTAAGTAGTATCTCATTTAAAGAAGGGTCTCCCTTCCCTCGCAAGTGCATTGCATAAGAGGTGGTTTTACACCACCCTCCCTCACAAGTTGCATGAGAGGGGTCTCCCCTCGCTCACAAGTGCATTTCATTCCAAGCAAGCATGACATGACATGGCATGACACGCATGACAAGCATGACATGACAAGATAAGGAAAAACAAGAACATGACAAGACAAGTTTTCAAGTACGAAAAGTGTATTTTAAGTCAAGACAAGTGCACGATGATTTCAAGAGTTTTATCGGCTTTTATGTTATGCAAGCATGAATATAAACTGTTTTACTTTCTTGTTGTTACATGAATTGCTTCCTGCTATATATATATCGTTATTGTTATGCTATGACTGTTGGTTAGTATTTGGTACCCGTTGAGTATTTCATGCTCAGCCGTACTTCTCATGTCGGCAAGTGATGGTGGAGCGGTGGCTCCTTTTGACATCTATGCTCTTGGCCCATGGGTGGAGGACGAGTACATTGAGGAACCTGTGGAGGAACCTCATGTAGATGAGTACTACTAGGTGGTAGATTCTCGGTGATTGTGGGTGAGCTCGAGAGAGTTTCTAATGTATTTTGGCGGGCATGTCCGCAGCTTCTTTTGTTTTCCCTTTTTGTACAAAATTGGATCACATGTATATACATAGAGGTTTTGGTTAGACTTCCGCTGTGCTATGTTAAGTCTATGCTTCCGCTATTATGTCCTCTATTGTATATGCTCCGAATGTTTTGCAGGATGGTTTGTCAAGTAAGTCATGATAAGTCGTCCAAGATTCACTCTAACTCCTAGGGTGGGTTTTGGGTCGCGACAATTGATGAGTCCAACTCCTTGGATTGTCATAAGATATAAACGACCTTGCCATCCGGTTGAACCATCCTTTTGCATTCACCTGGGCTTTTCTTCTCATCCTTGCCCCGCGGTCTCTTTGACAGCTTTAAGCTTTCGTAAGTCATTGAAGAGACCTCAACATCCTTTGGTAGCACAATTCCGGAAGGCTACGCAAATGTATTTTCTCCTTCAACAGCCAACTCATCATAAAATAATGCATCAGCAGCATGAACTTCATAGTGGTTAAAAGGCATAGAGGTAGCTGGTATACGAATGCTTCAGCCTTTATATACACCCTTAACACATTGATGAAAAGTGGATGGTACCAGCTGAAATTTGTGAAGCCAAGGATGACCAAATAATACATGATAATTCACGGTAACATCAATGACATGAATTATAATTAAAGCATTAATGGGACCAACTTGTAAATTGACTAAAATAAAGCCTACTATATTTTGACACTTTCGGCCGAAACCAAATATTTCAATCGGCTGCTTCACAATCTTGGAGGGGTTCAAACCCATTACCTTGGCTGTTGACAATGGCAAAAGATTTAGAGAAGAACCTGGATCCACCAAGACTCTCTTGGCTTCAAAAGTATTGATCATGACAGTGATATATAGAGGCCTGTTCAGGAAATGGCCATGTCATCAGCGGTGAAAGTGATATCCTAAACAGCTTCCTTGTTGCAGCATATGTGAGCAAACAATGCTCGGAAGACTTCTCTACTATTGTCATTTAGGCAGCTGTAGCAGCTATCCTTGATGTTGCTGAAAACCTTAATTGGTCAAAGAAGCTTTTGAACTTCAGAGATTGGGACAAAGCTTCTATCCCAGACAGGACAAAGGAGGTAAAACCTTTTTGCTCATCTTCTCCTGTCATTATTTCCAATGGATTATGACCGACCATTGCAACTACCTTCTTACCATCATGATTTGGTAAAGGATTTTTGTGTACTGACTTCTCTGGATTAGTGGAGATTTTCAGATGTCCAGCAGCAATCTTTTTCATGAAAAATCGTCATAAAGTAAAACAATCTTTGGTTGCATGACGTACTATTTTGTGGTATAAACAGTACTTCTCATCCTCTTTTTCACTTTCTGAAGGCGGATGCAACAGTGGTGGATGATATAAAACACCATCATTTATCCATTTATCCAGAATGTGAATCACTTCCGCCATACTACAAGGGAAAGGTGGTGGAATATCTTCTGGATTAAATTTGATAATCCTAGTCCAACCGAGGAGGATATTTTCTTGATGTTGGTCATCATCCACGGGCATCCATAGCCATTGCTGAACTCCTTCTATTACGCCGATTATTGGTACATGAAACAACAATGTTAAGGTGTTGAGCCACATCATATAACTTTGCAAATGTACCGATGGCAGCTACTTCCAAATAAGCTCTATACTCCCTTGTAGTACCATCTACGCACAACTGGACGAGTCTTTCTTCAGTGGCAGGTTCATGGCAATCCAAAACCAAATGCCGAAAGCGACGCACATATTCAGTCAAATCCTCATTGATCTTCTGTCTTTCCTTAGAGAGAGTATTCAAAGTAATACCCTCCTCCACAGGAAAAAAATTTCTTTGAGAAGGCGCTAACCATCTCCTCCCAGGAGTGGATTATATCAGCCGGTAATGTGGTGTACCAGGAAAAAGCTTTGTCTGTGAGAGATTTTGAGAACTCCCGAAGGCGTAGGTTTTCGCTTCCAGCGTACCTGCCCAAAGTATCAACAAAACGCATAACATGCTCTCGAGCATCCATTATAAAGTTTGAATTGAGGAGTGATGTAACCTAGAGGATACTCCATTTGATGGAGTTCTGGTGAAAATGTTGGTCTGATGTCAAAGGCACTTGCAATTCATGATCGTCGTGCTTGCTCCTTCTCGAACATAGCTAAGAAATCCTCTGTAGTGACAAAGGTTGTAGTCCTATTCTGATCATGATCTCTTGGACCACGATGATCCTGATTAGGAGACGGAGTGAAATCTCTTCCATGACCACCATGCAGAGGGGTTTTGTTTACTGGAGATCCTCTTTCAGAATTCTAATTTGGTGAAGGAGTCTGATTTGGATGATCACGATGACCTTCAGTTCGATTATGTCAAATATTATTGAAGGTCTCCTCCATGTGCTTCTCAGAGGCTAGAATTTGGGTAGCTACTCGATTATGCATTTCCTGAACATGATTTTGTAATTGAGTTTGCATTTGAGCCTGTATCTGTGCTTGGGAGGCTTGAAGTTGTGCAATTATCGGTCCAAGGATATCATTGAAACTTGATCCTTTAGGCCTTGATATAGTGGATCCCTCTCGAACATCTTCTGGAACAGTAGAGCTGAAAGGATTAGCTCTCTTGCTCACCATCTTCTTCCAGGATGGATGCAATCAAAATTTCCCAGTGGAGTCGCTAATTGTTGAAACTGAAGATTCAGAAGCTTGCTGACTAGGATAGATCCTCAAACTTTCAGTGACTGGATCATCATCTCCGAGCTCCACCTCGGGAATTACTGGGTAATCTGTCTGCAAGCCAAAAGAGCTCAACAACACTCTCGTTAACTATCCTCCTTTGGTTTCCTGAAAGAGTGAAGACAAGAGAAGAAAGAGGAGAAAATATGGAAGTGATCCGAGGGAGAGAAGAGGGAACAGTGAAGAATACTAATGAACTGACAGCTTTCCTCCTTCAGAATACTCAAGAACATGTGAAAAATGTCTGAGTACAAGAGTTTCTCTATTTGTTTCTTACTCCAAAAAGGGTTTCTAAGTACTGATCTCAATTTGATCAGTCAAAATCCGATGCTCAACACTTATTAGTCATCTCTTATTTATAGAAGAAAATCATTTTATTTAATTAATAATATGTAAAAATATTCTTTGATGTGACGTCTAACTGATTCTGACATATGACAGCTATATTTTGTTAAAAGGAGCCAATCTATTAGAATATTGATAAAATCTGTTAATTGGAGCATTTCTGTTAAAAAGTATACAGAATCTGTTAAGTGGAGCCATTCTGTCAATAACTAACTCTTATTCTCTTAAAAAAGGCTTACATCGGTTAAAGAGAGCCTATTTGTTAATCATCACGTGTTCTTTTAGAGAAGAGTTGTTAACTCATCAAACCACCATAACCAACTTTCAGTTATGACTTAATCCTTTAAACTGTAATGACCCAAACAAGCTTTTGGATGCATACTTCAAATGTTAAAAGAGCAAACTACTTTTAGAAATGAGTTTATCTATTTTAACAAATTTCCTCCTAGCCCTCTTGACCACATCTCATAATCCTTCCCCCAAATATATAATATATATAGAGATATAAATCATCGTACACCAAAGGCGGGTCATAAGCCTTTGGGATACCTTGTCTAGAGAAATCATAAGTGCTGGACGAGGGCACTATTCTTAGGGTGGATATCGTATCCACCGTCAAGCTTCAATCATCTAGTACGAGAGAATGGGACTATGGAGGTCATGTTTTCCTCCAATAGCCCAAATGGAAATGGGGGCAAGATACATCCTCAATATTCCCTCCTGACTGTCAGCCCAGGAAGTAATTCGTACTTTGCTGGAATAGGAGATGGGGGGAACACACATGCCCATTCCCACAAGGAAGGCAATCAGTGCCTTTACCTCCTGACAAAAGCAATAGGGTACATGGTGATATGATTCCACCGAATCCCTATAGAGACGAGGCTAAACCGGTAACCGCCTTTTCGTCTCAACTGAGTATGACTCCTTCGAGCTTCTGATCAGCATCATCTCACAATGTCATTGATTCAAGACCTGTCTTGAAGAATAAGATATCGTAATGGCGTTAGAATACATTCAGTTATCTGATTCTACTGAAATCTTACCAAAGACAAATTGGTCCTGACGGAGTAGGCCGCCTTTAAGCTTTCCATCTGATTTCTGAAAGCTTATCAGTTAGTCAAAATCTGCTCATTTGATTGTATCATCTGTTGAATACTCAACTACTTCAGACTGTGAAGGCGTAGTGAGTTAACTAGCATGCTCGGAGTCCGGATCTTATTCTCGAACGTGGCATACTTTAAGTTATCTGAACCTTTCGAATCTTTTGAACTTTTATCAGGATCAAAAGTTTATCCAAATATCTGTAAAGTATTACTCAGACCAAGAAAGGCATTAGTAATTAATACCTGAAGGCTTGTTACGCCTTCAACAACGTTAAACCGTAAAGATAGTGTAAATCAACATCTGATACACTATTATTAGTTCAGCATTTGTATTCGGAACAAAATACTTTAAGGCAGTAGAAACTTTTTCGAATCATCATAATCTTTATTTATGTGGCTTCTGACTAGTTCAGGTTCTGATCTGACTAGGAAATTATTTCCACGTGTCATCTTATCATTTTCCATCATCAACACCCAGGACCCAGTAATCTTAATGGGTTGGGTTGACCCTTTAATGAGTTGATTATCAAAACCGGAATGACCCAGTTAAAACCGTTCGAACCGGCTTGACCGAATCAACTCGGACGGTTTTTGTTGAACCGTCTTAGTCATGGAAAAAGACAAATTTTCACTTATTCATTTTAAAACACAATATATTAAATAAAATAAGTGGTTTAAAACAAAACTCTAGAGAAAAGGAAATGTTATGTAAGAAAGAGAGAAGGGATTGGAGATAGAAAGAGCTCAAGTCAAGGTAAGGTGATGATAAAAACATGCTTTTTTTCCATTGATTAGAAAGGTTTGTATATATTTTAAAGAATAAAAATTTATTATTATTATTATTATTATTTCATGTTTTTTCCATTGATTTTAATATTTTGAATCCCTTCTTCTTTTTATGATAATTATTATTACAAGGAACCAGATTATAAGATGTTCTAGAAAAGAACCCTTCATTGACAAGCTCTTCACCAAGCATCTACTCTTAGATTTGTTTTGATTAATTGCTACATAGATCATTCTAATAAGACCTTTATCAACTGGTTATCCACTATTGGATTTGTTAGCTTCTTTCTTATTTAAGTTATATATTATTTTAACCTCTTGAATCACCCTCATAAAAAACATATCTTGAATCAGATATATTAATCGGGAAAAATAGTAAAGAATGTTAATATTAAATACTTAGTGTCATTGGGTCAACCCGGATTGACCCGACGGTCCGAGCGGTTCCCCCTTGACCGGGTTAGTGTCTGGTCCAGGTTTTAAAACATTGGTTCCTGTCCACTAGGGGGGCTAACCGGGGGATCGCTCTGACCCACACCATTTATGAACCGGTTAAATAGCTAAACCCAAACCAAAACAATAAGAAACTCCTCTACTCTAACCCAAGTTTTAATTTATTATAATAAAATTTAACTACATGAATCTAATGAGTTATTTCACAAGGGTGAAAATATTCTGACCCAACTGGCCAACCAATATGAACCTGCAAGATTTTTCAAGGTTTAGAGTTAAGATTTGGTTCGACTTCGGATTTAATTTCTCAACCCTGTTACAAATGAGATGGATTTGGTTGACTGGTCATAATACTTAATTAATTATTATTGATAATACACAATTATGAACTCAATAAATATTATATATATATATATATATATATATATATATATATATTAATCACAGTTCTATAAATATGAAAAACTAAGCGGGGTTCTGATAATTAAAAAACTGCCACCAATTAACAATGGAAAGGGGTTCTCCACCAAATGCTTTGAAGCATAGCTCCAGCTCATATTTAGATTCTTGATTAAATTTTATGCCAAAATAACTCCACAGTGACATCTAGGAGATTTTAAATTAAATTTCTACATTATGTTATCAAAATTTTTAAACATTATTGATTGATTTTTGTTTTTTTAATTAAAAATGGTTAGACGGGCAAGTTGGGACTTGGGTCATATTTGCTCTCATCGGGAGGTCAGAAGTTTGAGCTTGAGGCGGGGATTGGATTTCTCTGCTCTCGCGAGACCAAAATCATCCGGCTCCGCCCCCAAACCCCCCATTATTAGCCCCTGCAAGAGAATCCTGACTTCGTCCCTGCATGCTGATGAGCACGGGATTTCAGGTGGGCCATCTTCTCATGGTAGCCCCACCTGAAATCCCGTTCTCGCCAGTCTCAGTGGCCTCAGAAGCATTACTTAGAGATATGTAAGAAAGACTCCCCTTCTTTGTTGTTTTTAAACACAATTATAAGCGAGTATTTTCGGGTTAAAGAACATTTTACCTAACATGAGAAAAACCCAACATGGCTTGGCACTGCCCCCAATGACTTGAAATAGGAAAAGACACTGTCTTCTTTTAAATATACTTTTGAAATTTTGAAGCGGGCAATGTCCTCGTGAGCACAAATTGGAGAGGATCCCGAGTCTTTGCAAATATGTGTGTATTTCAATGCCAAAACATACAAAACCCGTACATATCCTATAGCGTGTCTTAAGGTCATGGGCATGATGAGTCGACCAATTTTTTTTTCCGTCTCCGCTAAATATACCCATTGCTACCCTTAATTCACACCATAGTTGGATTTGTATTGGTCAGTATGGGGAGTGCTAGCTGCACTCACCCCGTTATATATTCGCCCCAAAAGAAGGAAAGAAAAAAAATTAAGTTGAACTAGGTGGTGAACAATATATTTTCCGACTGTATTTTGCTAGTTCCCTTAGGTGTGATCATTTATTATTTTCCTTTAAGAACATTTTTAATATTAATGACATTTAAACTGAAAAATAATAGTTTATTTAAGAGTAAAATTACTTGTTACGTCCATGTTCTCCATATTTTGATACACATAACAGCCGGTTCTTTATCAGGGCAATTTAAATAAGATGGAAGACCACCCTTTTATGCTATTATCCTCTTAAACATGATAAAAGACTCATAAAATTTCAGTTCCATGTTCTCCTTTACTGGTCGAGGGCATCTAAGAGGGTGTGATCCAATCATCGTTGGAACCATTGCTACGTCAAACCTTAATCTAGCAACAAAAGTAGGGTCCCATCCTAAACCAAATAATAGATTTTACCAAATTAAGTTCATCATTTTTTAATTTTCAATTATTTTTCATAAATTAGAATTAACGGTTTTAATCAAGTGTTAAGGGCTGCATGTCTAACAAGACGCATGAGGACGGCCAATATTAATGGTCCTCGCTTAATATTTAAAAAATTTTTGGAAGGGAAAGTTGATTACAAAATTGATAATTGTGTTTTTTGGATAAGAGGTAATAACACATAAACACACAAAATCAAACCTAAGGTAACCGCTAAGGTACTATAAGGGTAAGTCCATGCCGTCACTCCAAAAGGGTCTGACTAAACACACAAAACCATATTTTTCTTTCTTTTCAAAAGTTTACTTTCATTCCATAATAAGGATCTCTTAGCTTAAAATTAGCAAGAGAAAGAAAAGCTTATTTCGTAAGTGCATGCATATATAGAGTATTTATAGACAGTGAATTCAATCACGGTTGTTTTATAATTGTGATCGGAAATTAAATAAATTCTAATTAAATTTTATAGTCAAGATAAGATCACAATCATATTTAAAACAGTAATGCTAAAAAATATGTAAGATCACCGTTATTATTTAATCGTGATCATTTTTATTTTGTAATCACATTTCCGTTTATAATTAACCGTGATCTAAAATTTCGTCAACCAGTTCGTGCGATATCAATTGTGATTTATAATGGATTGCATCACATATTTTGTGAACATGGTGATTGTACTTGAAAATGCGACTGTGATTGATATACATATTTGTAGTAGTGGAAGATACAAATGGACTGTGATTGATATACATATTTGTAGTAGTGGAAGATACAAATGGTAGGAATTGCATAAAGAAAGATTTTAACTAGAAAACCAAATGGGGGAAATCACGGATAAAAAAGAATCAATGATCATTGTTAATCAAAACACCATGAGCATAAGTTCACCTTGACCTGCTATAAATTTGTAACGTTTGACCTTAGTTAATTGACATTTACAATCACAGCTCAAGAACCATGAGCTTTTAATTTTAAACAATCACAGTTAAGATTCAAACCATGGTCGTAAGAACAACACGAAATCACAGTTGAGATTCAAACCGTGGTCATAAGAACAACACAAAATGACCGTATTTTGAAGGTATAATCTTGGTTATTTGACATCTACAATCACCAATAAAAAACAGTGTTATTTGATTCAACTTATGATCACGCCATGAAAGATCCCCGGTTCATTCTACACTCTATAACCATGATCAATGACTTACAGTAGTCACGGATAAAAACCGTGAGCAATAAGCCGATTTCTTGTAGTGCACTCTCAAACCCATAAAAAACTTCGTAAAAAACCATTGTTCTCTCTTATAGAATCCAAAAACTTCTTTACCTCCTTTCTATATCACCCCCATTAATAAAACCTAATATGTAAAAGAGTCTTAAGCGTTAGATAGATGACCTAATGACTAAAATAAAAACATAAACCTAACACTTCTTAACTCAAGGCAGCTAAAGCAATACTAAACATTAATTTAGAATAGTTAGGACAGTATGTACTATTGAGCTAGAGAGATTATCAATGGCAATTTCCTAGGCCTTGCACATCAGATTTCAATGATTCGCACTTGAAGAACCTCCGAGGTTGGCGACAAACCCCATTTTGATATTCTTGAGCCTAACGACAACGTCTTTCATGTCAGTCTTCTCATCCAGCCACTCCATCAAACAGTCCATAGCAAATTCCATGATGGATGAAAAACACTGTTTTCTTCCAGTGGAAGAGTCTCCATCTCCCCTTTCGAGATTGGGATCCAGAACCTCCATTACTTCATGGGAAAGTGATGCATCCACCCACTGCCTCAAGCTCAATTCTCCAGCAAACATCTCGTCCGTCGGCTTCTTTCTGGTAAACATCTCAATTAACATGATCCCGTAGCTGTAAACATCACAGCTTGTGGACACTCTTCCTCTGGATCCATACTCTACATGCACCAATCATTCGCATCAACAAATCATCAATCCACAAAGAATGATAAACACAAGGATGTTATTACGGGTGACAATATGGGTTATTGTGTTCGTGTCTATTAGGGGCGGCTAGCCCGGGGATTGCTCCGACCCACACCATTTATGAACCGGTTAAATAGCTAAACCCAAACCCAAAACAATAAGAAATTGGGAAATGCTAAGGGCCGAGACCTCGCGCCATGCACGGGATTTCAGGTGGGGGCCACCATGTGAAGATTGGCCCCACCTGAAATCTAGTGCAAGGGCGCGAAGTCTTGGCCCTTACGAGGTCTCAGTAGCAAAGTCCAAAGAAATTCCTCCACTATAAAGTAACCCAAGTTTTAATTTATTACAATAAAATTTAACTATATGAATCTAATTAGTTACTTCATGAGGGTGAAAAAATTTCTGACCCAACTGGTCAACCAATATGAACCTGCATAATTTTTCAAGGTTTACGGTTAAGTTTTTTGACCAATTGGTTTTGTTCGACTTCGGATTTAAGTTCTCAACCCTGTTACAATTGAGATGGATTTGGTTGACTGATGATAATACTTAATTAATTATTATTGATAATATACATTTATGAACTAAATATATATATATATTAATCAAAGAGTTTAAATATGTGCTAGAGGTCGGCTTCAAAGCGCAGAGGTCCCTATTTCAACGATCTTGGTGGCAGTTCTATAAATATGGAAAAAGTAAGCGGCAGTTTGGTTGCATGATTTTTCTGATAATTAAAAAACTGCCACCAGTTAACAATGGAAAGGGGTTCTCCATCACATGCTTTGAAGCATAGCTTCAGCTCATATTTAGATTCTTAGTTAAATATTATGTCAAAATAACTCCACAGTGGCATCTACGACATTTTAAATTTAATCTCTAAATTATGTTATCAAAATTTTTTTAAATTATTTAAACATTTATTGATTGATTTTTTAATTTATTTTATTAAAAATGGTTTAGACGTGCAAGTTCGGACTTAGGTCATGTTTGCTCTTTAAAGTATCTGCTAAAACTCATCGGGAGGTAAAAAGTTTGAGCTTGAGTTGGGGATTGGATTTCTCGCCAGACCAAAATCATCCATCCTAAGTGCAGTGCCCGACATGTGGCAATAAAAAAAGGAGAAGAAATTTCATTTTCTCCCCTGTTTTTTGACTTCTCTCGATTTGATATCTAGGTGGTGACCAATATATGTTCTGTGCTAGTTCCCTTAGGTGTGATCATTTATTGTTTCCTTTAATAACACTTTTAATGTTAATGACATTTAAACTGAAAAATATTAGTTTTGAGAGGTGTGTGTGGTTGTAGTTTCGGTTGAGACTTGGTCTGTGTGTGTGTGTCTTAACCTATCACCAAAAAAAAAAAATTACTTGTACTCTTTGGGTTGGTGGCCCAATTTTAAAGGACTTGAGACAACAGAATCCGAAAACAACCTATGGATCCAAAACGTCAATCCCTAACCCATGTAGAGTCCAGCGGGTTCGGATACTTGACCCATGGGTCAGAAAATGCTACCCTTAGATAGAATAAGAACCAAAATATATAAACAAAAAATATTGAATATGTAAATATATTAGGGGTGTCAACGGGCGGGTTTAGGCCAGCCTAAGTTTTAATCAGGCCAAAAGGCCTAGCGATTCAAAGAGAAAAATGGGCTGTTTGATGTTTATTTTATTTAACTAACCATAGAGATAGAATTCTTACCTGGAGCAATGTAGCCTATGCTGCCAAGGGTCTTCGTTTGTGTTGTAGACTCATCTGCAGCTAAGATCTTGGCAATACCAAAGTCACCCACATGGGCGACCATGTCTTCATCCAAAAAGACTTTCGTTGGCAAGGTCGCAGTATACCACAGGATCCACAAAACTGTGGTGCAAATACTCCATGGCTAAAGCAACATCCATCATAATGTTGATTCTCTGAAGAAGATCCAAGCAATAGTTGTGGGAATACAACCATTTTTCCAAGCTTCCATTAGGCATGTACTGAAGAACCAATGCCCAGAAATCAAGGTTGGAGCAAGTTGTGATGATTTTAACAAGATTTCTGTGTCGAGCACTATGTAACACCTGACATTCTGCATCAAAACTCCTAAATGCTCCATGATTTTGCAAATCCAAAACTTTTACAGCACTGACCGTGCCGTCAGAGAATGTCCCTTTGTATACTGAACTGAAACTTCCAACCCCAAGTAAGTTGGTTTCGTTAAATTTGTCGGTTGCACGAAGAAGCTCCTGGTATGAAATCATCCTGTATGCCATAATAGGTGACATATCAACTGGAACAGGGGCATGCCTCTTTTTCGCTCAACATTTTATTAGAATAGACAAGATAGCAACAATGATGGCAATTGAAACAATGGTAGGAAGAACATATTTGAGCTGTAATTTCGTTCTCGAACTGGAAACATTGGTGGGACAAGGTGGAGCTTTTAGTTTTGCGACCCCACAAAGTGCTTCATTCTCCATGAAAGATTGAGCTGTGAAGTTTGTGAAAGGCCCCCGGTTCGGAATTTCTCCTTGTAGCCTATTAAATGATAGATTCAAATAATTGAGGAGCAAAAGTTTCTCCATGGACTTGGGAATCTCACCTGATAGATTATTGAAAGCGAGATCCAATAATTCCATGCCAATCAAACTCCCAAAGGATTGTGGAAGAGGACCTTGTAGTGAGTTTCTTGACAAGCTCAGGTCACGGAGTCTTTGTAGGTCACCTATCATACTCGGAATGTTACCAGATAACTGATTCCAAGAGAGGTCCATTTCTTCCAAAACCTCCAAATTTCCCACTTGGTCAGGAAGATGCCCGTGCAGAGAATTGTGTGACAAGTTCAAAAGAAAGAGATCTGTAAGACTCCATAAGCTCAAAGGTATTATAGGTGTAAATAAATTGGAGCCTAGGTAGAGAATCTTTAGCTGACTAAGATTCCCAATGGAATTTGGAATTGGTCCAGACAGCTTATTTTGGGAAAGAGATAGTTCTCCCAATTGTGTCAAAGTACAAAGATCATCTGGAATGGACCCATGTATCTTGTTATCATCTATATACAACCTTTGAAGCTTCTCTAAGCCTCTGAGCGTTGATGGGATGGTTCCAGAAATTTCGTTGGTACCTAAAACTAATGTTATCAAGTTGCTCAGGTTCCCAATTCCTCTAGGAATACTGCCCGTGATCTGATTTATTTGCCCCGTGAAAATCTCAAGATAACTAGAGAGGTTCCCAATAGAACCTGGTAGGACGGACACGCGTCAGCAGCAGCTTCTTCCACGTTTTGGTTTCTCGGCAGGTGGTTGGAGCGGGGGGTGTGACACCCTGACCTGTACTCCGATGGTAAAGTCAGTAAGGGTAGAAGATGATGAATAGTAAACGTAAGAACAATCACTGAAAAATACGCAAGACACTAAAAGCCCTGAACGCGTCTTCTCGGATCTGGGTTTTTCTTCACTACCGTCCTGTGCACTAAAAATCACGGGGTTTATATAGGGCAAGGTTGGTATGGCCATCGATGACCATGGATGGCCATAGGTGTCCATACCACGTGTCTTTGCACTCATTGCCAAATATCTTGCATATATCTGCCGCCGGTTGCATTACACGTGAGAGCCTCCTATAAGTCCAATCGGACGGGATCGGACGGTACGCGGAAGTGACCAGCATTAAATGCCAAGACAGTGCTTTCGGCACGAAACGACACGTTCGGCACGCTTGTCGGAATTATGGATCGCCTCCTGATCACTTCCTCCTACGAGCCGGTCTCGTTGTCGACTTAAGCTCGGTTACGACGTAGATGCCTTAAAACACAGCACGACATCGTTGTCAGTGAGACAACGGACTCGTTGTTCGCGTAACGACAATTGACGTTGTCAAGAGCACAACGCTCACGTTGTGCTTCAGACAACGAGCTCGTTGTCGAGACCACAACGGAAACGTTGTTCTTCGTGAGAACAACGATGCCGCAATGCGCACAACGGGATCGTTGTACGTCAGACAACGTGTGACCCTTATATTTTAAGCACGTGGCCCCAACTCGTGAACACGTGTCACTTTCGTGAACAAAACGACAAAAACGAGCTCGTCCCACAACGCTGAGCTGGTACACGAATTTTATCCGTTACAATTTGCCCCTTTATGATGCTTGGAACGTAGTTCGAAGCGTCATAAACGAACAAAAAGATCATACCTGGCACCACTCCGGAAGGCGAAACGTTGCGTGCTTTAAACGCTTATTGAGAAGGTCGACCGTTCACGCCAGCTGGCCACGCGTGCGAACCGTCGCGTCTCTTCAATGCGGACAGGCTGTCATCATCACCGCTTTAAATTTCGAGAATGCTTTAATGACCCTGACGGTTATCATACTCGGTGAAAAGACGATCTTGCCACTGCTCTTAATTCTGTAGATACAGGTGTACGCCTCAGATGAAGGGTAATGGTGTACTTTCGCAAACCAGAGACGTCTATAAAATCCCATCGAATCCTCTCTCTCTCCCACCCTGTTTCATCAAGCACTGTTACTCTGTCGAATCTTCTTCTTGCCCGAAAGTTCATCCTCTTCAAGCTCTTCAACGATCTCCCTGAGTTCTTTGGTTCGGTACGCCCTTCATCCCTATCTCTTATTCTCTCTTACTGTTTTTCCATTTCTTTTCTTCTTCGGCTCCCAGTGTGGTTTTACTCTGCGCATACCCTTTGTTCTTGCTCTCTTCCCGACTTCTTCTTTCCACCATGGCTGCCAATGTCCCCGTAGAACCTGCTAGGATAGAGGAAGTTAGAGGCCCTTCTGATGACGAGGCCAGTTGCACAGGTAGCGCACCTCATGGTGCCTATATTGAAAAATCTTCAGTTCTGCGCCAATTCCAGTTGGCGCATCTGAATCGTTACAGGGAACGTTTCGACTTCCCTGCCGATGTCAATCTCCATTTCATGCGAGATGATGCCATCATAGACAGGCGCTCCGCCTGTACCGTTGTCTACCTCTCCCAGCTTGAGGCTGGCCTTCGCTTCCCTCTTCATCCTGTCTTGGATGAAGTTCTGTCCACCTTGCAACTTGCACCGGGGCAAATGCACCCGGGCTTCCACAAATACATGTCCATGATGATCAAATTCATCAAGGACGGGTACCCCATAGAGGCTAGGCATCTATTCCACTTCTGTCATGCCGTCAGATGCCGAGGCAATGACGACGGTCTGTATTCCTATTTCTCGTGGAACAAGAAACCCTACTGTCCAGAGCTCGTCTCGGGCATCCTTGACAGAGAAAGGAAATGGAAAGCCACTCCATTCGTCGTCTCTGGCGGCTGGAAGGCAGAGAATTCCTCGGTCCCCAACGTCTTCCGAGTGGAAGCAGGTATACTACTAGTCATCCGTTGTCCGTTGTGCGCCATTGTCCTGACTACGTTCTCGTTGTACACTGTATCTTCTCGTCCTGCTAACTTCCTCGTTGTACTCACTTTGTTTTCTCTTGTGTGCAGTGGACCCAAAGAAATTTCCATACAAGAAGTTGACCTCAGAGGAACAAGAACTTCTTACTGGTATCCGCCGTGCTCGAGGCGGGGAATACATTAGGTGGAAACCACTCGAGCTCGTCAGGCGGGGCTCCTCCAGTAACCCAGCAACTACTCAACAACAACCACAACAACAGCAACAGGGCGCCTCCCCCTCTGTACCTTCACCGTTCCCTCACCTACCCGAAGAAGAGGAAGAAGCAATGGCCGACTCAAACCTACCGCCGCTGAGCAGGAAGCCGAGGTCCGCTCGCCCTGCAGTCCAGCCGCCTCCACCTCCATCATTGCCGAAGAAGAAGAAGAATCATTCTTCCAAGGGTACAGCGCCTGCTGACCCGAAGAGAAAGATTGCCGCCCCGGCCGAGCACGAGGCCAGGAAGAAGGCCAAGGCGGACAAACGCCCGGAAAAAGAGGTCGTGGTCATTGCTGCTCCTCCTCCAACAAACCCAGGAGCCGAGGCGACATCGGCAGTGCCCGAGGATAGCTCAGCGCCTGCCCCTTCTCGAGCTGCTGCTGCCCCAGCCGGTACGAGCTCCGCTGTCGTTGCCTTGGCGGCAACGGAAACTGGCACGACAAGTCTCCCGGCCAGTATGCTGCCGACCTCCGCTCCGGACTGGTCACCCGACTTCACTCGGTTCGGAGTGCCGACCGTGATTGAATCGGCGAAGAGCTCGAGGACGGCTGCCCGAGCTCTAACTTATGCGATGAGGCTCCCCAGGGACATCGCTGAGGTTGGCCAACTCCACTTAGCCGACCTGTCCTACGCCGCCTGTCAGTCCGTGGCAACAGTAAGCTTCTCCCTCCCTCGTCTTCTACCTCAATTGTTTTGAAGTACTACTTCTTGTTGTGCTAACGCCCAGACAACTCTTTGCAGATGAACGCGCTCGTGCAAGAGCTCTGCGATCGCAGCCAAGACAAATACACTCAGCTACGAGACGGGATCAACTACTGGAAAGACAGGACGGAGACGCTGGAGAAGACTCTTGTCGAGGAGAGACTCAAGGCAGACTTCGATCTGTCTCAAGCCAAGGCCGAAACGACTCGTGCTGAAGTAAGGCTAGGCACTGCCACCAAGGTTAGGGAAAAGGCCGAAGCTGAGGCACGAGCAGCAAAGGAGGCCGAAAGGAAGGCCAAGCAAGAGACTGAGAATGCTATTGTGCGCATCAGTGAGCTTGAGCATGTCTCCCAAGCTTTGGGTAGACAACTGGAGGAAATTGAGGCAGCCAGGTCGGCGCTGGCGGAGGAGCTCGAGGAGGCCAAGAAAATTCAGGAGGACACCGAGAGGTCCGTGACCCTGAGACTGCAGCAGTATTATCAGTCTCAGCTGGACACGCTCTTGGATGAAGACCGTGCCGAGACCGAGAAGGAGGTCCTCGACTCGCTTCGCCAGCAAGGCCGCCTGAAGGAAGACAATGAAGAGGACGTCACCACGTTCTCCGAGCTTCAGAGCAAAGAACTGATCGAGCTCGACAACGAGCCCGAGGTGCAAGGTGTCGAGCTGCCTCACTTCCTTGAAGGTCCTGCACCCCTCCCTGCCGAGCCGTACTCTGAGTCTGCTGCTCCAGAGCTTCCTCCTGCTGCCGATGAAGTTACTCCGGTGGAAGCTAACACTGCTGAAGTTTCTACCCCTGCCCCTGCTACAACGGCGACGGAGGCTGACCTTGAGCTTGCCTGACCTGCTGTCCCTCCGATTCCCTGCTCTGCTGTCCCCTTGTCCCTTCTTCTGTTTCCGCTTCTGTCTTTTGTCGATGTAACTTCTCCCTTCTCCCTTTATGGGAGTTCACTGACTGTAACTGCCCAGAAATGGGCTTCTGATATGAATGAATCGCTCTTCCCTTATTTATTCGTGTTTGCACTTCTTTCACCTCGTAGCGTAGTTCGATGCATGCACACAGAACAAGAAAGAGAAAATACAACGTGAGTAGCTGAACGATTTTTCACAGTCCACTGTACCGATGTTAAGGCGGTACTTCGCTATGTGAACGTTCGGATACTTGCGAGATTATAACTATTGTCTGCCAAATAAGCTATTTCGACCAAAACATTACGAGCAAAACACTATGAGTAAAATGTCATGGTCAAAGCACAACGAACAAAACACTACGTACAAGCACTACGATCAAAACACTACGATCAAAGCACTTTTTGAGCAAAGCACTACAAGTAGAGTACTACGGGAAGAGCACTACGAGCAAGCAACATGAGCAAACACTACAAGCAATCACTTATGACCAAGCACTACGAGCGTTCACTATGATCATTCACCATGAGCAAAGCACTAAGACCAACCACTTATGAACAAGCACTACGATCGTTCACCATGATCGTTCACCATGAGCAAAGCACTAAGATCAACCACTTATGAACAAGCACTACGATCGTTCACCATGATCATTCACCATGAGCAAAGCACTAAGATCAACCACTTATGAACAAGCACTACGATCGTTCACCATGATCATTCACCATGAGCAAAGCACTAAGATCAACCACTTATGAACAAGCACTACAGGTAATCACAGATCCAGACACATCATCCGCGTAATTCGTTGTGAATGCAATCTGACAAATAAAGTTCATGAGACGAACGCAACGAGACTCAGTTTCGAAGCACATGCTCAGAGGATGTCATTAGGATAAGCCACTAGATTTGCTCAGGTGACATCCTTATATAAGCCACTCGTGTTCGTTGTGAGTACGCTGTTCAGTCAATGACTTTATTTGAATTACTTGCAAAACATTCACAATGTTACACTGATGCGTTAGATAGAGAACAGTATGAACAATGAGCAGGCACAAAATCACATGTTGAAATACAATCACTACGACTATCTAGAATCACTGAAAACTGGCGAGTACAACGATGTATATGAATAGCATTCCACAGATCCTATTGAAAGAATTGCCTCAGATTCATGATGTTCCAAGATTTCGAGACGAGGTTACCTTGCAAGTCTTTCAAGTAACAGACTCCAGGACTTCCCAGTCGTTCTACGATATAAGGCCCTTCCCAGTTTGGTCCCAACTTGCCACTGTTAAGCTCTCTTGTGTTCTGGAACGCTCTTCGGAGGACGAGATCACCGACCTGCAGCACTCTTCGTTGTACTTTCTTGTTGTAGGCCTTCCTTAATCGTTGCTGATATCTCCTCATTTGAATACTGGCATCTTCCCGCTTCTCTTCTAGCAGATCAAGATGAACAGCCATGAGCTCTGAGTTCTGGTCTTTCTCTCCGCCCTTCTTCTTGCCGTGCCAAGAGCGCACTGTAGGCAAACTGATCTCTGTAGGAATGACAGCCTCCATGCCGTACGCTAGAGAGAAGGGAGTTTCACCGGTGGGGCTCCTTGGAGTCGTTCTGTACCCCCACAAAACGTTGTGCAGTTCGGTGGCCCACTTCCCCTTCGAATCTTCCAATCTTCTCTTCAAGGCATTGAGAATGCTCTTGTTGGCTGCTTCGGCCAATCCATTCCCTTGAGGATAATAAGGGGAAGAGAAGACGTGCTTGATCTTCAGCTCGCTGCAAAAGTCGGCAATCAGCCGACCTGAGAACTGCTTCCCGTTGTCAGTAACGATAGACTGCGGTATGCCAAATCTACAGACGATGTGTTCCCACAAGAATTTCTTCACCTCTTGCTCTCTGATACGTGCAAGGGGAACGGCTTCAATCCACCGCGAGAAGTAGTCAGTTGCCACCAAAAGGAAGATCAGATTCCCTGGAGCCCTCGGGAAAGGTCCCACGATGTCAAGTCCCCACCGCGCAAATGGCCAAGGTTGGGATATAGTGCTGAGTTCTTGAGCTGGAGCATGAATCAAGCGAGCAAACCGCTGGCACTGGCTGCACCTCTTCACGTACTTCTGAGCGTCGGCCTGCATGTAAGGCCAAAAGTAGCCTTGCCCCAGGGCTCGATGGGCAATGGTTCTCCCGCCCGAATGAATGCCACATATACCTTCATGTAGCTCAGCAAGTATCCTCTCCACGTCTGCAGGATGAACACACTTCAGCAAGGGACCACCAAAAGATTTCCTGAACAATTCTCCTTGCACCAAGGTATAACGAGATGCCTTAAACTGAATGCGTCTTGACTCCCTCACACTGATAGGGAGAACTCCGTCCTTCAGGTAAGCCACCAACCCTGTCATCCAGCTCGGGACTGGATTGACAAAGAACACTTCTCGCTGTGCCTGAAGAGCTATTGAAGGATATTCTTGAAACTCCATCAGAATAGCCTTGGGCTCGCCAGCCTGCACCATGGAAGCTAGATATGCCAAAGCATCAGCATGCCTGTTCTCATCCCTCCGGGTGTGCCTAATCTCCACAACGGCGAATGCTTCACACAACGAACGAACGAGAGTAGCATACTGCTTCATCCGATCGTCCTTGCATTCATAAACACCATTCACCTGATTCACCACGAGCTGTGAATCACAAAACACTCTCAACGTGGAGATCTGCAACTCCCGTGCGCTCTCCAACCCAAGGAGTAAGGCTTCGTACTCGGCTTCGTTGTTGGAGGCAGTGAACCCAAGACGCGACATTTTCTGCACCTTGATGTTATCCGGGCTTACAAGCACAACGCCCAATCCTGAGCCACTGAAATTGGAAGATCCATCTACGTATAACAGCCAACCGCTCCACTCCGACGACTCGGCTCCTTCCACAACGGCATCTTCGTTGTCAACTTCAATTGGGAGCTCCCGTAGATCAACAACCGTGTCCTCTGCCTCCTCTTCCACAGGGAAATCAGAAAGAAAACCCGCCATCGCTTGCCCCTTCTCTGAACTCCTGGCTCGATACTGGATATCGAACTCACTCAGAGCTACCGCCCACTTTGACATCCTTCCTGCCAGCTCGGGTCGTCCCAGCACGACTTTCAAAGGATACGTTGTGATGACAACGACAGAATGAGCATGGAAGTACGGACGAAGCTTCTCTGCAGAAAAGACAAGAGCCAGACACACCTTCTCGAGCTTGCTATAGTTGCTCTCTGCTTTGAGAAAGGTCTTGCTGATGAAGTAGACAGGCTTCTCCACGCCATCACAGCTCCTCACCAGGACGGAACCAAGGGCTTGCTCTGAAACAGACAAATAAAGATATAAGATTTCACCTGGCTCTGGCACTGAGAGGATAGGAGCTGACCCTAAATACTCTTTCAAGGCAAGGAAAGCTCGGGAACACTCTGGGGTCCACGCAAAAATGGAGTCCTTCCTCAACAGCTCGAACAGAGGCTTGCAACGATCGGATGACTTGGAGATAAATCGGTTGAGCGCAGCAATCCGGCCTGTCAGCTTCTGGATCTCCTTCTTCGACTTAGGCTCTGGCATGTCCAGTAAAGCACGGATTTGAGCTGGATTAGCCTCAATCCCCCGCTGACTCACAAGATAACCCAAAATTTCCCCGAGGTGACTCCAAAGGTGCATTTCTCTGGGTTGATCTTCAGATTGAAAGATCGCAGCACAGAGAAAGGTTCAGCAAGGTCTGCCACGAGAGCACCTCGTACTCGACTCTTCACACGATATCGTCGATGTACACTTCAACCGTCTTGCCAAGGAGTGACCCGAAAATGAGATTCATCAGACGTTGATAGGTGGCACCTGCATTCTTCAAGCCAAAGGCATCACCCGATAACAGAACAAACCTCGCTCTGTTATGAAGGTGGTCCTTCTCTCGATCTGCTTCCGCCAGTAGGATCTGGTTATAGCCCCGAATAACCATCCATGAAGGATAACATCTCGTGGGCCGGCAAGTGGCATTGATGAGCCTGTCTATCCTTGGCATGGGAAAAAAGTCCTTGGGGCAACGCCTTGTTGACCCCAGTAAAGGTCAATGCAGACTCTCACCTTCCCATTCTTCTTAGGTACCGCCACAACATTGGCTATCCAATCAGGATTACTGCACCTCCTGAATGAACACCGAACTGGATCAGCTGTCAATCTCCTCATTCACTGCATCATGATAACGTGGAGCAAGCCTCCGAGGTTTCTGCTTCACTGGAGGGATGGCAGGATCAGCATTGAGGTGGTGGCAGATAACTCCCGGATCGATGCCAGTCATGTCTTTGTGAGACCAAGCAAAGACATCAAGATTCTGCCTAAGAAAACACAGCAACTCGAGCTCCTCCTCCGTTGTCAAAGCTCGTCCCGACCTGCAACACCTTGGCTCTTCTTCCGTTCCCAAATTGACGGCTTCGTGGGCTCAACGGAAGGGTTGCACAACGATGCCTCTGAGCTCTCTTGCACAACGGGAACCGACCTGTAACTGCTACGAAGGCACAACGAAGCTGGAAAATCGCACTTCTGCGAAGCTAACTGATCACCTCGGATCTCCCGAGGCCCGTCCTGCTTGGATACTTCAACACCTGGTAGTCGAGGACGGGACAGCCTTCATCTCATGGGTCCACCAGCGACCCAAGATGGCATTGTATGGTGATGGCGCATCCAGAACAGAAAACCTGGTCAGGAGGACAACGGGGTCCAGCCACAACGGGCAAGACAACGTCGCCTACAGGCTTCATCGAGCTGCCATCAAATCCATACAAGGGAGTCTGAGCAGGGATGAGGACGGAAGGATCCAGCTTCATCTGAGTGAAAGCATGAAGGTACAAAATGTCCGCTCCACTCCCCGAATCCACGAGCACTCTCTTGATGTCAAAGTCTCCTATTCTCATGGTGAGAACAAGAGCATCATAGTGAGGGTGGATCACTCCGGCAGATCACGATAAGCGAAGGTGAGTGCATGCTCAATTGTCTGCTAGGCACTTGCACCTGGACAATGCGGCCGCGTGAGAAGCTTCTGGCCTTTTGCCCTGAAGTTCCTTCACATAAGCTTCAGGCGTTTCACGCGCTGGCCAAATGACATGATCGTGCCCAAAGAAGATCATCCACTGGACTGGGATTGTTGGCGGGTTCTCTTCCCGAGTTGCGGACAATCGGCTCCATGGTACGCTCAGCCCGCCGTTGTTAGGAGCGGATACTCTCGCAAGTACCCTCTTTCTCCCTCCCTCCTTCTCCTTGCGCAGGAACAAGTCTCTTCTAAATATTGCCCGCATGTATAAGGCACGGTGGTGAGGGAACACGGCATGGTGTTAATGGACAGTTATCATATGCACACGTGGTCCGATGGGATATCCGCACCGCCCGCGGCCACTCAACGTATGGCTGATCCACATTGACGTCATGCGGGCGCCGGATGAATGTGAACTGATGACGTGTGGGGCTAGAGCAGTTACAAGATCGCTTCACTCGATTCTAATAAACGGGGACAAAACTAGAGATTCCTAAATTTAGGTATGTTAAGGCTCATTTCTTTAAACTGACGAAGCCTAGATCACACCGCATAATTAGATATAAAATACAGTGCATTATGAAAATACATAATAAAGGATTAAAAACCCTTATAATGATAAAAAAGCAGGAAAAAGACTTCGGGTATCTACATCCCTACCCCTTTAAAAGATTTTGTCCTCGAAATTTGCGTACCTTAGGTGAACAACTGCGGGTACTTTTCACAGACCTCGGTTTCTATCTCCTAAGTAGCCTCTTCTCTAGAGTGATGCTCCCATTGTAAGAGTACAAGAGGAATGACCTTAGAACGCAAGACTTGCTCATTCCGGTCCAAAATTCGAGCCGGTTGCTGCACTAAAGTCAAATCTTCCCGAATTTCCAACGGTTCCAAATCAATGATGTGTGAAGGATCTGAAATATACTTCCTCAACATAGAGATATGAAAGACATTTTGCACCCTTGCCATTTGAGGTGGCAAGGTGACCCCGTAAACAACTTCCCCAACCCAGGTGATGATCTCAAAAGGACCGACATATCTTTGACTGAGCTTGCCTCGCTTGCCGAATCTCATCACCCGCTTCGTAGGTGAGATCTTGACAAACATAAAATCTCCAACTTGGAACTCAAGATCCCTCCTGCGAGTATCGGTATAACTCTTCTGCCTACTCTGAGCTGCTTTCAACCTCTCCCTGATCACTGAACTTTATCCACAGTCTGACCAACGAGCTCGGGACCCAAAAGCTTCCTCTTGCTAACTTCATCCCAACACAAAGGTGAACAACAACTCCTTCCATAAAGTGCCTCAAATGGAGCTATCTGAATGCTGGTTTGATAGCTATTGTTGTAAGCAAACTCAACCAACCGCAGGTAATCATCCCAACTGCCCTGGAAATCCAACATGCAAGCTCGTAGCTTGTCCTCTATGATCTGGTTTGATGCCTAGATAAAGGACCCTAGAGGGGGGTGAATGGGTTTTTTTTAGCAAATTTTAAATTTAAACTAAGTGATTATTGCGGAATTTAAACATAATCACTAATACTATCAAGATAAAATCAGAAATAAAGATAGAGAGAGATATAGCTACTAGACACCAGATATGTTATCGGGGTTCAGCAACTTGCCTACGTCCCCATCTTTAAGCTTTCCCGCTTCAAGGATTTTAACACGATTCACTAATCGTACTCTTCATTTCCGACAGAGAGCAAGCGTTACAATCCTTTTCCAAGCTCAGGAAGAACCTTTAGCAATCCTTTTAATAGGCTAAGGAATAACCTCTTCAAGAAAGACTCTCTCTTGGTTACAAGAAGACACTCTTCTAAACAAGGTGCAAGAATCTTTGATTCTTGACTTTCAATAAATACAGAAATTGGTGGATATGAAATCCGAATTCAAAGCTCCTAATTTGAGCTAGATGAGAATTGAATACCAATCTCTCAAGACTGATTGGAATTAAATGCTCAAGGAGTTGGGGATTGTGTTTTAAGATTTTCAATGCAAAAAGCAGAGTATTGATTGCTAGAGGTTGGTGAGTGATAAATGATCAATGGAACAGTGTAATAAACTCTAGAATACTGTATTTTGATCATAAATCTACTCTATTTATAGTTGGGAAATCGATATGGCCTTTAGGGATAGCATTGAATGCAAACTAGTTGTTAAAAATAGCCGTTATAGGTTTTTCCCATAGACACTCATCGACGAGTATAGGAAATTCAGCCTGAGTCGTCGACGAGTTGAGACAGTAAGCAAATTTGATTTTACTGTCCCTCACTCGTCGACACTCATCGACGAGTAGGAGAAAATTCAGGCTGAGTCGTCGATGAGTTAAGGCAGTAAGCAAATTTGATTTTACTATCCCTCACTCGTCGAAGAGTCCCTTGCACTCTTCGACGAGTCCACTGAATTTTTTCAGTAAACTCATCGTAATGAGACCAAAAAGATGGGAATCATGCTAGGATCCTTAGGCAATTAAATTATCAATGTTTTAATCATGTTTAGGGCCTTAGAATGATGTCCAAATTGTACTAGGTCACCTAGGGTCTATCTAGGTGATCTTGAGCAATTCTTTTCCAATGTCTTGAGGACTTTTACAAGGTCCTAGACATTTTAAATTAGACACTAGTCTTTATGAAATGATGATCTTCAATCTTGATTTGAGAATCTCTACTCTTGATGGATCTTCATGCATTGACTTTGAGCTTTTGGGGTTTCTTAGAAGAACTAGCATTTGAACTTTGACCTTGATGACTTAAGCTCCTCAATTCTTCATATCTTAAAATTTGATCTTTATGAACTTCTTCTCTGAAATATTACATACTCAATAGAAATATTAGTATATCAAGAGTCATTTCATTATTGTGTTATCATCGAAACAATTTAGGGTACTAAGAGTTGTAACCTTGAGGCTAACAATCTCCTCTTATTTGATGATGACATAATAATGTGAATGACTTGGGATGAGCTCCCCCTCAATATCTGAAAATTTGAGGATAGCTCCCCCTCAACAAATGCATTAAATAAAGAATTTAAGATTAGAGATCATACATGAATCAAACAACAATGATTATTAATCTTATGGAATCAAGAGAAGTTCCATGATCAATATTCCACCAATTTAAGTTTATTAACAACACATCACATCAACACATCACAATGAAGTTTTGAGAATTAGTAGATGTTAATTTAAATTTTGGAACCAAGAGAAGTTCCACAAAGAGATCAAATCAATTTATTTTGTTTCTAATAGAATTCACATTTTAAATTTTCTCCCCCTTGGCATCATCAAAATAAAATGATAAAGATTAGATAAGATTGAAGGAAAATGGAATGTCATATAAAGCTAAATGTCTGATTACAAGAAAAAGTTAGGCATTACATCCAATCAAACAAAAAAAATAAAGAGGTCTTCATAGATTCTTCTGTCACTTCCTTGCACTGTCAGGCTTGGAAGTGGTTTCCTTTCTTTTGTAGGTTCCTTCCTTTGATAGGTCTTTTGAGTCACTTGAGATGACTTGCTCCGCCGGAGGGTCTTGAGGTTTTTCTTGAGAAGACTGTGCTGCCTTGGGAGGAGGTTGCTCTATAGAAGGGGCCGAAGATCGGGCTTGAGGAGGCTGTCTAGGAGGAACTTGAGAAGAGGAAGGGTAGTAAACATCTGTGGGGATAGGCACAAAACCAAGCTTATGAGAAGTGGAGGCAGATTCTACTTCAATTTGATCCACTTTGGCTGCCATCTCACCAATTACTAGGGCCTAGGAATCCAATAAGCCAGCCATTTGATGAATATATCTAGCTTGGACATTGACAGAATTTCCTATGCTTGTCATGTCACCCAGAAGCTTTTCATGATGGAGTCAGCCTTATCCTTTACAACATTCCCAAGCATCTCTATCTCAGCCAACCTAGGCTCTCCAAGTTTTATCTCAGACTGGAGGATCTCTATCTTCGACTCTAGAGATGAAAGCCTATTTCTAGTCTCTGACTGGAGTCTCTCAAAGTGAGCTGTCTGAGAAGCCTGGAACCTCTCAAGGAAATCCCTCTGGTAATCCTGAAACTGTATCAGCCTCTGACTGATCTGTAACTGGAAATGCTCCATTCTAGAAGCCATGGATGCAACCTGGGTAGTCAGCATACTCATCTACTCAGCAGAAACGGGAGCAATCCTGGGAGGAGACACATACTGAAATCCTGGATCCCCAAACTTATCTATGTCCTGTCTCTGGGAGGACTCAGGAATATCAACATCTATCTGGATATCTCCCCAGTCAGGCTCAGCCTCACTCTCTGCAACTGGCTCATCTGCAGTCTTTGTCTCTGTCTCAGTCCCTGTCTCTAGCTGTATCACTGGCTCAATAACAGGAAAGGATGGAAGGATGGGAGAATGAGGAGGAGAAGAGCGGAGAGGATCTGAGATGGGTGAAACAGAAGGAGTGGAGTGAGAAGGTGGAGGAATGGAAGTAGGGATAGAGGTGTTAGGAATGTCAAAGGTGGTGGAGGTAGGAAGGGTCTGGGATTTTGGAACCCAAACATTACTAGACTCTATATATGAGTATCCCATCCTCATAATAGTAGCCTTAGAGTAGACATCCGAATCAGAAATGGACTTTTTGTCCTGATAGGTGTCCAAGAGAATTTTGAAATGTTTAAAAACATGGGTGAGAGCAAGACCATATGGAAGTCTTCCTGTGGTCTTTTTAGCAGCATCTTTCATCACATTAACAATGAGGAAAGATAGGTCTATAAGCTGAGAGGTCAAAATACACCAAATAAGAAATACATCAAAGAAGGTAATAAAATCCCTGCGGGGAATGATATCATAAGTAATGATGTGGTGTGCAAGGCGAGCATCAAGGGTAAGATCCTTGAGCTTAGGAGGAATGGGGTTAGTGATGTCTTTATTGACACGCATCACTTTCAATGCCTCAATGACATTGAATCCCTCATGGGAAACTCACTGATTTGTGGTATATTCTTGAAATGTGCCGGTAGGCAATTTCAAAATTGATCTAAGTTCGGCCACATTAAAATATATAAGTTTTCCATGTGCATAAGAATGGAATTTTTGGGCGGTTTTATCAAAAGTGAGATGTGAATAAAATTGTTTACACAATTCAGGATACAGGGGTTCACGAAGTTCTAGGAACCTATGCCATCTAAGAGTATGGAATTTTGAAACAATGAAGTCAAGACCAATGCCCTTAAGAAAATTGAAATCGGGAACTTTACCATAGACTGGTTCACGCTTGATGAAGTATCTTGTGTAGTTCTCTTGTGTTGCTGGGGTCTTGAATAGAACAAGAGGTTCTTCTTGGGGAGGATCTGTGGCTTGGCTTTGAGAAGTTTCTCCTAATTTCTTCTTCCTTTCTCGGCTTTCGTGGCCTTCTTCTTTGGCAATGAGGGGTTCTTCACACAAGGAGCATTGGTAATGAGGTAGATTTTGAGGATCTTTGAAGGTTAGGGAAAAGGATTGGAGGGTTGAAGATTGCGAGGGAAATAGGATTTGAACAATGAAACAGTGAAAAAGAGGAGAAATAAGGGTTATATAAATAGTTCCGTGGTCATTCGTCGACGAGTAGGTCTGACTCGTCGCCAAGTGGCTTCAGATTCAAAAAAAAAATTAACACACTCGTTGTCAAGTTGCACTGACTCGTCGTTGAGTGAAGCCCGAAACAAAAAAATAAAAAACTTGTAACTCACTCATCACCGAGTGGAGGTGACTCGTCGACAAGTCTAAACAAAAAATTTTAAAAAATCCTAATTTTGGCAACTGTAACTGTTTCTCAAGCCTTTAATCCTTCTTATAAATGATTTTAAGGGATTGTGGGCAGTGAAATCTCACCGTCCATTGCCCAGGTGTGTGTGCAGTGGCACACACCTAATCATTGTCTCCCGGAGAGACGGTTAGGTTCACGCGTGCCAGTGGCACGCGCAGTACCTTTAGCTGTCATCATTAAATGCTGATGGCTGGCACCATGCTACCCAGTTAAGCAAGGGTAGGGTTGATGCATGAGGGTAAACCTCACGGATCCAGCCTAAGTGGTAGCTTCCAAAAGGGTTGATACATATTCATCTGTGAGGGTTAAAACCTCACGGATCCAATATTAAGTGTTGGCCTCTGAGAGGCTAACACATATTCATCCGTGAGTAATAAAACCTCACAGATCCAATATTTGGTGTTAGCCTTCATAAGGCTGACACGTGTTTATTCGTGAGGACCAAAACCTCACGGATCCAACCTTCAGTGTTGGCCTTCATTAGGCTAACACGTGGTATGTCCGTGTGGACAAAACATCACGGATCCAACATGGATCATATTTAGTGTCAGTTTCCAAGAGACTGACAAGTGTCTATCTGTGAGGACCAAAACATCACGGATCCGACTTTGGTGCATGTTAGCGTTTAAAAGGCTGACACTTGTCCCATCCGTGAGGATAAAACCCTCACGGATCATATTTGGTGCCAGCCTTTATGAGACTGACACGTGTTCATCTGTGAGGACCAAAACCTCACGGATCCAATATTTGGTGTCAGCCTTCATAAGACTGACACGTGTTCATCCGTGAGGACAAAACCTCACGGATCCAGCTTGGAGTGGCAGTCTCTGAGAGGTTGACATGTGTCCAATTCCTGAGGAAAAGTCCTCACGGATCGAACATAATAGATCTAACCCAGACCACGGGAAAGACTATGGTCTTATCTTGTGATCCATAGTTGAGACCAATGGTCTCACTCTGTGATCCGTGGTTGAGACTTGTGGTCTCACCATGATCCGTGGACTGGCCTAGGTCAGTCTATCCCAGTTGGCAGTCAATATCTGACTGTCATAGGGCAGAGAATCCTTGATAAAAAGGATTCTCTGTCAAGCTGTGGAGGGGATCCCGAGATAAGATAAGGATCCTCTCTTGTGATGGGATTAGGGTTATATCGTATATCCTATGAAAGGATGTGATTAAACATCCTCTTTTTGGAAAAGTACTAGGATTCCCCTCAAAAGGGAAAACCTGGTACAAGAGTCCTCAAAAGAAGAGAATTCTCTTGAGTTTAAGGACTCTTTCAGATAAGGGAGAGTCGTGAGCTGGCATCCTCTAAGAGGAAAGCCCCTTTTGACTTTCCTAAAATAAGGGAGTCAAAGAGGGAGTCCCAAGGAAAGGACTCTCTCAAACCTATAAAAGGTGTGTTTCTCACAAAAAACACACAACGGAAGAAACACAGAAGAAAACAAGAACAATACGAAGAAAGACAGGAAGAAAGAGAAAACTCTCTGCTCCCCTTCAAGCAAGTAAGTGAAGAAGAAGACTCCACGATATGGAGAATACAAGGTGAGCCCTCATACATAGCCACCATTCTTTTTTCTTTTCTTAAAAAGACCTCAATGAGGTACTTGTAACGCCTACTTGGGAATTGGGCAACCTCATTGAATAAATACATATACTTTATTCAATTTGTTCTTCTCTTTATTCTTCATCTTAATCAGAGGTTCTGCCCTAAATAGGGAAGGTAATTAACAGTCTGGGTTTACTCAGACTGGAGGGATAGTTCCCCCCAACAAACAATAAACTCCATACAACAATGGAGAAAATTTGAAAGCAAAGAAGACAAAATTTGTGCTCACAAATTACATGGCACGCCCGGTGGGACATCCTTCTCCTCTCATCTTTGATGAAGAAAAAAATAAAAGAAGAACAAAAAAAAGGAAAGTGAGTAATCATTTCCCTATCTTCCCTTCGATTGGTGTACAGGATAATCGAGACCATCTTCGTTCGACCGGGCTACGTGCTCACCATCAAGAGGAGGGTCTATGTCTCTCCGATGCCGATCCTAGTGACTCACCCCCTAACTTGGGCTAAGGTGGCAGTGGCCCCAATCATGAGGCCTCGGTCTATTGGCCGAACCCTCAATGAGGGTCTTGCTGCTCCTCCACGGAGGACTCAACCCTGCCAGGTCCACGGACCGGGTGCATCCCCAAGGATGCCCCACGGAGCAGGTGTATCCCTAAGGATACACCACGGACATGGTGCATCCCCAAGGATGCTCCGTGTACAAGGGGCATCTCCCAAGATGTCCCACGGAGAGGCTGCACCTAAGAGGATGCGCCACGGAGTGAACACACCCCCTAGGATGCACCACGGATTGGGTGCATCCAATTGGTTGGATGCCCCATGGATAGGGTGTTTCCCAATCAGAGTTCACCACGGAGGGTGTACCTAACTGGGTACAGACACTGTAGGATGGTTCAACCATTTTGCGACAGGTCAGCCCAAAAGGTAGACCTATATCAAACATTGGGCCAGGCCTAACAAGCTGTCCCAAATCCCAACAGTCCGTAGTGGAAAGGCCTCAATTGCTAGGGCCGACCATAGGATTAGTTGGATATAAGTCCCCTCAGTCCAAGCTGACTAACGGAGCTCTCCCTTCAAAAAATTTCCCGGGAGGGGGAGATGCTTCCCAATTTTTGCCAGAGCGAATAAACAAGACCAATGGCCTAAAGGACTTAATGAACAATCCCTCAAATAACTTTAAAAAATACAAAGTAATTGAGGAATGTGCCTTAGGGCATTCATCTGTGAACAAGAAGCGTCCACAGACAGATTCCACGAATCAAGGTCCAGGATTGTCCATGGATAGAAGTGCAAGATCGTCCACGGATGAAAAGACAGTTCACGAACAGAGAATCAAGACCGTCCACGGATGGAAGATCCAAAATGACCACGGACAGAATTTCAGCAGTGTCCACGGACAGGAGATCAACTCCGTCCATGGACAGAAGAGCAGCTCCGTCCACGGACAGAATTCCAACAATGTCCACGGACAGGAGATTAACTCCGTCCACGGACAGAAGAGCAGCTCTGTCCACGGACAGAAGGGTAGCTTTGTCCACGGACAGAATTTCAGCACTGTCCATGGACAGAAATCCAAGACCATTCGTGGACAGGCCCAAGCCTGGTCCACGGACAGAAGGATAAACCACCTGAAGTAGAGGCCCAGGCTAGTCTGATGGTTGGAAACATGCCCCCTTCACAAGTGCAGGTCCAAGACAATCCGTGGACATGGTCCATGGACAGAAGTCCCTTACAAGAAAGGGAGATCCACGGATAGGCACTCTGCCATCCGAGGATAGTTCTCTTTCTAAGAAAGAGAGGAGTTGGTACTATACAACCAATAAGAGGAGGGTATTCTCAGAGCCGGATTCATCATCTGATGATGACGCAAGGGGCATTAACAGCCGTGATCAATATCTTCCAGCTGTTAATGCAAGAAACACTTCAAGTCTAGAACAGGCAGATAAAGACTTGTTGTACAGACTGGGTCCGAACGCCTTCCGAGGCGTTAACCTTGCAACCTTCACATCAATGATGGCATCAGTCCGTCATCAACACCAGTAACCTCCATCTAGAGATGTGAGCCCATTTTGGGGCAAATCAAGCGCTGAACCGGAAAGAAGAACAGCGGCATCATATAACCCTAGGGTTAAGGTGCTAAATAGAAGCACTTCCGCTTTTGAGATGCTCAGGAAGAAGACTCCTGAGGAAATCCTCCAACTTAGAAACCGGAAGTACCCTTCGACTCTGCCAAAGAAGGTGTATAATTATCGGTCAAAGCCAAGAAGGTCTAGGAATTAGAAGTCAAGAAGGTTGACTGGCGCCTCAGACAAAATCCGTTTTGTTCACCAGAGACGAAGGACTGATCCTTCTGTACCTGTTCACCCCACTTGGGAGAAACCAAATACCGGAGTATCATATGATGATTACAAAAGAGTGTCCATGAATGTGATCGACACTAGACTCAACCCAGCCCATTAAGAGTATACAACCCCAGTGTTCCAAGGAACTGGGGCAGTACCCGAGCAGAACTTATCAGTAAGACAGGATTCTTAGTGTTCAGCCGCCACTATTTTAACAGCTTTGGACGAGACTGAATCCTCGCGAGCTATCCGAATAGTCGCTCTGGGTCCAGTGGTTCCGAGACGAAAAAGGAACCGCAAGAATCAGGTCAGAGGCAAAGAGAAAACCCAAGACCTAGTTCAATCAGCTCCAGAACCGGATGTCAGTGGATACTAAGAAGGGTCAGAACAAGAAGCGACCCTGATAACTTCTCCGAGAGAATTGGAAGAAACTCCGCTGGTCGAAGATTCTAGTTCTGACAAGCCAGCTCCTTAACCAATTAGGCCAGAAGTTGTGCAGGAAATGCCTCAACAGGTTTTCAGTGCACCAAATCCTTTATATGGGATGCCCAGTGCCTATTTCACGGAAGAAGAGTTTCCGAATCTGTTCCGGTTACCGGAACCAGTTTCAAAATGACCAGTGGCGGTCATGATGACGAACCTGGATGGAAATGCTAGTCAGGGGAATAACCCTTTGACTTCGACACCTCCGCCATCAATTGATCAAATAGCAGCCTTACAGGCTCAACTCCGATACAAGGATGATCAGATCACAACCATGATGTCTCAAATACAAGAGTTGGCTACTCAATTGTCAGCTTTCAAATCTGCATCGACACCTGGGCCTCACTTCCCGTACCAAGGAGGTAGCAGCAATCAAGGCATAACCCCTATACCTCCAAGTCATCCAAGGGCACCCGAAAGGGGTCCCATTCAAAGTCAGATCACCCTCTTAGGAGGGGTGTTGCCGTCTCTTTTGTCTGTAATTGAGGAGACTGTCCCTAATCAAAAGTGGCAGGCCAAAGAAAGAGAAGGAGATGTACGGATGATCGTGAAGCCTTATCCAGCTATCATGGATGCGGTTCCATTCCCACCAGGCTTTGTCCAACCGACATTCAAGATGTGCGATGACACTGGAGATCTGAGACAACACTTGTCTCATTTCTTCTCGAGATGCGAATTGGCATCTAAGAACTGGGCTCTTTGCCTCTAACTCTTCGTATAATCCCTAGAGGGTGCCGCTTTCACATGGTATGCCAACCTCTCTGAGGCTTCGATCCGCGATTGGAACACAATGGTGACCGAATTTAGCAAATAATTCTATAACACCCAAAGAAGAGTAGGTGTTCTGAAATTGATTATGACCCGGTAGAGGGACAATGAAATAGTAACAGAGTTCAATGCCAGGTCTCCAGCTTTGACCTTCTCTTGCCCTCAGAAATTCACTCAGTTGGAACTCATTAGGATGTGCTTGAACAACTTCAAGTACGACCTTCCAACTGCCTTAATGGCCCAAAACTTTATAGGTTTTGAAGATCTGTGCACAAAAGCACATGACATGGAAATCCATATAGGAAAAAGAAGGCGAGGCATGGGTACTGACCGCCTTCAATCCTCAACGACCGCAGTAGTTGAAGCCAAAAAGACTGCGCCACCAATACCGAACGTCCGTAGATTAACTGGCTGAAAAAACAATGGCAAATGACCAATTGGGGTTGGTACTAAACAAGTTCAAGGTGGATCTAGGAAGCCACAGTGGCAAGGTAAAAAAGAGCTGCCAAAGAAGATCACTATGGAGGAAAGGATGAATAAAACGTATTCATTCTCAGAAGACATTGTTGAGGATCTATTTGAAGACCTCTTTGCCAATGAACTCATCACTCTCCCGAAAAGTCGGAGACCTCAAGAGATTAGGATGAAAAATGATCTCAAATACTATCCTTATTATCGTATAATCAGTCACAAGATAGGTGACTGCTTTGTACTGAAGGACATTATCTAGCAGCTTTTGGACAATAAAGAGATTGTCATTGATGATCTCCAGCAGGCAGCTACGTCCAATATGGTGGTGGCTTCTGAGCCAGTTGATGAAAATAAAGCATCTTCAATTCGTAAACTTCCTGACGACAAACCGTCAGACGAAGAAGACTAGACCCTCTTTGAAAGTAAAGGGACCAAGAAGAAAAAACAATTGGCTCAAAATATCGATGCTAAAAGCAGGCTCAGGCTACAAGACAAGCTCAAGCCCTAAGAAAAGAAGTGAAGTGCATAGCCAAGGCTGAAAAAAAGAGAAAGAAAGAAAGAGCGAGGAAAGTCAAAAAAAATAACCCTGCCCAAGATGCTCTTCTGGAACAAAAGCTGTTGATGGTAATCACCTTGATGGATTTTATCCCACCAGGCTTCTGCTCCTACTACGACTATGATAGCCTTCAATCAACGAATTTAGAGGACGAATCCAATATCTTCTCCTGCTATGTTATCAATGCCCAAGATGCATCATAGGACCATTCACCCCACCATCATCTACTGGACATCAATACATTCTAGCTGCAACGGACTACTTCTCAAAATGGGCCGAAGCCGTTGCTCTCAAAGAAGTCAAACACCACTCAGTGGTAGACTCCATCCGGACCAACATCATATATCAGTTCAGAATTCCAGAAAGCATTATCTCAGATAACGGGCAACCTTTTCGAAGCGCCCTTATACACAAGTTGTATGCCAAATTTGGCATCCGAGAGGAGCATTCAACCCGGTACTATGCAGTCACAAATGGTCTTGCCGAAGCCTTCAACAAGACTTTGTGCAAAATCCTCAAGAAAGTTGTGAATAAAAGCAAATGAGACTGGCACAAACACTTACCCAAAGCCCTCTGGGCATACAGAACTACTCATCGGACTCCGACACAGGCCACGCTATATTCCCTGGTCTTTGACGGTGAAACAGTTCTTCCCCTTGAAATTCAAATTCCCTCCCTACGGGTGGTAATTCAGCAATCTCTCATAAAAGAAGATTTAGCTAAAGTTCGTCTTGCAAAACTTGAAACTCTTGATGAACGTCGTCTCAAAGCCCAACAGAGTTTAGAGATGTACCAGCAAAGGCTAACTAGAGCCTTCAATAAAAGGGTAAGGCTAAGGTCCTTCAAAATAGGAGATTTGGTCTTAATGATCAGAACTCCGATAATCGTCACTCGTCGAACCAAGGGGAAGCTCAAACAGAAATAGGAAGGGTCATACGTCGTCGAGAAGGTATACTCTAATGGATCATACCTGCTGACCTTAATTGATGGAGAGCGAATTATCCCTCCAACCAATGCAAGATTCCTCAAGTGATACTATTCCTAAGGATCAAATCGCTCGCTAGACCAAAAATTTAAAAAACGGTTTAGGCAAAAATTAGAGCAACAATGACTAAGTTGAAAATCCAAAAGGACGGCTTAGACAAAAAATTTGAGTCAAAATAAAATGTCCGCTAGATCAAAACTCCAAGAGACGGTCTAAGCAAAAATTAGGGTAACAAATAGCTTGCTAGACTAACACTCTAAGAGTCAGTCTAGGCAAAAATTAGAGTGATTTGATAGGCTCCTGAATACGAGCTGAAAAGGTTCACGGTACTTCAAAAGTCTCCAGAATACCAGATCGAAGTCCAAACCCTCCCAGGCAAGAACAGAAACTACCTATTCGCTACTAAATAGCGAATCGAAACTTCAAAAGCCCCCCAAATACAAGGCCAAAGTCAAAACCTTCCTAGGTACGAATGAAAACTACCTATTCACTATCAAAATGAGAATCCCCTTTCTGAGCTACATTTGACTTCATCCTATCATGGGTATGTAGGCAGCCTAAGAAAATTAACTTGGGTCCAGTCAGTTCTTTTAAAAGAATATTATCCCCCTGGGATAACAAATCATTGTTATTACCTCTTATATGGGTATTTAAAAAAAATGAACGACATACACTGAGTGATGAAACAAATGTTTTCATTCATTCACGAGATTAGCATCCTGGGGATTTACATTCGCGTTCACATCCGGAGGATTTACAATAGGGAGATCTTCATTGATTGAATGTATATCAAGAGGGTTTTCATTAACTAGAGGAGTGATATTTAAGAAAGATAATTTCTCCATTCTAGCACGTTGTTCTTTGTGGAGACGTGCATCTTCCTGACAAGTGTCTGCCAAACCCTCTTTCAATCAGATAATCTTCCCCAGAGTCCTTTAACTTTGAGTCTTAACAGAATGGCCTTCTGATAATTCAGAACTGACAGTCACGAGCTCTGCTTCCATAGATTCACGACCACTTTTTACCTTTGAAGCTTTAACCAAGGCTTCTTGCAGTTGTTGGCGTAGGCTCTCTACTTCGGCTTTTACAGCTAGCTGGTGTTCTGCAGTCTGATAAATTCTTTTGTGCAGATCACTAGCAACTTCAGCCACCTCTGCTATTTTTGAAGATGTGTCACTAGCGCACCCCCTGGCTTCCACTTCAAGACCACTGATTGGGTCTATATTATTGAGTCGGCAAACTTTCTCGGCAGAGCTGATCCAAGCCTTAGCTTCCTACTGCATAGAAGGATCTCTGACACCTAGACTATCAAGGATATTGAAAGCTGAAATTCAATCATTTTTCATCTGGTCAAAATCCTTGAAGTTTTTGCTGAGCAATGAAGTCTCAGGCCTTCGAGTACATGTCTAGCACTCTCTGCATAAACATTAGCCAACAGTTTGATGGAGGAGGAACTGGAGCCCGGTTGGGTACTCCAAAAGTAAACTTCAGAGCATCCATAATTCCCCTGATGGTGAAGAAAAGGTCAGGAGTTAGTCAGTGTGAAAATTATTTGATTGAAGTAAAAGAAACAATCAAAGTAACATACCGGGAAGTCCAAAAATTCTCCTGAGAAAGGAATCATAACTATTCCTGTCCTCCAACCATCTACCAGATGGAATGACACTAAGTCCCGGATGCCCTTCGTCTAGTTGTTCTGGTGGAGGAGTAGAGGGAGTATATTCGAGTGAAGGAGGCCTGACAGGTGATGTTGAAGGTTGATCGGCCTAGGGAGTCGATGTCCTATATATACTCAGGTGAAGGGGTAATGGTTAGAAAAGGTAAATCCTCAAAGGTTGACCCTTCACCAGTAAATAGTGCAGAATAGGGAATTATTTCCATCCCTATGACGTCGACATCTCTCTCTTCTTCTGCGATATGAATTTCAGGAGTATTCGGCTAGGGCTCTTGAGTGGCCTCAACAGTGAATCTAGCTTCAGACTCGGTTCCTGCATCCGGCCCAGCATTAAATTCAATGTTGGCTTCAGTTTCAGGTCTTATATTGACCTCAATATCTATCCCAACCTCTGGCCTTGCTTTGTCAATTGTTTCAGTCTTCAGCCCTGTAGCCCTGAGCTCATCTCTGCCTCAACTCTAACTTCGGCCGCAGTCCCTACATCATTCTCAGTAAGCTCAACACTAGCCTCGGCGTTCATCCCAACTTCTGACCCTGTTTCGGCAATAACTTCGACGTTCGGCTCTATATCAGTTAGCAATTCTGAGCTCAAATTTGCCTCAGTTCTTTCTTCAGGCCTCGTGTCAGCCCTGGTCTCAGCCTCAGTAACAACGCCTGTTGGCTCTTGTGTCACTTCATTTATCGCTGACATCGCAGGTTCAACTAACATAGCCCATTCTGTATCAAAAGCTTCATCGACAGGGTTGATACTCGTTGTGTTCACTGTCACCACTGCCTCAGTCCTTGCAATGTTAGGATCAGCCCCAGCTGGTGTCACATTAGAAATAACTCCTACGGGTTGAATAAATTCTCCATCATTCTTCGAACCCGAGGATTGCCCAGCTTTAAGAGCACACCTCTTAGCTTTTCTAACGGCTCGCTGAGTCTGGATAGAGAGTAGAGTGGCTTCGGTTGTTTGGGCTTCGAAAAGTAGATGTGCTTCTAACTCCCTTGCTCTACAAGCCTCTTCTAGGGTAGTTGTCAAGTGAGCCTCATGAGGACTTGGATCCATGGGAGTACCCTGACTATCCTCAACAAGTTCATCTAAGGAGTGATCAGGGATGGACTGAGGATCATTATGTCCGAGGGAATTAACCCTGTCATCAACGACATCAATGGGATCAGCTATGATGGTCTTACCCAATCCCTCCAAAATACGAGGTCGGACAGCCATCCCAACGGAGGTCACAACTGAGGGGTCTTCTGGACGAGCAAAGCTTTGCGACTCCTTGAGGTCCTTCATACGTGTCTTCAAAATTGTCAGTATCAACATAAATGGGTATATCATGCTCAGGCCGCGAGAGAAGCTATCTTAGCCATTTGAATTTTCTCTTCAGTCAACTTAATGATGGGAGATGGGCTTCTCTGAGCACGCTTGCCTTTCCCCTTCGGAGCTGGTCTAGCCCTCGGACGCTTGCAAATATCAGCAGTCTTTTGTCTTTTGGCAGGTGCCTTTGCCCTTGATGGCTCTTTTCTTTTTCTAGCACCAGGTGCTTGAGTGAGAGCAGGACCACCAGCCTCAGCAGCAGCCACAGCAATCCTTGCCAGATGTTCCTTCATGACCACGACCGGTATATCACGGCCACCGTGCTTTAAATAGGCGGAAGTGCACTTTAACCACCAAGTGGAGAATCTCAGTGAAGGACGGCCTTCCTGCGCTTGAGAGGGAATAAAGAATTTTGAGCGTGTATCGACATGAATCAAATGATTCCACTCTTGTTTGATTTGATGAAAATCGGCCAAAGTACGATCAACAGCCTCCAGTGTAGGTGGTTTTGCTTGGTTGTATCTGAATTGTCGGCCAAATTTGCTTGGATAGTAGGGTTACACAAAGCATTCTTTGCCAAGATGCTATAGCAACTTGGCTAGACGAAGGCTCATCATCATAAAGAAATCCCTACCAGAATAGCCCAGACTCATGTCATCTACCAAATAGTTGTTTCCCGCCAACTCAGAAGCTCCCTTGAAATGATGAGCTTTATATAAACCAGGAATGACGAACATATGTTTGATTGTCTCCTAGGAGTGATACTTGGCTGGTGTCTGACCGGCTATATAAACCAAGTATGGTAGATCCATCTTGGCTTTGGTAGTTATCTACCTCGGGTATGAAGAAGGAAAATATTGATCGATCCAGCCAAATAGGTACTGGAAAGGACTTTGGGCTAAATTGTGACCCGGGTATTGGCTCTGGGCGATGACCCCCATCTCTCTGTATAATGACGCCATCATTGGGATGAGTAGGAAATGCCTCACTCCAGTCGCCATTCTGCCAGCCACCACAAATATTTCGGGGCGAATTACTTCTCCTCTACGGGAAGGCAGGACAAAATTGCACAACCAATAGGGCAAGAAGGCAGCAAAATAACCATCTCTATTGACCCCATCACTGGTCTTGATCTTGGAATTTCTGATTTCTTCATTCGATGGAGTGATGTAAGTCGGCTTGGAGTACGCATACGGTTCTCCCTTGAAAAAATACCCCAGCCATTGCCTGAGGGTGACCCTGCTTGCTTTGCGTGCCGCTTTCACACCTCTACTCGGCATTGCTTCTTCAGTTTCTTCTTCAATGGTGGGAGCCTTACCCTTATCGGTAGGGGTTGTTTCTCTATCTGCATTTATTTTCAGAAGGGCATTGTAAACCCGGTATAGCTCTCTGGTACAAGCAAGAACGTTCTCTGAATATAGAACATTATTGAATGGGTTAAACTCATCATAGAAGGCCTCGTTGACCGGCAGCCCTAAAATACGGTTCATCGCATGAATGGAAAGTCTGATCTCTCCCCAAGCCATGTGGAAGGTGTTGGTCTCAGCACACCAATGGTTCAGTAAACTGTGAAATAGAAGAACATCCCGCTTATACTCGTATCTGGCAAGTCCAACAGCTCCTCGGATGCCCAGAGCTGTCAGTTCATCACCGAAGCGTACACATACGTTGTGAACCCATGACGGCCACAAAGCTCTGCCGTCAACTATAGAGTAACTCTTGATAACCATGGAAGTGTCCCAGCAAACGTCGTCAGTCCGGGTCATCAAGATTAGGAAAACTTCTTTCAGTACCCTTTCTGGTTCTTCGCTTGACGGGTCTACTGCGGCACGGGAAGGTATCAAATAGCTTCCATCAGAGACCGATCTGTTGCCTATCAGACCTTTCTCAGCATCATAAATGCAGACATGTACTTGCCCGTGAATTACCCACTCCCTAGGATCTGCGACGAGAAGAGGCTCAACATCCTCTACCCCAAATTCTCCCATGATTTTCAGTTGGCGATTCAGACTCGCCTCATTCTTGTCATCCTCATCAGTGTCTACAAGATGAAGGTTCTCAGTCCTGTGAAAATATCTCGGAGGTCTAGCCATTCTGTAAAAGAAAGAAGACAGGACATGCGAAATGATTTAGTTCAAGAAAATCAAATTAAAATTACAAGAAAATGGAGATTAATCAATTACAGACCTAGGGTAAAAATATGAGTCTGTGAAGCTTGGATATCTTGCTTAAAGCATACATCTAAGGATAAAATTGCTTAAAATAAGCTATCACCCTAAGGTTTTTTGCTAAGGCAAATGCCCATAGGTATTCATCGTGGCAAATGTCTAAGGAAAATGCTAAGGATAAGATCCGTGGATAAATCCACGGATAAAGTCTGCTGATTCAGGAACCAAGGTCCCAAGAATGGCCTATCCGTGGAAGATATCTACGGATAATCAATTTTCTTTTTAAGGATAAAAGCTCATTGAATCCGTTGAAAAGTCCACAGATAAGCAGTTTTAATTTCAGGGTTATGAGCCTTTTGAATGTTTCATCCGTGGAAAATATCCACGGACACTCAAAACATTCATGGACAAGGTCCGTGAATATTAAAAGTATCTGTGGATAAAATCCACGGACAATGTTAGGCTCAGGGACTAAAGTCCTGTGGGCAATTGGTCAGTGGAATATATCTACAGACACTCAAAATATCCATGGACAAAAGTCCAGGAAATTTGAGAGTATCCATGGACGTAATCTCACGGATCAATTTTTGGGCTCACAGATAAAAGTCTTGTGGGCAAGTTGTCCGAGTCCATAGACCACGGGTATTGAGTTTCCAGTATGGTTTCCCATGACTGGAGAACTCAAGGATTCTGACAATGGAACCAGAATTCCTGCCGAAAAATGTAGAGAGACCAAAAGGGCATCCCAAGACTCCTTGATCTTGAGAAAACCCAGGAAATGCGAAAAATCGCATTTCAAGGGATCCCAGGATCAAAAAGACCTAAGGGATGCCCAAATGGGCACCTAATCCATTGGAATGAGGTTTCAAACCCTCATTCCAATCCTCGGTGAACAAAAAAGGTTGGGGAAGAACACTAGTTCTTTTCCCCATTTACCTTGATTTGGGGTCAAGTCTTACCTTGAAATGAAGGAAAGAGTTGAGGTGAAGGGAAAGGAATTTCTCTTTGAAAGAGAGGGTCTGAACTCTGATTTTTATGGGTTCGGAGGGTTGGGGAAGACAAAGTGTCTTCCCCAAAGCCTAGGGCACCCTTATAAAGGTTGCCTTTTGGCTCATTCTGATCATCTGTTTCGAAATGGACGGTCCAGATGGTAGGGATGTTCCCCACCATTTTAGCCTTAATGGCAGGGGTGACCTCATCATGAGGCCTTCTCGATCAGGGAACCCATCGTGGGTTTCCCACTAACACCGTTAGTGGAGGCGGTTACGCCCCTCCACCATCACTACCAGGTGTCAGGATCTAGATGGATGGATTATTTCCAACCATCCAGATCTTAAGGGGCATTTGTGGGCAGTTAAAATCTCACCGTCGATTACCTAGGTGTGTGTGCAATGGCACACACCTAATCACTATCTCCCGAAGAGACGGTTAGGTTCACGCGTGCCTGTGGCATGTGCAGTACCTTTAGCTATCAGTATTAAATACTGATGGCTGACACCATGCTACCCAGCTAAGCAAGGGTAGGGTTGATCCGTGAGGATAAACCTCACGGATCCACCCTAAGTGGTTGATCCCAAAAGGGTTGACACATATTCATCCGTGAGGGTTAAAACCTCACGGATCCAAGATCAAGTGTTGGCCTCCGAGAGGCTAACATATATTCATCCGTGAGGAATAAAACCTCATGGATCCAATATTTGGTGTTAGCCTTCATGAGGTTGACACGTGTTTATTTGTGAGGACCAAACCCTCACGGATCCAACCTTCAGTGTTGGCCTTCATTAGGCTAACACGTGGCATGTCCATGAGGACAAAACCTTATGGTTCCAATACGGATCATATTTAATGTCAGTTTTCAAGATACTGACACGTGTCCAACTGTGAGGGCCAAAACCTCATGGATCCGACTTTGGTGTTAGCCTCTGAGAGGTTGACACTTGTCCCATCCATGAGGATAAAACCCCCACGGATCATATTTGGTGCCAGCCTTTATGAGACTGACATGTGTTCATCCGTGAGGACCAAAACCTCATGGATCTAATATTTGGTGTCAGCCTTCATGAGACTGACAGGTGTTCATCCGTGAGGACAAAACCTCAAGGATCCAGCTTGGAGTGCCAGACTCCGAGAGGCTGACACGTGTCCAATTCTTGAGGATAAGTCCTCACGGATCGAACATAATAGATCTAATCCAGACCACAGGCAAGACTGTGGTCTCATCATGTGATCCATGGTTGAGACCAATGGTCTCACCCTGTGATCCGTAGTTGAGACTTATGGTGTCACCATGATCCGTGGACTAGCCTAGGTCAGTCTATCCCAGCTGGCAGATCCTTGATAAAAAGGATTCTCTATCAAGCTGTGGAGGGGATCCCGAGATAAGATAAGGATCCTCTCTTGTGATGGGATTAGGGTTATATCCTATATCCTACGAAATGATGTGATTAAACATTCTCTTTTTCGAAAAGCACAAGGATTCCTCTCAAAAGGGGAAACCTGGTATAAGAGTCCTCAAAAGAAGAGGATTCTCTTGAACTTAAAGACTCTCCCAGATAAGGGAGAGCCGTGAGCTAACATCTTCTAAGAGGAAAGCCCCTTTTGACTTTCCTAAAATAAGAGAGTCAAAGAGGGAGACTCAAGGAAAGGACTCTCTCAAACCTATAAAAGGTGTGTTTCTCACAAGAAGCACACAACGGAGAAAACACAGAAGAAAACAAGAATAATACAACGAAGAAAGACAGGAAGAAAGAGAAAACTCTCTGCTCCCCTTCAAGCAAGCAAGTGAAGAAGAAGACTCCACGATATGGAGAATACAAGGTGAGCCATCATACATGTCCACCATTCTTTTTTCTTTTCTTAAAAAGACATCAATGAGACACTTGTAATGCCTACATGGGAATTGGGCAACCCCATTGAATAAATACATATACTTTATTCAATTTGTTCTTCTCTTTATTCTTCATCTTAATCAAAGGTTCTTCCCTAAATAGGGAAGGTAATTAACAGTCTGAGTTTACTCAGACTAGAAGAGTAGTTGCCCCCAATAAACAATAAACTTCATATAACAATGGAGGAAATTTGAAAGCAAAGAAGACAAAATTTGCACTCACAGGGATTATAAGTTATTTAAACACATATAACAAGTCAAGACACAATCCATCAATCAACACATAACATTTTTCACTTTTGTTCAATCTTAGGCAAAATCTTCATTTGATATCATCAATTCTAGCCATGCCTAATTCCCTTCTTAAAGTGTTAAATCTTTCATAAGGGAGAGGTTTAGTAAATATGTCAGCAAGTTGTTTATTAGTTTGAACAAATTCCAACATTACATCCTCATTTTGAACACGATCCCTTATGAAATAATATCTAATTTCAATATGTGTTGTTCTTGAATGTTGAATTGAGTTCTTCGTCATACAAATTGCACTTGTGTTATCACATTTAATTAGAATCTTATCATAAAATAATTTGAAGTCTTCTAATTGTTGTTTCATGTATAATGTTGGAGCACAACAACACCCAGCTGCTATATATTCAGCCTCAGCTATTGATAGAGCTACAGAGTTTTGTTTCTTGCAAGACCATGAAACTAAGGAGTGTTCTAAGAAGTGACATGAGCCACTAGTGCTTTTTTGATCAACTTTACAATCAGCAAAGTCTGTATTAGAATAACTAACTAGTTCTAGTGATGTGTTCTTAGGGTACCATAATCCTAGGTCAATTGCTTCAATTAAGTATTTGAAGATTCTTTAGATTACTGTCATGTGTGATTCTTTAGGGTTAGCTTGAAATCGAGCACACATGCAAACACTAAACATAATATCAGGCCTACTAGTAATTAAATACAATAAACTACCAATCATACCTCGATATTTTGTTTTTTTCACACTTAAGCCCTTTTCATCTTTATCCAGTTTTGTGGTTTGACTCATGGGAATATCAGCATTCTTTGAGTTGTCAATCCTAAACTTTTTGAGCAGCTCTCTAGTGTACTTAGCTTGACTTATGAAAATGCCTTCCTTTGATTGCTTGATTTGAAGTCCAAGGAAGAAATTCAATTCTCCCATCATGCTCATTTCAAATTCATCCTACATGGATTTAGCAAACTCTTGACAGAGATTTTCATTAGTAGATCCAAAAATGATATCATCAACATAGATTTCCACAAAAAACATATCATTATTTTTAGATTTTATAAACAAAGTAGTATCTATTTTACCTCTAATGAATTCTTTTTCAAGAAGAAAGCCACTAAGTCTATCATACCAAGCTCTAGGAGCTTGCTTTAAGCCATAAAGAACTTTAGTGAGTTTGAATACATGGTTGGGTATTTTGTGATTTTCAAAACAAGGAGGTTGTTCTACATAAACTTCTTCAGAAATAAATTCATTTAAGAAAGCACTTTTAACCTCTATCTGATAAAGTTTAAAATCTTTATAACAAGCATAAACAAGCAACATCCTAATAGCTTCAAGTCTAGCAACAGGGGCAAAGGTTTCATCATAATCAATCCTCTCTTCTTGGTTGTAACCTTGAGCTACTAGTCTAGCTTTATTTTTAACAATATTTCTTCTTCATCTTTTTTATTTCTAAAAACTCATTTAGTACCTATTATAGATTTGCTTTTTAGGTCTAGGCACTAAGTTCTATACTTGATTTCTTTCAAATTGGTTTAATTCTTCTTGCATAGCAATTCCGCAATATTCATCATTAATTGCTTCAAGAGCATTCTTAGGTTCAATTTGAAAGAGGAATGCAATGTTATTACAAATATTTCTTCTTGTTCTTACACCTTGTTCCATATTACCAAACATTGGTTCTTTAGGATGATCTTTAATTAATCTTCATGCCTTAGGAAGATGAATTTCATTTTCTTCTTCATTTTCAGCCAAGTTTTCATCTTCTAAGTCAATAGCGTTATCTTCTTTATTGATTTCTAAATTTTCAACATTTTTAGATAGTTTTTCAATTTTATCAATTTGATCATCATCATCAAGATTTTTTGTTTTAAAAGGATTAGATTCATCAAAGATAACATGCATAGATTCTTCAACAATTAAGGAGGTTTTATTAAATACCCTATAAGCTTTGCTATTAGTAGAGTAACCAAGAAAATTTCATTCACTTGATTTTGGTTCAAATTTCTTTAAGTTTGGTTTACTGTTAAGAATAAAACATTTGCAACCAAATACTTTGAAGTAACTAACATTGGGTGATCTACCATGCCAAAGTTCATAAGGGGTTTTGCTTAATTTATTTCTAATAATCACTCTATTAATTACAAGGTAAGAAGTATTAATGGCTTTAGCCCACAAATAGTTAGGTAAATTATGTTCATTTAACATGGTCCTACCAATTTCTTGTAATGATCTATTCTTTCTTTCAACTACTCCATTTTGTTGAGGAGTTCTAGGGGCGAAGAAATTTGGTTAAAACCATTTTCTTCACAGAAGGATTCAAGCTCTTTATTCTTAAATTCTCCACCTCTATCACTTCTTATAGAATTAATGGAGTAACCTTTTTTATTTTGTACTCTTTTACAGAATTTTTCAAATAAAACATACACTTAATTTTTATGAGATAGAAACGATACCCAAGTGAATCTAGAGTAGTGGTCTACAATAACAAAACCATAGAGTTTTCTAGCTAAACTAGTAACATCATTAGGCCCAAACAAATCCATATGTAATAATTCTAATGGCCTAGAAGTAGATATTACTAGTTTCTTTTTGAAAGATGATTTAATTTGTTTACCTAGTTGGCAAGCATCACAAACTTTATCTTTTAAAAACTTGGTTTTTGGTAAGCCTTTAACTGGATCTGTCGTGCCCCAAAATACACCCTAAGAGTTAAGGGATACTTTAGAGATGACTATTGGTGCCTGTCAAACCATCCTATAATGAATAAGATAATTGTAACATATTAATGACATTAATCAGAGTACGGAAGCTCATGGCCAACTTTTTGTTTTCCATATAAGGTAATCTATTTTTCAATTTTACATGTACAGGCATAAACATCAAGGTAAAGGTGGACATGCCCACCCATCCAAAATATCAAAATGCAAAAGACAAGATCCCGCTATGGCTCCTCTCAACAGTAATCTAAGTATGGCCACACGTCGAGGTCTCTATCTGCTTGCGACTGTTTCGAAATAGGAGGCTCTCTCTTCTTTACATACTCTCCCTCAACGCAAAACTCGGGGTTGAGGCTATCCTCGGTACCTTCCAACATGAAAGTACGGCTGAGCATGGAATACTCAGTGTGTACAAACTACTAACTAGCAATGTTATGAAACATTAATACAACAATACCATCTTGTGTAGTATAATTTAACAGTGCAAGATGGAAATAGAAAGGAAACACATCAAATCATAATAAGACAAGCAATATCAATTTAATCCGTGTTCATGTCTTGTTTCTTGTCTTGCTTGTTCAATTTAGTCCCCACACTTATCACACATGCATTTCACATACACTTGTTCACTTGTCTTGTTTACTTAACTTATTTAGTTCACACACACCTCGCACATGCATTTCACACACACTTGTTCACTTGACTTATTTTCTTGTTTCTTGACTTTCTTGTTTACTAGTTCTTGCTTGTTTATTTTTTCTTGTCTTGTTTGTTTAACTAATGTTCGAACTATGTACTGGACGGCACACATTAGCGTATTATCACTTGTTTGACTAATGCCCGAACTATGTACTGGATGGCACACATTAGCATATTATCACTTGTTTAACTAATGCCCGAACTATGTACTGGACGGCATACATTAGCATCTTGTTTGTCTTGTTTGCTTGCTTGGAGATCACTAATGCCCGAACTATGTACTGGACGGCACACATTGGCATCTTGTTGTCTTGTTTTGCTAATGCCCAAACTATGTACTGGATGACACACATTAGCTAGATCACTAATGCCCGAACTATGTAGTAGATGACACACATTAGCATCTTGTTGTCTTGTTTTGCTAATTCCCGAACTATGTACTGGATGGCACACATTAGCTAGATCACTTATGCCCGAACTATGTACTGGACGACACACATTAGCATCTATGTTCTTGTTTTCACTAATGCCCGAACTATGTACTGGACGGCACACATTAGCTTACTTTTCATGCTTGCTTATTACCTTGTGGTATTCCTCGTTCATGTTCATGTACTTGTATTTCATTAACTTGTCTTATGCATGCATTTTCCTAGCGTGCTACTTGTGATGATTTCATTAATGTGCATGCGTCCTTCAAATGTAAACCTTCATGGTATTGTAAATAATAAACAACAAGGGATTTATGGCATTTTATTTCATTCATCCAATAACTCATGCATATTCTACCATCTAATGACACATCCTAACAAGTCCATTTACGTGACATTCCTTCGATTAACATGTTTGATTTAAAATTCCAATTCTAACAAGTCCTTGTAGTCCATTCCATTCACATGCTATTTATATTCGTACTACTACCATGTTTCCTATTCATTTCTTTAATAATTAAACTTGAACATGCTAGAACTTATGAAAAGACCACATCATTAAATTCCTTAGAGTATCCCATGCTCTTTTTTCGTCCACCCTTGCCCTAATTTCTTTGTAAATGTTCATAAATATAAATCATGCAATTTGGAGAGTGTATTTACACTCTCACATACAAACCCCATTCTTCATGTCATTTTACTCATTCATTTTTCTTTAAGACATTTCATCAAACACTAAGCGTGTACGTTATGCAAACAATGCCCTTCCCCATTTGTTCATCACGTCACACACCATCCATTGGCATCCATCACCCAACCAACCTCCATACACAATATTCTATCTCATATCATGACTAGTTTTGAGGAAAAGAATCAAAGAAACCTTAATAGAATCCTAACAAAGAGTTAGTAGTTTTTTCTACCTTGAAAGATTGGGGAAAATGCCTTAGGAGGTCTTGGGAGCGAGATCCAAGCTTGTGGAAGCTTTCTCAAACTCCAAGGTCGAAGATCCACGCATCTACAGCTTGCACAAGCTTGGTGGAAGCGATCTCTAAGGTTTGTGACATGGATTTGGGTGAATCCAAGCCTTTGGAATGGATTTTTGGGCTCACAATCGCTGAATCTCTCCTTGAGGGTGAAGGCCCTCTCTTGGAAATCCTCCCTCTCTCAATCTCTCAAGGTTTCTCCTTAGGTTTGGGGTAAGCCAAAACCCTCAAAAAGATCCTCTATTTATAGGTAAAGGGGTGAAAACCCTAAAAAATCACGCTCAAAAAAGTTGGATTCGCGCGTCTACGATCATTCGTAGGCTTCCTATGATCGATCGTAGGTTTCCCAGTGGGTTTACAGCATTTTTGGGCCTTATGATCGATCGTAGCAACTCTACGATCGTTCGTAGTGTCGCTACGATCGTTTGTAGGATGTTTACGGACGATCGTACCTGGGACAGAAAGTTTCCAGGTTTTTTACACTTTCGTATTTTGGCCATAACTTTTGACTTACTCGTCGGATTTTAACGATTCAACTTACGTTGGATTCATCTTTCGAAGAGGAAAAACTTTCATGTTTTGTAAATATTCTAATTCTTCTTTATTAATGTACCAAAATGCCCCTAAAGCTGACTAGTCTGCAGTGGATTGCGACAGCCCAGATTTGCAGCTGACCCGATTTTGGAAATCCTACTTTTAACCTAACCCTGACTCAAAATCATGAAAAATGATAAACATGAAACTCGAAGAGGGTTCTAATACCTTTCCAAAACTTGAAGAATCACTTGATTTCAATAAATGGTGATTGAATTAAGGCTTCTTAAAGTTAAGGTTAATGCTAAGGCCTAACCCTTGTTGACAATTAGAACATTCGAGTGCTTCACTCTTCTTTGGGTCCAACATCCAACTCACATCTCATGAATAGTTTCCAATTGGTTTTCATCCCACCTAGGTGATCATTAAATTCACACCCATAAGCATAAGAGGCCCTAGCCTCTTTATGCCTCGCGCACTAGCACTCTTCACTTATAACCCTTTAACCACTTAAGGTATTTTATACCCTTTTCTTTTACCCACTTAGAGTATCTATATACTCTCTCTTGAGACTCAATACACTCACCTAAAATCTTCACTTAGCTCACCACACTACCAAGAGCAAAATGGAAGACCTTAAGCTTTTTCACACACACACAAGGTACTATTCACTGACACTATTCCTAGCACAGTGAACTTGGGTTCCGGGGCTCTACATCCTGCCCCCCTTATAAAAATTTCATCCTTGAAATTTGGACGCCACCACGACTGGCAGGAATGCGTTCCCCACCTTACAATCTATTGCACGAACCTATGGTGTTGGTGGTAACCCTATGAAAGGACTGAGTACTCCAGTGCCGATCACCCCATGGTTAGTTACGTGCTTAATGGTCATACCTAAATAACCATTATTCATACAATGCTACAAATATACATGTCCCATAATACACATACCAAACGTGTCATACACGAAAATTTCTCATACATATATTACAACATATACTTCTAACATATAGCACTTCAACATGTCATGCACCACCCACCTTATACATAACACAATCATCATGATATAACAGATAATGTAAAATTTAAAGTTAAAGTACCTGGAGCTATCCTTGTAGGTGCTTGAACGCCCTGTTGTGACATGGCAAAAGCTCTTCCCTGGTTCACCAGCGGTGGCCGTGTGGATTGATGGGGACTAGCACTTGGAGGTCTAGGACCCTGGAAAGGCCCTTGCGGAGAGGCTTGAATAGCTGGGGTTCTGCTCTTTTTGGGTTGGGTTGGGGATGGACGGCTAGGACACTGTCGAATCAAATGCCCCGGCTCTCTACAATGAAAACAACTGTCGGATAGCTTCCGACAATCACCAACCTGATGTCGCTTGCCACAATATTCGCAGCCCTCGAGAGTAGACAAGTAGGGCATGGGCGGTGCCTGCGGAATGGTCAGTATAGTAGCAAAATGAGGGCCTTGTGCAGTAGTAGGGCAAGGGGCTTGAGGAATCATAGGAGGATCCCAAACCCAAATAGGCCCATACGACTGACATGGAGCTGTCCTAGTCCGCTTCTCTGGCTGGACTGAGCCACTGGATTGGCCTCTCGTCAAATCCCTCTTCTTCACCAACACCTCCGAGTTGGTCTCAACCAACAAGGCCTTATCCACCACCTCTGCATAGGTGGCGTGCCTGAATACAGAGACCCTCTCCATGATAAAGTCCATGAGGTCCTGCTCAAACCTCCTCGCCTTCATTTCCTCTGTGGCAATCATGTGAAGCGCAAAGCATGAAAGCTCTGCGAACTTGGCCTCATACTCGGCCATTGACATCGATCCCTGCTCAAGGGTGATGAATTCCCTTTCCTTTTCTCTCGGGTCCCCACTGGGAAATACTTCTTGTAGAATACATCCATAAACTCTCCCCAAGTCCATGGCTGACCCTGTCTAGTCAGATCCCTAGTCCTCACCGCAGATCTCCACCAGTGATCTGCTTCTCCTTCCAACATGAAAGCTGCCCATGCCACTCTCTCCTCCTCAGTAGTAGATAATACTGAAAAGATCTTCTCTAACTGTCGAATCCACGACTCAGCTGCCAGTGGATCAACACTCCCATGAAATGTAGGAGGCCTCATCCTCCTAAATACATCCATTCTTGCTGAGCGAGGTGCCGAATTAGGCACATGTGGAGTCTCAGGAGGAGGTGTAGGTGCCGCAGATGATGGGGTAGCCTACCTAGCCACCAACATGGCTAGTGTCTCAACAATAGAGCCTAAGACCTATGCGAGGTCAGGTTGCTCATCCCCAGATGGAGACAGAGAAGATCCGCGAGTATGATATCCGCGACCTTGTGAGCTACGTCTCATGACTAGTGTCCTGAGAACAATAGCACACGAGTCTAACTTGGAACCACAATTTATTAGATTCAAAATTTCAAAATAGTCCAAGCATTACTTAGTATGGTATAGTAATATCATATACAGCACATCAAGCCATCAAAGTATTTATAATAGACTTAGTGTTCTAGTGTTTCTAGGCTTGCTGTGATGTATATGATATTACTAAATCTTCACAGCCCTCAAGATTCCACCATCTTTCCAAGAGAAATCCTCAAAGCCACTGCTAAGCGACTTGTTCATGGCAGTGTGCAGGTCTCCATCATTCCACTACATGTTTTTAATCCTGTCCAATAAGGTTGGCCTGACCATAATGTTAGCCAACAAAGCTCCAGACACTCCGACACAGAAACCCGCATCAAGGCTAGACACCTCTTCAAGTAGCTTCCATTCTTGGACCATCAAGTGTGCCAAGAATCCAGTCGGTCTTCTATTTAGCGCATCTTCCACCACATTTGCTTTCCCCGAGTGGTACTGGATAGAGCAATCATAATCTTTGAGGAATTCCACCCAACGGCGTTGCCTCAAATTTAGCTCTTTCTGCGAGAACAAATACTTTAGGCTCTTGTGATTGGGGAATACTTCAAACTGTGCACCGTACAATTAGTGTCTCCAAATCTTGAGAACAAAGACTAATGCTGCCAATTCCAAATCATGGATTGGATAGTTCTTCTCGTGGTCTTTCAACTGCTGAGAAGCATAGGCAATCACCTTCTTGTGTTGCATAAGAACACAACTTAACCCAATGAGTGAGGTGTCACTGTACACCACAAATCCCTCGCTACCAGATGGTACTGTCAAGATCAGAGCGGTGGTGAGACGCTTCTTCAACTCAAGGAACTCTTCTCACATTTCTCATTCCACTCGAACCTAGCCTTCTTTCGAGTTAGATGAGTAAGTGGAGCTGCCAAACTGTAAAATCCTTCCACAAATCTTCCCGATAATATCCAGCTAAGCTCAAGAAGCTTCGAACCTCTGAAACACTCTTTGGCTTTCCCCATCCTTCCACTGCCTTTATTATAGCAGGAAAAACTAAAATTCTCTCTCCAGACACCACATGAACTAGACATGCTACATTTTCTGGCCAAAACTCGCACTTGCTAAGCTTAGCATGTAGCTTATGCTCACGGAGTATCTTCAGTGTGGTTCGAAGATGTATCTCATGCTCCTTCTGTGTCCTGGAGAACACTAGAATGTCATCCACGAACACGATCACAAAGTGGTCCAGAGATGGTTTGAAGATTATGTTCATGAGATCCATGAACGATGCCAGAGCATTTGTCAAACCAAACGGCATGACTAGGAATTCAAAATGCCTATATCTGGTCCTGAACGCAAACTTAGGCACGTCTTCCGCCTTTATCTTCAACTGATGGTAGCCCGACCTTAAATCGATCTTGAAGAATTACTTAACCCCTTATAACTTATCAAAAAAACAATCAATCCTTGGTAAAGGATATTTGTTCTTGATAGTGACCTTGTTCAGTTGCCGATAGTCGATGCACATCCTCATCAAACCATCCTTCTTCTTCACAAACAACACTGGAGCTCCCCAATGTGATACACTTGGATGAATGAATCCAAGATTGAGCAATTCGTCAATCTGCTCCTTTAACTCTTTCAACTCTACTGGAGCCATCCTATATGGTGCCTTGGAGATAGGTGTTGTACCCTGGGCTAACTCAATTGCAAACTCTACTTCTCTATCCGGCGGCAAGCCTGGTAAATCCTTTGGAAAGACATCCATGAATTCTTCTATAACTGGGATACTTGAACAATCTGGTACCTCCGAGATAGTAAGACTCAATGCTACAAATCGAGCTAAGTCTTTCTTCTTCAACCCTTGGAAATGAAAAGGGGGCTCACTAATTGGCCTAAAGTTGAACACCTTCACAAAATAGTCAACATGCCCATGGTATTTGGAAAGCTAATCCATGCCTAGAATGACGTCTAAGTCTTTGAATTCAAGGACAATCAGATCAACTAGCATTTCTCTCTGACCCACTCGAATATCACAAGCTCGATAGACCTTATCGGTGATGACTGAACTACCAACAGGAGTGGCGATCGACAGTTCACGGTCTAACAAACTTGGCTCCTTCAGAAAATCTTGCACAAAACTAGGTGTGACGAATGAGTGAGTAGACCCAGTATCGATCAATACATGAGCGAGAAAATCATTTATCAACAATGAGCCTGAATTAATACACAAAGCTAATTTTGTAAAATCATGAATACATGCATACATCATACATAAAGCATATTTGTAGCACCCTGGATATTTTTTTTTGTCTTATATTAAAACCTTAATGTCTTTTCCTTGTTTGAGCAGTTGGAACTCCGAAGTCAGGTTTACCGAAAATCCGAGTTTCTAAACTCCTTTTACAGATCAGTCAACTTTGGAGATAATTTGGTCTATAAAGAAAGTAGAATTTGGAAATTCTAAAATACTAGAAATGTTCCTTTTCGAAAGACGAATCCAACGCAAGTTGAATCATCAAAATCCAACGAACGAGTCAAAAGTTATGGCCAAAACAGTAAAATGGGTCAAAAATCTATAGAGCACCTATCGCTAGGGATCGCTCGGTTCACAACCGATCGCTCGGTCCAAATTAGCGATCGATCGGTCCAAAACTGATCAATCGGTAGCTATCGACTGGTTAACTTTTTTGTATGGGGAATTTTTCTAGAGAGGGTGTTTTTGATCGAGAGCTCAGTCAAGAACACCGGTCGATCGGTAGGCGACCGATCGCTCGGTCATAACCACCGATCGCACGGTCTTTTGTGTTTTTGCAGAATTTCAGTGAGGACTTTTAGGTCTTTTGGCCCTCAACCCTTGGGGCTATAAATAGGGATCCTATTTCGGGGTATTAGAGTACTCTACCTATTTCTAACCTAATTTGGGGAGAGAAAACCTAGGGTTTTGAGAGATAGATTGCTTGGAGAAGAAGGAGATAGCTTGGATATCGCAAGGAAAGCTTGGAGATCTTCCCCAAATCACCTTGTGAGCGATTTGGATCCAAGGGAAGGATCCCTAAGGTCGATAAACTCCCTAACTCAACTCTATTAATGATGTTTGGTGAAGATTAGTATAATATAAATGATAGAAATGATAATTTGATTTTTTTTTTCCTAATTATGCATGGTTTAAACTTGTTAGAGATGGAAATGGATTTATACTATGGATGGATTGTATGGTGTGTAAAGTCGAAGTTGTGTTGGCAAAATTCTGAGCCCAAAAGGTTGTATATAAGTCATAGTAGGTCTACATCCGGTTTGAAGGTGAAGTGAAGAAGAAGTTGTGAAGAACCTTGATGCCTCATCACTCACAGTGGCTCAAAGGTTGGAATTAAGAGAGAGACCTAGTTGACACTATGATACCTCATGGAAATGCCCATTCATCATTAAAAATAAGTCAAAATAGAGTAGGGTTGATAGGGGAATGCATTTAATGTTTAAAATGATGAAAATCAAAAAAATGCACCCCAGGGTCGACCCTGACCGTTTTGGGTCGACCCTGAAGAGCCCTCGTTCTGTACCAGGTTTTTTGGTAGAGAGTGGTTTTTGTGAGGGTCGACCCTGGAGGACCATCCGGTCGACCAAAAGGCACATCCGGTCGACCGAATGATCCCCCTGGGTCGACCCTAAAATGGGATTTCAACTAAATGTTGAGTTTGCTATAATGGGTCGACCTAGGGATCCCCCAGGGTCGACCCTGATATGAAAAATCATTCTAAAATCAGTTTTAAGCAACTTCTAATCCCTTGGACCTTTCGTATATATAGGGGATCTCTCCCAATCCGTGAGGAACATTGATTAGAGACTTTTTAGAGCACTTTGTGCTTGCTTTGAGTTGATGAAAACTCTTTGTTTCATTGATCTTCATCTCCAATAATTGGCCTCTAGGTTTTGCATGGTTCTAAAACATATTTTCTCTACTTTACATTATATGATCCTTAAACATTAAGAGATCACCCTAGGGCTTTCACAAACCCTAAAACCCACTGTACACTCTACTGTGAGGGTTAGTTAGCCTGTGTTAAAGCCGTCAAGGACGGAGATCGGCCTTCGGAGACCGTGGTTGATCACTTTGAGTAGGATTGGCCGGTGAGGAACCGGAGCTGCTGTTGTGGAGATCGAACGTGCTATGTTCGTGGTTTGCGAGCTAAGGAATTGATACCGATGAATGTTGTGTCGTGTCCAGTTGGGTAAGATTCGAGTCTTGTATTGTTCAAATCTTCTCATAGTGAATTTTGTACTGGACTAGGTCCCGTGGTTTTTCCCGGAAGGGCTTTCCACGTAAAAATCTTGTGTGTTCAAGTGAGATTGTTTGTGTGTGATTGTCTAAAACTAAAATTGGAAAAGAAAATTGAAGTAGACCTATTCACCCCCCCTCTAGGTCAAAGAGTGCATTGAAATAAGGAATTACAATTGGTATCAGAGCAGGTTCACTCATAAGGTTAAATCTCGTAAGTGTAATCTTGTGTCTATCCTTAAGTCAATGACTACTTTAAGAGAGGGTGGATCCATCTCTCGTCCCCCACTGTTTGATGGGAACAATTTTGCATATTGGAAAGCTCGAATGAGAGCATTTCTTAAATCCATAGACGAGAGAATCTGGATATCCATTCTGGATGGATGGACTCCACCGGTGAATATTCTAGGTGATGTAATTCTCACTAAAAGCATCAAGGATTGGAGCAAAGAAGAGCTCGAGACAAGTGGTTGGAACACAAAAGGTCTCAATGCAATCTTTATTGCAGTCACTATTGAAGAATTTAGACGAATCTCTTCATGTGAAACAACAAAGGAGGCATGAGATATTTTGGAAATGACTCATAAAGGTACAACCACTGTCAAGATCTCTAAGCTTCAAATACTCACCACAAAATTTGAAAATCTGAAAATGGAGGACAATGACACTTTTGATGAATTCTATGCTAAACTAAGTGATATTGTCAACTCCAGTTTCAACCTGGGTGAGAAAATCAGTGAGTCCAAAATTGTCAAAAAAATCCTTAGATCTACCAGAAAGGTTTGAATCAAAGGTCACTCCCATCGAGGAGAGCAAGAATGTTGATGCTCTCAAGATTGAGGAATTGGTCGGATCACTCCAAACCTACGAACTCAATCTTCGACCATCCAAGAAAAACAAATCTGTAGCCTTGAAAACTGTCAAGGAAACCTTGGATGAGGATGACAGTGATGCTGAGTTGGGAGAGAAAGAATTGGCTCTATTTGATAAAAAATTTCAAAAATATCTGAAAAAAAATAGAAGGTTCAAGCCTAACCAGGAGGAAAACCTCTTGAAAAGCCAAAGTCAAAACCTTGGGATAACAAGAAAGTCCCCAAAGGAACTGACAAGAAATCTCGTGGCATTCAATGCTATGAATGCAAAGGCTATGGCCATATTTCACCTGATTTCCCTAACAAGAAGAAGTCTAAGGGAAAGGTGATGAATGCCACATGGGATGACAGTGATTCTGATGAAGAACAATCTGAAAGTTCTACCTCAAGTGAGGAATCTGAAAATCACATGGCTTTAACTGTCACCCTATCAGAGATAGACCATCCTCCCACTACTCATGAAGAGAAGAGTGATGAAGATCAAGTAAGTGAGTCTGGTGAAGATCATGATCAGAGTCACACTGTCTCTGAGTCTGATGAAGATATGGACAAAGCCTATGAAATGTTGTTTTTTGAAAGCCTTAAGCTGAAGAAAGAAAAGATCTCTTTGAACAAACAACTTAAATTTACCAAACAAGAAAGAGACTCTTGCAAACTAGAAGCAGAATGGAAGAATGCTCTAGTATCTCAGCTTGAAGGTGAAAAGGCTGAACTGGTGTCCAAACTAGAATACATTGAGGAAGAAAATGCCTCTTTATCCAAATAGATCAAGGTTCTAGAAACTGAGGAAGATAACTCCATGAGTGTATCTAAAGAGTCAAAGACTCGAATTTTAGAATTGGAATCTGAAAGAAATAACCTTATTGAAAAAGTTAGATTTCTAGAAAAGGAATTTCTTGATATTCTGAAAGTTAAGGATGGGCTAGCTAAGAAAGTAACTGAACTCAAAAAAGAAGCTAGACTCCTTAACAACACTTAAATCTTGGATAAACTAGTTAACATGCAACACTCAACAGTAAACATGTCCGGCATAGGACATCCAGACAGACCATCCGGTCCCTTGACTGTCGGAACAATGTCTACTGCAACATTTGAGTCAATACATGAAAATCCAAGATTTGTGAGTTCTAACTCCTCCGGATCAACTTTCAGGATGCCAAACTCTCAGTTGTACCAAACTTTTGTTACTTCTAGACAAGGTAAAAATTCAACTGAAACTGAGAGAACAAAAGTTCAGTCCTAGGCTAACAGATCTCCTCCTTCCAGGTTCATTCCCACTTGTCACCATTGTGGAGTAAAGGGTCACATCCGACCTAACTGCAATGCCTTTAGGAGAAATCCCTGAAATGGTTCTTGGAATCAAACACAACATCAAGGGAATCTCCAAAGGCAAATTCAAGCCTTAGCAGAAAAGTCTAGGAGTTTGAGTGAAGAAGTGATGAAAATTGCTCAACTTTCTAGTACGCAATATGGTCGTGACACTTCTTATGCTCATCATGAAGAAGGTAACAGGATGGACCAAAATGTAAGGTTCACCCAGAAAAGAAGGAAGAACAGGAGATCTAACAAAAAGCAGGTCATGCCTACAAATGAAGTGAACAAAGACAATAGGGTTCCCCAAAAGTCTAAATTCATTTATGTGAGAAATGATGATCTAAAATGCCTTGTCATCCACACCGTTTTGAAAGCCCAAAATTCTAACATGTGGTATTTCGATAGTGGATGCTCCAGACATATGACTGGTAACAAGTCCCTCTTTACTCATCTTGAGGAATGCTCAGATGGGACTGTTACTTTTGGTGATGGAAGTAAATCCTTTGTGAAAGGAAAATGTGTCATCCAAGCACCAGGCATTCCTAAACTGAAGGATGTCTTGTTTGTAGAATGACTGAAAGCTAATCTAATTAGCATAAGTCAATTGTGCGATGATCACCATGCTGTCCACTTCACCAACAACAAGTGTTCTGTTATGGATCACAAAGGTGTGTGTGTTCTGGAAGGGTCAAGAACCATTGACAATTGTTATGGTTTAATTCCTAGTGTTGGTTCTTCTCAAATGTGCAACAGGGCTAAAGTTGAAGAAGTTGAACTGTGGCACAGGAGGCTAGGTCACATGAATTTCAAAGACCTAAGCAAACTCTCAAAACACGAGCGTGTGAGAGGTGTGCCAAAGCTAGGGAAGCCCTCTACTGCTGTGTGTGGGCCATGTCAAATTGGCAAACAAATTAAAAGCCCACACAAGAAGGCTTCAAATATCGCTACTTCACACCCACTAGAACTAATACACATGGATCTTATGGGTTCAACTCGAACTGAAAGTCTAGGAGGAAAGTGATATATCCTAGTGATGGTTGATGATTTCTCAAGGATGTCATGGGTGGCATTCATAAGAGAAAAGTCGAATGCATTTGAGAACTTCAAGAACATTTGCTTAAGAGTGCAAAATGAAAAAAGATGTCCTTTCACTCGTATTTGAAGTGATCATGGAAATGAGTTTGAAAACTCCAAGTACAATGAGTTTTGTGATGAAGTGGGCATCAAGCATGAATTTTCAGCACCAATCATATCTCAGCAAAATGGTGTGGTGGAAAGAAAGAACAGGGTGCTTCAAGAGATGGCTAGGGTGATGCTTCACAGCAACAACCTGGCTGCTCATTTCTGGGCTAAAGCAGTTAGCACTGCATGCTATACTGTTAACAGAGTCTATACTAGGCCGGGAACTAGGAAGACACCCTATGAGCTGTGGTACAACAAGAAACCCAATGTCAAGTACTTTCGAGTATTCAGAAGTAAGTGCTATGTCCTTAGGGATAGAGAGCAATTGAGTAAGTTTGATTCCCGGAGTGATGAAGGGATCTTTCTTGGTTATTCCACAAATAGTAGGGCTTATCGAGTGTACAACTTGAGAACCTTTACTATTATGGAATCCATAAATGTGGTGGTGGATGACTCAAGATCTGAGTCCTTGCAACTAAAGGATGACAATACTGATGAAGGTGTGAAAATTCCAATATCTAAATCAGAAGATGAATCACCTTCAAAGTCTCCTCCTAAAAAACCTACACATCCTAGGGTTCTGAGACCTCACTCCACAACTGAAATTATTGGAAACCTTGAAAGTGGAGTGAGAACTCGAAAACAAGTTGAAAATGAAGTTAGTCACTTTTGCTACACTTCTACATTTGAACCCAAAATGTAATTGAAGCTCTCACTGATGAAAACTGGATAAATGCTATGTAAGAAGAGCTCAATCAGTTTACAAGGAATGATGTATGGTTTTTAGTTCCTAGGCCTAAAAATACAAATGTTATTGGTACTAAATGGATTTTCAAGAACAAATCTGATGAACATGGTAACATTGTAAGAAACAAGGCCAGGTTAGTTGCACAGGGATATACTCAGATTGAGGGCATTGATTTCGATGAAACATTTGCTCCTGTTACCCGACTAGAGTCTATCAGAATCTTGCTTGCTGTTGCATGCCATCTCAAATTCAAACTTTTTCAGATGAATGTCAAGAGTGCCTTTTTGAATGGCATTCTTCAGGAGAAAGTTTATGTGGAACAACCGAAAGGGTTTGAGGACCCTAATCATCCTGATCAAGTTTATCGATTAAAAAGGGCTCTCTATAGTTTGAAACAAGCTCCCAGAGCTTGGTATGAGAGACTGATTACATACCTCTTAGAAAAGGGATTTTCGAGAGGGGGAGTAGACAGGACCCTATTTATTAAAAACATCAAGGATGATATGGTTATTACTCAGATATATGTTGATGATATTGTCTTTGGTTCCACATCAAACTTACATGCACATTCCTTTGCTGAACAAATGAAGAATGAGTTTGAGATGAGCATGGTTGGTGAGCTGAATTTCTTTCTTGGTCTGCAGGTAAAACAAATGAGCAATGAGATTTCTGTATCCCAAACCAAATATGCCAAAGACCTTGTAAAGAAATTTGGCATGAGCTCAGCTAAACATGCTCGCACTCCTATGAGCACCACCACCAAACTTAGCAAAGATACTTCAGGCAAAAGTGTCGACCAAACCACATACCGAAGTATGATTGGTAGTCTGCTTTACCTCACTGCCAGTCATCCTAACATTGCCTTTAGTGTCGGAGCTTGTGCTCACTATCAAGCAAATCCCAAAGAGTCACACTTACTTGCAGTTAAACAAATTATTCAATATGTAAGTGGAAGTCTTTCTTTTGGCCTATGGTAGCCCTTTGATACTAATACCATGGTTGTTGGATATTCCGATGCCGACTGGGCCGGAAATGCTGATGATAGGAAAAGCACATCCGGATGATGCTTTTATGTTGGAAACTATTTGGTTGCTTGGCTTAGCAAAAAACAGAATTCCATCTCTTTGTCTACTACCGAGGCTGAGTACATTGCAGCCGGCAGTTGTTGCACTCAACTTTTGTGGATGAAACAAATGTTGCGGGACTACGGGATAGAACAGGGCACCATGACTGTGTATTGTGATAACACAAGTGCCATCAACATCTCTAAAAATCCCGTGCAACACTCTCACACCAAACACATAGACATTAGACACCACTTCATTCGAGAGTTTGTTGAGCAAAGTGTCATCACATTGGAATATGTGCAAACTGATACTCAACATGCAGATCTCCTAACCAAACCTCTAGACTCCCTTAGGTTTGAGTTTCTTAGGAAATCCATCGGTGTGTGCGGTATTGAGTGATTGAGTGCTCTTTGATAGACTAGGTAATCTCATTTCCATATCTCTTCCTAGCCCTATTCCTCAGGTGTATATTATCAGTTTTGGCATATAGTTGTTTTTTGTTACTCCAAAAAGATTTTTGTTTTCTTTTAATTAGGCATTACCAAAAAGATTTTTGTTGGCATTGGTTGGGACCTCTTGTGGTGTGCTTTGCTGAATTTTTCTTCTACTCTTAATACCTGTCCAAAATACATATCTGCTTGTATTGAGTTCATGAGGATATCATACCTACCAAAATGTCTTAGGGAAGTCCACATAGACTATCTTGATAAATACAGCTAGAAATATGGCAAATACTGTTGCACTATCATTTGCACTAGCACTCTATCTATCTCTTGAAAATGGTACATATCCCTATGAACAGGTAATGATATTAGTCATGATGGTTCTTCCAGTTGATAAAATCTAACTAGATCATAAAGGTACCATCCCTCAAAATGTGCCCCAGTTTAAAAGTTTTATGCAAGGGAAAGGGCTACCTCTGGGATAGTGTGAAAGCCACTATTGGATGCAAACAGTATGAAATGGCTACCTAGGAGGACAGTAGGTATCTATCTGGGTCCCTAGAGTGAAAGCTCCTGCTGCCAATAGCTAGGACTACCTACCCAATAAGTGTGAAAGCCACCTTTGCATCTCAAAATTCAAAAGAAAAAGATTGATCATGAATAGCTTCACCAGCTTCACCAGACAAAAAATTCCATCAACACTGTGAGAGCAACATATAAAAAGGGTAAAAATAGCACATAAGATTCTTCACTTTTTGGATTACGCCATATGCATCTCTCAGTTATTTTTGAAGCTTGGTGTTCCTGAAATGCATTAATGTCCTTACCTATTTAAGGGTGCTTACCTCTAAAGGTGTATAGTCAGAATTTCACCTCCCCACTGCACATTGATGGTATAGCCTATTACTAACTGTACATTACATTATGTGCCTGTGTCTTGCCATCCCTTGTGCATAGTGTCGATGGAAATATCCTCGTCTACTCATCATTTTATACTACACATTCTTGGACATGGTATTATTTGCTACTTGCAAAATTTGCACATAATGGATTTTCTTATTGGCTATATCATGGTGAAATTTGTTTTGCAAAATGGAGGATGTCTGAAAATTTTTAACTAGCAAATTGCATGTTTTTTGGTTGCTTTTGAGGGTGTTTAGAGATGATCTCACATTGTCCTCTTTTAGATCTCTAAATGAGCATTTTTAATCTCCAAATTGTTTCCCATGAAGCCCTATACGGTTGTTTCTTTTGTCTCTCTCACACATTGAAATCCAAGAGTCACTAGAGTGCAATGCTATTTTGGATTATATTTCCATTCTTGGTGATTTCTCTGAGATTTTCTTTAGAGATTCTCTTCCAAAAGCTGCCCCATACCATGCTAAAGACAAACCAAAAGGGGTCACCTTCTCTCTTACACAAAGCCAGATATTTTGGATGGAGGGTCGACCTTGGCAGGTTGTTCAGTCGACCAAACACAGTGACTTGGGTTTTCAAAAGCCTCACGCGATTTGCTTGGCTGCACTTTCCTCATTTGTCCCTAATCCTTGCACGATCCAGTAGGCTTTCTTGCTGTTTGCAGCTTTTTCCAGCCATATACCAGGCGTTCAAGATCCCCTCTTCTCCACCGAGCTTCAAGCCTTTATTGTCCATCGCGTGGCTGGGCATCTTTTACAATTTCCAGTCCTCCTCAGTCGTGCCAACTGCTCTCGGAGGTTCTAGCCTCCTCAAGGTCACTCCTCTTACGATCCAGCTGCTGTTTAGGGGTTCAACATCCCCTCCTCAAGTGCCCCATTTACACTGTTGCTCCTAGGGACTCGGTTTTAGCCCTCACAGCTCTTCCTCATCCTCCTCCACGTCCTCATCAAGGTAACATCTTACCTTTTCTTCCTTTTTTTGCACATTTGGGTCTATGGCTCTTGAGTATCTTCTCCTCATTGCCTCAATTCTCATGGCGGGTCATCCTAAGCGCCGCCTCGTCATCTCTCGGGATGAAGATGATGTCCCTGAGTCTGCGGATGCATCATATGATGCTCGCCATGGCATCCATGTGGGCCGTGCGGACGGGCCACTGTCATTTTGGATTTCACCCATCCTGGTTTCGAGGAAATCATTGAATCTCGCCAATGGTGTGGTCTTTTAAAATTGACCGGTTCTACCAGTCTAGACCTTGTTCGGGAATTTTATGCAAACATTTATTCTGTCAATCCTCTTAATTTTACCTTCAAAACTCAGGTTAGGGGTAAGAAAATTCTCATTAATCCAGATGTCATTGCCTTTTTCATTAGTGCCCCTTGAATTTCGGGAGCCTATTACCCTTACCTCTATCCTACCGATGAGGATAAGCATGATTTGGACAAGGTGGCCAGTAATCTTTGTGATGATCCCTCACAAAAATGGACACATCCTCATTTACCTCACTCCAGTCTTTCATATTTGGGTCATCTGTTTCATCTTATTATGTGTTCCAACATTCATCCCAAGATGCATTCTACTAATCTGAGTGTTGATAGGGCTCGGTTCCTGTATAGTATCATGACTGGAGACACTATTGATACTGGTGCCCACATTATCGACCTAATCCTTCAGGCTATCGTTGTGCATCAAAAGCGAGCTGCTCTTCCTTTTGGTGTCCTCATCACCAATCTCATGTTTGCTGAGGGTATTAGGGCTCATTCCTCTGAGGCTACCAAGCCTTCCTTAGAACCCATTTGTGCTCGCACCTTGGTTAGTAGTATGTCCCATGCTGCGATGCCGGAGCATGAGGAGGACATTAATGATGATATTGCTCCTTCGGCCCCGGGTGCCGGTCCCTCCCCCAGCCATGCTAGAGCTTATTCGGGTCCCCTGTTCTTCAAGACAATGGCTGCCATGCTTGCCGATATGTTGGCTGCTCAGTCACACATTGCTACTGATCTTTATGCCCGCCTGGATTCCCATGCCGCTGCTACTCAGGACAGTTTTTTGGTGACTAATCGCCGGATTGATGCACTTTTCGACATGGTGTAGGCGTCTCGCCAGGAGCTTCACGATTTCCGTTCTCGATATCAGGATGATGTTGCTCGTTCCTTTCCTTCGCACCAGACAGATTAGCACTTCTTGTGATGATGGTTTTCACCTTGCTTTGCTCCTAGTTTATGCTGGATGTAGCTAGTCAGTTTGTTTGTTATGCGTCTGTGGTTGGACTTTGTGCTGTGCACCCCTTGGTTCCTGTATATGGGATGCTCCTTGCTTGTTTCTGCAGCTTAGTTCATGCCTCTGATTATTTGTGTTTCTCTATGTTGTTACTCCTTGTTGCTCATTTTTCTTCATGCTAAAGCTGCTCTTTCTGCAGGATTGATTTTCCCTTGACAATTCAAGCCAAAAAGGGGGAGAAGTTGCCTAAGATTGATCACATGTATTGATCACATGTTGGCTAAGATTGATTACATGTATTGATCACATGTTGGCTAAGATTGATCACCTCATCATATGTGCAATTGTTATCTCCGGTTGCATATTATATTCATATTGACATGTTACATATTATCTTCACATTACTCTCATGTTCATGATTTTGAAAACTTTGTCAGATGGGATCTCAGATTGAGGGGGAGATCTCATTCTATTTGCATGTTGTTCATTGCTCCAATGTTTATTTTATTTTATGAAATTCCCTCATGCTTCACAACGGTATTGTTTGTTTCAGTGTTTCAGGTTTGATTGATGCCTCAATGATCTTGTAACGTATACTGCTCCATGGAAGAAGTCCAAATGTCTAGTGTCATGTATTTTTCGTTCTCTTTATTTCTTGTCAGTTTAAGAGAGTATGTAAAGTCATATTCATCAGTTATATTATGTGTTTTGTCTTGGAATTGCCAAAGGGGGAGATTGTAAAGTCAAAGTTGTGTTGGCAAAGTTCTGAGCCCAAAAGGTTGTATATAAGTCGTAGTAGGTCTACATCCGGTTTGAAGGTGAAGTGAAGAAGAAGTTGTGAAGAACCTTGAAGCCACATTACTCACAGTGGCTCAAAAGTTGGGATTAAGAGAGAGACCTAGTTGACCAATGATACCTCATGGAAATGCCCATTCATCATTAAAAATAAGTCAAAATAGAGTAGGGTTGATAGGGGAATGCATTTAATGTTTACAAGGATGAAAATAAAAAAAATGCACCCCAGGGTCGACCCTGACCGTTTTGGGTCGACCCTGAAGAGCCCTCGTTTTATACCAGGTTTTTTGGCAGAGAGTGGTTTTTGTGAGGGTCGACCCCGGAGGACCATCCGGTCGACCGAAAGGCACCATCTGATCGACCGAATGATCCCCATGGGTCGACCCTGATATGGGATTTTGGCTGAATGTTGAGTTTGCTATAATGGGTCCACCCAGGGATCCCCCAGGGTCGACCCTGATATGAAAAATCATTCTAAAATCAGTTTTTAGCAACTTCTAATCCCTTGGACCTTTCCTATATATAGGGGATCTCTCCGAATCCGTGAGGGACATTGATTGGAGACTTTTTAGAGCACTTTGTGCTTGCTTTGAATTGATGAAAACTCTTTGTTTCATTGATCTTCATCTCCAATAATTGGCCTCTAGGTTTTGCATGGTTCTAAAGCATATTTTCTCTACTTTGCATTAGATGATCCTTAAACATTAAGAGATCACCCTAGGGCTTCCACAAACCCTAAAACCCATTGTATGCTCTATTGTGAGTGTTGGTTAGCCTGTGCTAAAGCCGTCAAGGACGGAGATCGGTCTTCGGAGACCGTGGTTGATCACTTTAAGTAAGATTGGCCGGTGAGGAACCGGAGCTGCTGTTGCAGAGATCGAACGTGTTGTGTTCGTGGTTTGCAAGTTGAGGAATCGATACCGAGGAACGTTGTATCGTGTCCGGTTGGGTAAGATTCGAGTCTTGTATTGTTCAAATCTTCTCATAGTAAATTTTGTGCTGGACTAGGTCCCGTGGTTTTTCCCGGAAGGGTTTTCCATGTATAAATCTTGTGTGTTCAAGTGAGATTGTTTGTGTGTGATTGTCTAAAACTAAAATTAGAAAAGAAAATTTAAGTAGACCTATTCACCCCCCCTCTAGGTCAAAGAGTGCATTGAAATAAGGAATTACATGAAGGATGGGAAATATTATGGAGGAAGGGATGAATGTACGGATGTGGAGTATGTTTGGGTTGTATAAATGGATTATGGTGTGGTGGAATGTTAAAAATGGGAGAGGGCAAGGTATCCATAATTAACGCACTCAAGGTGTTTGTTGAAATGTTTAAGAAGGAGAAATGCTAGTATGATGCTATTGATTATTAATAAATTAAGTTAAATGGATATTGTTGTCATTATGATAAATTATGCCCTATTTACTTGTATGGTGATCGGTATTCGGGTAGGCCAAACCTTAGAGGAAAATCCTCCACGTTGGGAATTCTCTAACTAGGGAAATGTAACCTAACAGAAGATTGGAATTTAAGGGATGACTCATTTGAATTTCAATCACGACACTCAAGCACACGTGCACTTGCATGGTCAGTATTCAAGTCTCATGAGTCCACTTGTCTCACAAGCATGCATGCATTGGATATGAACATGTTACAAATTATGCCATGAAAGAATGATTCCCTACTACAAACATCCACTCTACGCGTTGTCGCACTCATGCTATGCTATGAAAGAATGATCCCCCATTATGAACATCCACTCTACGCGTTGTCGAACACTATGAATTATGCGTTGCCGGGACAAAACATTATGAATTATGTGTTGACGGGACAAACACACTATGAATCATGCATGTATGAGTCTATGCATATGTTAAGTCAAGGTCATGGATAAGAGTTGCACGAATACACGAGTCAAGATGAGGTTATGACATGTTATATGCTCCGCACTCTGATTATGCCTAAGTTACGTGAATCTATTATGATTAAGCATCGATAAACTAAGCTATGATATTATTATTGCTCATGCTATTTTATGGTATTTTTAGTTTGTTTATCCACTGAGTATTTCATGCTCAATCGACCTGTCATTGTCTTCAGGATTAGGAGCAGAGCCGTGGACTGAGGAAGTGTATAGCGAAGAGGAAGAAGAAGGTGAGCTTCCTGAGGAGGAGGTTAGGGGATATTGATAGTTATCCTTATTGATTAGTTTTAGTATTTCTTTTTGGAAGAGATGTTCATATCAGACTTTTTGACTTTCAGTTGATGTCGTCTTAGTTGTTCTACCCTATTGATAGTTTTAGACTATTTCGTTTATGAGGAGTTATGTTATGTGGATTATCATTGTACAGGATGGTTTGACTTTTATGATCGAAATTTTATTATCCTCATTTTTGGAGACTCATGAGTATGCCTTGTATGCATGGATTTTAAGTAGGTTTAAGTAATGTGACGATTCCAAAGTCTTATTTTAGCCTTGTAGGATTTTGGGGTCGTTACAATATTCATGCATAATATTTAACATCACATACATAGCATCAGAACAATATTTTAATTAACTAAAATCACAAACAGACGTACCCTGCACAACGTTGTTGGACGCCTGTACATCCTACTCCGATGTGGCAAACACCCGACCCTGAGCTGGCTGGCGGGTCTGTTGTGGTCTCAAGCCCTAGGGTGGCCTCTGCTGCATCTGCTACCTCATCGGTGGCCTGCCTCCTTGTGGCTGAGTCGACTGAAGCCCCTACTGAATGTGGAGTGGGAAATCTCGGATCCGGTGTGAAACATCTCCACAATGGAAACAACGTCCAATAATTTCCCTACACTCTCCTGCTCTATGTCTCTTTCCACACTAACTGCATATATCAAACAACTGAGTCCCAGTAGTAGGCGGGGTAACTTGAGTAGGCCTCTGGTATGGGGTAGGCCTAGCAATCGGCATAAAACCTAATGTCCTTGGCCTCTTGTCCTGCAGTCTTTGTCTATTTGCCTGCATTCCTCTCTTTCTCAAAAACTCTGCTGACCTCCTTTAGGCAATCAAAGCTCTCTCACTAACCTCTTGACAAGTCTCAAGACGCAGGATCTCAACCCTGTCTTTGATGTAGTCTCTGAGACCCCTCTCAAATCTCTTTGTCTTCATGCTCTCTGTGGTGATCAAATGAGGCGTGAACCTAGACAGCTCAACGAACTTGGCCTCATACTCGACCACTGACATGCTCCCCTACTGTAGAGTGGAGAACTTAATCTCCTTCAGTTCTCTCACTGAAGTCTGGAAGTACTGCTCGTAAAAGATATCGAGGAACTCTCCCCATGTCCATAGTTGTCCTGCTCTCTCTTCATTTCTCTTTCTGGCTACGGACCTCCATCAATGCTCGGCCTCTCCTTCAATGATAAAGGAGGCCCACTTCACTCTCTGGTCCTTAGTAGCGTCGAGCACAGAAAATATCTTCTCTAATTGCATGATCCACCGCTCTGCTACCATAGGATCAGTACTCCCACAAAAAGCTGGACGATCCTTCCTCCTGAATGCTTCCACTCCGTGATGTCGGGGTGGGTGGACCTCCACTGGCCTCTCTTGCCTAGCTTGCCCAGCTGCTAGCAAGGCAGTTTACTGCTCCATGATTTCAACTTACTGAGTCATGGCTGCTGCAATAGCCTCCATAGCCCGACTTTCATTGGGCTAGTAGGCACCCTCTGACGTATCCCCATCAGTCACACTGCCTCCTCCATCCCTATGATTCCTCGCACCTCTTTTCATTACTTGTAAATCCTGAAGTCAATCATGAACCACACATCTCTTAGAAATCATTCAAAAGATATTGATAGCTTTCAACATAAACTTCAGACTAGTCTATGTCCTAGACTTGATGTTGCTTTCCTAAGTTAGACAAATTCCCCTTACCTTATACTTAATACCTTAGCCTTAAGGACTCTAATGCCTTGTGCTCTGATACCACCTCTGTAACGACCCCAAATCCTACCTTGACCAAAATAGGACCTTGGGTCATCACATTTCTTAAACCTGCTTAAAATCTCATGACATCCAAGGCATACTAACACGAGTCTCCAAAAATGAGGATAGTAAAATTTCGATATATAAACCCAAACCATCCTGCTCAAGTCTATGGTCAACATATACAACTCATTATAAAATAGTCTAATACTCAACTATAAAGTAATCTGGTATGCAACATCATCTAAGAGTCTATTACAAATCTCTTAACCAAAACTAAACATAAACTAATAGGGGTAACTATCAAAACCCCTGGCTCCCTCATCGGAAGGCTAACCTTCTCTTCCTTCTTAACGTAAGTCTCTTCAAGCCACAGCTCCGCCGTGTGCTCTTGCTCTAAACCTGCCAAGACAAAAGTCTGGCTGAATACAAAAGTACTCGGTATATATAAAATCCAACCAACAACATAGTATACTTATACTTAGTTAGAATCATATCCAATAACATAATAACATAATCAGAGTGCAGAAGAACATGTACTTATATACATCATATCATCACCTTGACTCGTGTATTTGTGAGAACCTTAGACTTAGAAGACAACATACTTATGAGATGTTTATGCTTATGAGACCACGTGCTTGTGAGAGGTTTATGCTTATGCACTTATTCAGATCATACACTTATTCAGATCCCTCAATTGGCTTATTCAGAATGTCATACGTATGTCATGCTTATGCTTATGAGTCTTGAGCAGCTTATTCAGAACATACACTTATTTAGATCCTTCATTGGGCTTATTCAGAATATCAGGCGTATGCAATGCTTATGCTTGTGGTCCACATGTGTGACTTGTGAGACTCTTATCTTAACATACACGTGCGTTGTGCATAAGTGTCGTAATTAACATTTGAGTAGGTAATTGCTTAGATTCCGATCTCCTACCATGGAAACTCCGCTATGCTGTCTCATACCATATAGTTAGAGAATTCCTGGTTTGAGAGATTTTCCTCTAAGTTCTTACATTCTCGAATATCAATTATCGTGCAAATAATTAGGCATAACTTGACAAGCAATCACGTATATATATAAATATATATATCCTATCATGATTCTTATCATAATTCATAATCAATTTCCAACAATTCCCTTACATTATATTAGTATTTATCCTCTCAAGCATTTTCACAAACACCTTGGGTACATACTTTATGAATACATTGCCCTTTCCCATTTCCTACATTTCACCATTCCATAATCCATCCATAAAACCCAAGCAAAATCCACATCCATCAATTCATTCATTCATCCCATCCTTCATAGTATTTCCCATCCTCCATTTATTTCATCCATACTATTAATCATGACATAATAGTTATTAGAACTCCAATCCATTTCCATGCAACTAAACCATAATCCATATTTCATATTCTACAATCTTACCATAAACATAATAATACTCCATTATTTCTAGCTTAATCAATCTTAAACACATATAAATTCATAATAGGGATGAGTTGGATAGTATATTGACCTTAGGGATCCTTTCATTGGATCCAAATCGCTCCCAAGAAGCTTTGAGGAAGATCTTCAAGCTAATCTCCTTCCTCTTTAAGCAAAACACTTCTTCTCCAAGCCAAAAATCTCTTAGAACCCTAGGTTCTTTCTATTCATTTGCCAAATTAGGTTAGAAATAGGTAGGATAGTTTAAAACCTCGAAATAGGACCCCTATTTATAATCCCTAGGGTTAAAAACCCCAAAATCCACGTCTTTTAATGAACAGGGTCGCGTCTTGACAATCGATTGTCAATATGGACGATCGATTGTCCAAATTCCCGAGGCTAAACCAATTTTCTAGGCTCCAAACGATCAATCATCGGATTGTGACGATCGATCCTCAAAATCCTGAGAGCTGACCAGAATTTCCCATTTTGGTATTTTGACCATAACTCTTGACTCACTCATCGGTTTTGACGATTTAACTTGTGTTGGACTCAAATTTCAAAGGAGAACAAATTTGGTGTTTTACAAAAATCCTAATTTTGAGTTTTTAAAGGTCTGAATGGGCTCTAAAGCTGACTGGTCTGCAATTTCAGCAAATAAAACCACAGAAAATTTACTTTTGACTTAGCTTTGACTCAAAATATGAAAACAAAAGTTATCATGAACCTCGAAGAGGGTTTCAATACCTTTCTAATGGTTCAAGAATCACTTGATTCCGATAAACGGTGACAAAACTAGAGCTTCCTAAAGTTCAGGGTGTGTTAAGGCCTCCCTCTCTTTACAACTTTGACTAAGTATAGATCAAACCACACTAATTAGATATAAATACACATGCATTAAAACATAATAAATGACTAAAATACCTTTAATACTTGCATAAAAAGCATGAAAAAGATTTTGGTCTCTACATCTTCTCCCATTTTTATCACCACATGTCGAAAGCCCACCAAGAGCAAGACTGTTTTGGTCTTGCTAGAGCCAGACAAAATCCCATTCCGATGTAGTGGGATTCGATCCCAGGTCTCTAGGACGGTGCAGCCTAACCGTATGAACTGTACCAAAAAAAAAATTATGGTGTTGTACTTCTAAATTGTCAGAAAATTCAGGCCGAGCAATATTTAAAGGGGCAAAAGGTTTACTCTTCTGTTCACAAGAGTATCCCTCTTGTGAGCACAAGATCAATGGACAAAAATAAGCCACCTTACCATAAGTCATTTTTTCCCCCTCCATTTTTTGACTTCTACTCATTCAAATTTTTTACCCTTGTTTTTGTCAATTGACCGGTCCGGGAACCAAAAGTCAGATTAGCACTACCTAAAAGTGTATGTAAGAGATTCCCAAAGAAGTATTCTCAATTAATATTAAGAAAATGCTTTAACTTACTGCCCGTTGCCACTATGTAACGACATGCGGTTCCTCATTGGTCCACACCCTGTTGCCACTATATATGTCATGAAATGCGGGTACTCATTTGTCCATGCCCCACTTTTTAATAATCACCAATTGTGGTTTAGATTCACTAACCCATTAAGCAGTACAACTTTGATTTTTAGAAAAAAACAAGAAAATCTCAACTTTAATTTAGTTAAGCTTGACTAGGGTTAAAGGAGTATTAAAAGGAACACGAGGACATGGTGGTATATTAGATAATGCATCGAAAGGTATGCTAATCACTGCTCTTAATATTATTAATATTTTTATTTGATAAAGGCATCATAGTTTAGAATTAATAATGGTGAGCCACGTAATATTTGCCTCCCACGACAAAGAGGCAGCACTCTGCTCTCGGAGCTAGAGTGGCATGTGAAATACTGTCTATTTGGGGAAGTGTTAAACGGACTATCCAAACTCGCCCCATTGTATGAAAAATAGGGTGGTGAAAATGATAGCTTACATGTGACCCCCCACTTGCGTGTTTGCATAGAGTCTCCCTAGCATTCCCCTAATCTTGCCAGATGTTAGAGGGTTAGTGGTTGGGGGATGGAATATTGCTTGCTACATCACGAGAGGAAACTTTCCTCCCTGCTGGATCCCAGGACCGCCCCGATGAGAGGGGCATACCATACGATCCTATGGTAGTATTGTTGTCCTCTAGTACTGAGTCTGACTTTAGACTCACTAAGGTCCTTTTGTCGTATAAGAAATTTTCTTTCTTGAATGGCTAAACATGGTCCTACATTCATACAAACTTTGTCTCTGGGGAAATGTCGAGCAGAATTCTAATAATACAGAGTACCTAGTGCTCCTCTCTTGCAGAGTGGCCCATGGGAAAGGGATACGAGTACTACACATTACCAGGTCTTGAGGGCAATGACTTCGGATCGTTTGGATTAGATTATTGAAACTGACAAAATTATTTATAATTACTTATGTTGGGATTATGATATAATAATAGTAATTGGTCCAATCTGTCATAAGTGATTATGTAATAACTAATTATAACAATCCCTCCTGATATCATAATTTAATGAAGAAGTGATTATATATGGTGAAACATAACCATTTATGCACCTTTAGCATTGCGTTGTAAATTATTGTAAGCACTCAAATTTACACTCAATAAGGCATCCAGGATCCCTTAAGGGGTAACCCTCTAATTCCTTGTTAAATATAGGACTTTGCTACTGAGACCGTCTTCGGGCCAAGACCACCGAGACCATGCTCCCTGAGCAAGAGATTTTTAGGTGGGGCCCATTGTCACATGGTGAGCCCCACCTGAAATCCCGTGCTTGGAAGCACGGTGTTGGTGGTCTCGGCTCTAATACGGTCTCAGAAGCATTATCCTAATATCTAACAAAATTTTAGAAAGGCGTAAGGACGGGTTGCTCCCACCACCAAGTTCATCACTACCATGCATGCTTAGCATAAGAAATCATCAAAATGTTTATAAGCTTCCATTGCGTAGCCATTGGAATTCCCAGTAATAACGCTAATGCTTCCGCCATCTAAGGCATTGAAATTGCTACAATGAGAGATGAACACCCCGTAAGAATCAAATCTTCTGTGTTCTACTCTGGGTGTTTCCCTGTGGCCATTAGTGTTGGGAGGCCAGGATCTCTCCAAGAGGTGGTTACAACTGCTAAATCTGTAACATGGCCCAAACAGTCTTGAACAGAACACCTTGCAGCTATCTGACCAGTTTGAGCATTTACTGAAAGAAACTATCTTTAAATCAATGTAAATATTAGAGAATATTGTAAGAGTTATTGTAATAAGGTGAATGAGATACACTATATCATTCAAGTATATATCATGACAATATTAGAATAGCATCAATCAATGGTAGATTAGATTTGCTTAGGTATGATTAGATTAGATTGATTTACATTCCATAAAGTTTTTTTTGTTAAATCTATATAAACCCTTGAGTGGGAAACATTATGGAATGTAACATTTCAAAGCTTAAAGAAGTTAATTTTAAAGAAAATAACTTGGTGGGAAACATTCCTGAAGAGTTGGGTCGTCTTCTAAATCTACAATTCTTGGTCTTGGGCATCAATCATCTTAGTGGTCCAATACCGAAAGCAATTTTCAACTTATCTTTACAAGTATTGGCACTCATGAACTTAGCCTTATGACTTCCTTAACAGATTGCCGTCTCTTGGGGGTGTTGCGAATACAACACAATCAACTAAAGGGAAACTGTAACGGATAAAATTCGTGTACCAGCTCAGCGTTGTGGGACGAGCTCGTTTTTGTCGTTTTGTTCACGAAAGTGACACGTGTTCACGAGTTGGGGCCACGTGCTTAAAATATAAGGGTCACACGTTGTCTGACGTACAACGATCCCGTTGTGCGCATTGCGGCATCGTTGTTCTCACGAAGAACAACGTTTCCGTTGTGGTCTCGACAACGAGCTCGTTGTCTGAAGCACAACGTGAGCGTTGTGCTCTTGACAACGTCAATTGTCGTTACGCGAACAACGAGTCCGTTGTCTCACTGACAACGATGTCGTGCTGTGTTTTAAGGCATCTACGTCGTAACCGAGCTTAAGTCGACAACGAGACCGGCTCGTAGGAGGAAGTGATCAGGAGGCGATCCATAATTCCGACAAGCGTGCCGAACGTGTCGTTTCGTGCCGAAAGCACTGTCTTGGCATTTAATGCTGGTCACTTCCGCGTACCGTCCGATCCCGTCCGATTGGACTTATAGGAGGCTCTCACGTGTAATGCAACCGGCGGCAGATATATGCAAGATATTTGGCAATGAGTGCAAAGACACGTGGTATGGACACCTATGGCCATCCATGGTCATCGATGGCCATACCAACCTTGCCCTATATAAACCCCGTGATTTTTAGTGCACAGGACGGTAGTGAAGAAAAACCCAGATCCGAGAAGACGCGTTCAGGGCTTTTAGTGTCTTGCGTATTTTTCAGTGATTGTTCTTACGTTTACTATTCATCATCTTCTACCCTTACTGACTTTACCATCGGAGTACAGGTCAGGGTGTCACACCCCCCGCTCCAACCACCTGCCGAGAAACCAAAACGTGGAAGAAGCTGCTGCTGACGCGTGTCCGTCCGGTATTTTTTCCCTCACAAAATTGGCGCCGTCTGTGGGAAATAATAAACGGACCCCCCCCTTTTTTTTTTCCGCTCTCTGCGATCATGACTGATCAGTCAGAAGTACTCGGGCATGAGGATCAAGCCCCTCATTCCACTTCTTTCATACCTTCTGTCGTGCACATTCCTGGAGCCAGTCCCCCGTCTGGACAACCAGAAGGGACCGTACCTTCCCCTGCTGAACTCTCTGTTTCAGATCGCGTCTTGGCGATGCTGCAACTGCAGCAGTCTGTTCTGGATCAAATCACCAGGCAGCAACAGTTGATGCAAGCGAGGCTGGAGGCGTTCGAGCATAGCAGGCTCGAGGTGGAGGAGGTGCCACTGCAGAGGCCTTCCTTGAGACGTCAGTTTGACTTCTCTTCTTCTCCTTCTGCCCCGGAGAACCGTGAGACCAGGTTTGTGCTTCTTCCTACTGAGGGGGATGTAAGGCAGCCCCCGGTTCGGGCAGAGCAGAGCATCCCTTCGGATCGTGTGGATTTCAGAGAAGGAACAGGTAGAGAGGACCTGAGAGTGGGTACCGGAGGTGCGGACACCCAGAAGACTTGGGTAACAGCCAAGGAGGTGGAGGCTTTAATCGGTGCTCGCGTTAAAAGCATGAAGGGAGGGGTCCCTGACCACTTTGCTCAGTCAGCAAAGGAGAACGTTGAGAACTCTCCTTTTACGGATGCTATCAACCAGTCTTATACTTCTTCCAAGTTCATAACTCCGACCTTCTCCATGTATACTGGAAAGACAGATCCGGAGGAGCATTTGTTTGACTTCAAACATGCGATGGCTGTTCGCAACCCAGATGATGATCTTTATTGTAAGGCTTTCCCTAGCAGCCTGTCGGGAGCAGCATCGAAGTGGTTTCGGAACCTACCTCCTGGCTCCATCAGCAACTTCTCAGAGCTCAGGTCGGCCTTTATTGATCGCTTCATCATCAATAAGAAGAAGAAGGCAGGTGCAGATACTCTCTTCTCTTTGAGGATGAAGCCGGCCGAATCCTTGAAGGACTTCATTTCGCGTTTCACCGATGAAGTCCACGATATTGACAAGGTTGACGAAGCAAGCTGCATCGCCGCTTTCAAGAATGCTATCCCCAAGCATTCTGAGCTCTACAAGTCCTTAGCTCTTGACTATCCTGTCAAGATGGACGAGTTGTTGGTACGTGCCACCAAGTACGGGAGGTACGAGGAGGACGTATCCGTTGTGTCAGCACCAAAGCCCAGGGTGAGAGCGGTGGATGTCGTGGAGAGGGCACACCGATCATCGAAGAGGAAGGAGAAGAAGCAGCAGCACGAGTCTTCATCATCTGAGGACTCGCCACCAAGGAAGCGGAAAGAGAAAGTTGTGTATGTGACCCAGCAGGATCAGCCGGATCGGCGCCCGCTGGAGAGAAATTTAAACCAGTATCAGAACAGGACGGAGAGACGTCCTAATGACCAGCAGGCGAGGCAACAGTATCAGCCACGCCAGGTGCAGCCTCAAGTACAGCACGAGAGAGGCGTGCAGCCTAGTGAGAGGCGATCTTTTACAGATCGAGCCCCACGCATCAATTTCACAGTCAGTCCGGCGACCATCATGAAGTCAATGGAGGATCAGCCATACTTTGAGTGGCCGGCGAGGGCGGTGCCGGATATCACATCGGGACCACGGGTGCATGAGTACTGTCATTATCACAAGTGCCGTGGTCACCTCACCAACCGGTGCCGTATTCTGAGGGAATATTTAGAGAGGCTTGTTCAGGAGGGGTACTTGGGAGAGTATCTCGCTCCTAACAACGGCGGGGCGGAGCGTACCAGGGAGCCGATGTCCCAATCTCGTGGAAGAGAACCCGCCAACAATCCCAGTACCAGTGGAGGAGCTTCTTTGGGCACGATCAATGTCATTTGCCGCGTGCAAACGCCTGAAGCTGATGTGGAGAGGAACTTCAGGGCAAAGGCCAGAAAGCTGTCTCACGAGGCCGCAGTGTGCCAGGTGCAAGTGCCTAGCAGGAGCATTGAGCAGGCACTCACCTTCGCTGATCGTGATCTGGCAGGAGTGATCCAACCTCACTATGATGCTCTTGTTCTCACCATGAGAATAGGAGACTTTGACATCAAGAGAGTGCTCGTGGATTCGGGGAGTGGAGCGGACATTTTGTACCTTCATGCTTTCACTCAGATGAAGCTGGATCCTTCCGTCCTCATCCCTGCTCAGACTCCCTTGTATGGATTTGATGGCAGCTCGATGAAGCCTGTAGGCGACGTTGTCTTGCCCGTTGTGGCTGGACCCGTTGTCCTCCTGACCAGGTTTTCTGTTCTGGATGCGCCATCACCATACAATGCCATCTTGGGTCGCTGGTGGACCCATGAGATGAAGGCTGTCCCGTCCTCGTACTACCAGGTGTTGAAGTATCCAACGCAGGACGGGCCTCGGGAGATCCGAGGTGATCAGTTAGCTTCGCAGAAGTGCGATTTTCCAGCTTCCGTTGTGCCTTCGTAGCAGTTACAGGTCGTTCCCGTTGTGCAAGAGAGCTCAGAGGCATCGTTGTGCAACCCTTCCGTTGAGCCCACGAAAGCCGTCAATTTGGGAACGGAAGAAGAGCCAAAGGTGTTGCAGGTCGGGACGAGCTTGACAACGGAGGAGGAGCTCGAGTTGCTGTGTTTTCTTAGGCAGAATCTTGATGTCTTTGCTTGGTCTCACAAAGACATGACTGGCATCGATCCGGGAGTTATCTGCCACCACCTCAATGCTGATCCTGCCATCCCTCCAGTGAAGCAGAAACCTCGGAGGCTTGCTCCAGCTTATCATGATGCAGTGAATGAGGAGATTGACAAGCTGATCCAGTTCGGGTTCATTCAGGAGGTGCAGTATCCTGATTGGATAGCCAATGTTGTGGCGGTACCTAAGAAGAATGGGAAGGTGAGAGTCTGCATTGACTTTACTGGGGTCAACAAGGCGTGCCCCAAGGACTTTTTTCCCATGCCAAGGATAGACAGGCTCATCAATGCCACTGCCGGCCACGAGATGTTATCCTTCATGGATGGTTATTCGGGCTATAACCAGATCCTACTGGCGGAAGCAGATCGAGAGAAGACCACCTTCATAACAGAGCGAGGTTTGTTCTGTTATCGGGTGATGCCTTTTGGCTTGAAGAATGCAGGTGCCACCTATCAACGTCTGATGAATCTCATGTTCGGGTCACTCCTTGGCAAGACGGTTGAAGTGTACATCGACGATATCGTTGTGAAGAGTCGAGTACGAGGTGCTCTCGTGGCAGACCTTGCTGAACCTTTCTCTGTGCTGCGATCTTTCAATCTGAAGATCAACCCAGAGAAATGCACCTTTGGAGTCACCTCGGGGAAATTTTTGGGTTATCTTGTGAGTCAGCGGGGGATTGAGGCTAATCCAGCTCAAATCCGTGCTTTACTGGACATGCCAGAGCCTAAGTCGAAGAAGGAGATCCAGAAGCTGACAGGCCGGATTGCTGCGCTCAACCGATTTATCTCCAAGTCATCCGATCGTTGCAAGCCTCTGTTCGAGCTGTTGAGGAAGGACTCCATTTTTGCGTGGACCCCAGAGTGTTCCCGAGCTTTCCTTGCCTTGAAAGAGTATTTAGGGTCAGCTCCTATCCTCTCAGTGCCAGAGCCAGGTGAAATCTTATATCTTTATTTGTCTGTTTCAGAGCAAGCCCTTGGTTCCGTCCTGGTGAGGAGCTGTGATGGCGTGGAGAAGCCTGTCTACTTCATCAGCAAGACCTTTCTCAAAGCAGAGAGCAACTATAGCAAGCTCGAGAAGGTGTGTCTGGCTCTTGTCTTTTCTGCAGAGAAGCTTCGTCCGTACTTCCATGCTCATTCTGTCGTTGTCATCACAACGTATCCTTTGAAAGTCGTGCTGGGACGACCCGAGCTGGCAGGAAGGATGTCAAAGTGGGCGGTAGCTCTGAGTGAGTTCGATATCCAGTATCGAGCCAGGAGTTCAGAGAAGGGGCAAGCGATGGCGGGTTTTCTTTCTGATTTCCCTGTGGAAGAGGAGGCAGAGGACACGGTTGTTGATCTACGGGAGCTCCCAATTGAAGTTGACAACGAAGATGCCGTTGTGGAAGGAGCCGAGTCGTCGGAGTGGAGCGGTTGGCTGTTATACGTAGATGGATCTTCCAATTTCAGTGGCTCAGGATTGGGCGTTGTGCTTGTAAGCCCGGATAACATCAAGGTGCAGAAAATGTCGCGTCTTGGGTTCACTGCCTCCAACAACGAAGCCGAGTACGAAGCCTTACTCCTTGGGTTGGAGAGCGCACGGGAGTTGCAGATCTCCACGTTGAGAGTGTTTTGTGATTCACAGCTCGTGGTGAATCAGGTGAATGGTGTTTATGAATGCAAGGACGATCGGATGAAGCAGTATGCTACTCTCGTTCGTTCGTTGTGTGAAGCATTCGCCGTTGTGGAGATTAGGCACACCCGGAGGGATGAGAACAGGCATGCTGATGCTTTGGCATATCTAGCTTCCATGGTGCAGGCTGGCGAGCCCAAGGCTATTCTGATGGAGTTTCAAGAATATCCTTCAATAGCTCTTCAGGCACAGCGAGAAGTGTTCTTTGTCAATCCAGTCCCGAGCTGGATGACAGGGTTGGTGGCTTACCTGAAGGACGGAGTTCTCCCTATCAGTGTGAGGGAGTCAAGACGCATTCAGTTTAAGGCATCTCGTTATACCTTGGTGCAAGGAGAATTGTTCAGGAAATCTTTTGGTGGTCCCTTGCTGAAGTGTGTTCATCCTGCAGACGTGGAGAGGATACTTGCTGAGCTACATGAAGGTATATGTGGCATTCATTCGGGCGGGAGAACCATTGCCCATCGAGCCCTGGGGCAAGGCTACTTTTGGCCTTACATGCAGGCCGACGCTCAGAAGTACGTGAAGAGGTGCAGCCAGTGCCAGCGGTTTGCTCGCTTGATTCATGCTCCAGCTCAAGAACTCAGCACTATATCCCAACCTTGGCCATTTGCGCGGTGGGGACTTGACATCGTGGGACCTTTCCCGAGGGCTCCAGGGAATCTGATCTTCCTTTTGGTGGCAACTGACTACTTCTCGCGGTGGATTGAAGCCGTTCCCCTTGCACGTATCAGAGAGCAAGAGGTGAAGAAATTCTTGTGGGAACACATCGTCTGTAGATTTGGCATACCGCAGTCTATCGTTACTGACAACGGGAAGCAGTTCTCAGGTCGGCTGATTGCCGACTTTTGCAGCGAGCTGAAGATCAAGCACGTCTTCTCTTCCCCTTATTATCCTCAAGGGAATGGATTGGCCGAAGCAGCCAACAAGAGCATTCTCAATGCCTTGAAGAGAAGATTGGAAGATTCGAAGGGGAAGTGGGCCACCGAACTGCACAACGTTTTGTGGGGGTACAGAACGACTCCAAGGAGCCCCACCGGTGAAACTCCCTTCTCTCTAGCGTACGGCATGGAGGCTGTCATTCCTACAGAGATCAGTTTGCCTACAGTGCGCTCTTGGCACGGCAAGAAGAAGGGCGGAGAGAAAGACCAGAACTCAGAGCTCATGGCTGTTCATCTTGATCTGCTAGAAGAGAAGCGGGAAGATGCCAGTATTCAAATGAGGAGATATCAGCAACGATTAAGGAAGGCCTACAACAAGAAAGTACAACGAAGAGTGCTGCAGGTCGGTGATCTCGTCCTCCGAAGAGCGTTCCAGAACACAAGAGAGCTTAACAGTGGCAAGTTGGGACCAAACTGGGAAGGGCCTTATATCGTAGAACGACTGGGAAGTCCTGGAGTCTGTTACTTGAAAGACTTGCAAGGTAACCTCGTCTCGAAATCTTGGAACATCATGAATCTGAGGCAATTCTTTCAATAGGATCTGTGGAATGCTATTCATATACATCGTTGTACTCGCCAGTTTTCAGTGATTCTAGATAGTCGTAGTGATTGTATTTCAACATGTGATTTTGTGCCTGCTCATTGTTCATACTGTTCTCTATCTAACGCATCAGTGTAACATTGTGAATGTTTTGCAAGTAATTCAAATAAAGTCATTGACTGAACAGCGTACTCACAACGAACACGAGTGGCTTATATAAGGATGTCACCTGAGCAAATCTAGTGGCTTATCCTAATGACATCCTCTGAGCATGTGCTTCGAAACTGAGTCTCGTTGCGTTCGTCTCATGAACTTTATTTGTCAGATTGCATTCACAACGAATTACGCGGATGATGTGTCTGGATCTGTGATTACCTGTAGTGCTTGTTCATAAGTGGTTGATCTTAGTGCTTTGCTCATGGTGAATGATCATGGTGAACGATCGTAGTGCTTGTTCATAAGTGGTTGATCTTAGTGCTTTGCTCATGGTGAATGATCATGGTGAACGATCGTAGTGCTTGTTCATAAGTGGTTGATCTTAGTGCTTTGCTCATGGTGAACGATCATGGTGAACGATCGTAGTGCTTGTTCATAAGTGGTTGGTCTTAGTGCTTTGCTCATGGTGAATGATCATAGTGAACGCTCGTAGTGCTTGGTCATAAGTGATTGCTTGTAGTGTTTGCTCATGTTGCTTGCTCGTAGTGCTCTTCCCGTAGTACTCTACTTGTAGTGCTTTGCTCAAAAAGTGCTTTGATCGTAGTGTTTTGATCGTAGTGCTTGTACGTAGTGTTTTGTTCGTTGTGCTTTGACCATGACATTTTACTCATAGTGTTTTGCTCGTAATGTTTTGGTCGAAATAGCTTATTTGGCAGACAATAGTTATAATCTCGCAAGTATCCGAACGTTCACATAGCGAAGTACCGCCTTAACATCGGTACAGTGGACTGTGAAAAATCGTTCAGCTACTCACGTTGTATTTTCTCTTTCTTGTTCTGTGTGCATGCATCGAACTACGCTACGAGGTGAAAGAAGTGCAAACACGAATAAATAAGGGAAGAGCGATTCATTCATATCAGAAGCCCATTTCTGGGCAGTTACAGTCAGTGAACTCCCATAAAGGGAGAAGGGAGAAGTTACATCGACAAAAGACAGAAGCGGAAACAGAAGAAGGGACAAGGGGACAGCAGAGCAGGGAATCGGAGGGACAGCAGGTCAGGCAAGCTCAAGGTCAGCCTCCGTCGCCGTTGTAGCAGGGGCAGGGGTAGAAACTTCAGCAGTGTTAGCTTCCACCGGAGTAACTTCATCGGCAGCAGGAGGAAGCTCTGGAGCAGCAGACTCAGAGTACGGCTCGGCAGGGAGGGGTGCAGGACCTTCAAGGAAGTGAGGCAGCTCGACACCTTGCACCTCGGGCTCGTTGTCGAGCTCGATCAGTTCTTTGCTCTGAAGCTCGGAGAACGTGGTGACGTCCTCTTCATTGTCTCCTTCAGGCGGCCTTGCTGGCGAAGCGAGTCGAGGACCTCCTTCTCGGTCTCGGCACGGTCTTCATCCAAGAGCGTGTCCAGCTGAGACTGATAATACTGCTGCAGTCTCAGGGTCACGGACCTCTCGGTGTCCTCCTGAATTTTCTTGGCCTCCTCGAGCTCCTCCGCCAGCGCCGACCTGGCTGCCTCAATTTCCTCCAGTTGTCTACCCAAAGCTTGGGAGACATGCTCAAGCTCACTGATGCGCACAATAGCATTCTCAGTCTCTTGCTTGGCCTTCCTTTCGGCCTCCTTTGCTGCTCGTGCCTCAGCTTCGGCCTTTTCCCTAACCTTGGTGGCAGTGCCTAGCCTTACTTCAGCACGAGTCGTTTCGGCCTTGGCTTGAGACAGATCGAAGTCTGCCTTGAGTCTCTCCTCGACAAGAGTCTTCTCCAGCGTCTCCGTCCTGTCTTTCCAGTAGTTGACTCCCGTCTCGTAGATGAGTGTATTGTCTTGGCTGCGATCGCAGAGCTCTTGCACGAGCGCGTTCATCTGCAAAGAGTTGTCTGGGCGTTAGCACAACAAGAAGTAGTACTTCAAACAATTGAGGTAGAAGACGAGGGAGGGAGAAGCTTACTGTTGCCACGGACTGACAGGCGGCGTAGGACAGGTCGGCTAAGTGGAGTTGGCCAACCTCAGCGATGTCCCTGGGGAGCCTCATCGCATAAGTTAGAGCTCGGGCAGCCGTCCTCGAGCTCTTCGCCGATTCAATCACGGTCGGCACTCCGAACGCTTTTGAGTGGAAGCCGGGGGGACCAGTCCGGATAGCGGTGTGGGTCGGCAGCATACTGGCCGGGAGACTTGTCGTTTTGCCTAGGGGTTCGTTGACGCCAATTGGCAACGGACAGCGGAGCTAGTACCGGCTGGGCGTAGATAGAAGCACTCGAGAAGGGGCAGGCGCTGAGCTATATCGGGCACTGCCGATGTGCTCGGCTCCTGGGTTGTGGAGGAGGAGCAGCCAATGACAACCGACCTCTTTTTACGGTGCGTCTTTGTCCGCCTTGGCCTTCTCCTGGCCTTATGTGCTTCGGACGGGGCGGCAAATATTCTCTCGGTTCGGTCAGCAGGCCGCTGGTACCCTGGAAGAATGATTTTCTTCTTCTCGGCAATAGGATGGAGGTGGAGGCGGCTAATTAGCGGAGACGGAAAAAAAAATTGGTCGACTCATCAGGCCCATGACCTTAAGACAAGCTATAGGATATGTACGGGTTTTGTATGTTTTGGCATTGAAATACACACATATTTGCTAAGACTCGGGATCCTCTCCAATTTGTGCTCACAAGGACACTGCCAGCTTCAAAATTTCAAAAGTACTTTGAAAAGACGATAGTGTCTTTTCCTGTTTGTATGTGCTGCATATGGTATGGTTGTCCTAAATTGTTCAGTAAAGATTTTCTAGGAATGTGCCCGGATGTCAAGAATTCAACTTAATTAATTTTATGTTTTTGGTATGACATCTAACATGCTAATGCCAACTTGCTTAGAAGCTTTATACATTTGGGGCAGTGATGTACATAACAGTTACTGTGTCCCCAGAGAAGGAGGTGATGCTTGAGAGAGATATGGGACGCGTCCCATATCTCTCTTCCCATTTACAATAAATACTAATTGTAGGTGTACGAGCTGCTATTATCTAAACTTGATTTTTCAAAATGAAAAAAACAAAAATATCTATTTTAATTTTCTTAAGTTTTACCATAGTTAAAGGAGTGTTAAAAGGGACATGTGGCCATGACATTAGATTACCTATTCTAATGCGGGGTGTGCTAATCACTGCCAGATAGATAAGTCCAAGTCATTAGATCCATTAGTTGGTTTGCATTAAACCTTAGATACGATTCAATCTTTGTTCGAATTTGTGCCGTTCGGATGGCTTAAAATTTTTGGACTTTGTTGATATTTTTTAATCACATGTTAAAGAAGATAGTATGCACATTTTAACCTTTATTTGTAGAGTTAGTGCAAAGTCCAATTTTAACCAAGTGCTGAGTTGTGCACTATTTTGTGCACTACTATGTTAGAACTTAGGAGGTATATGAATTCTTAGACTACTGAGCTCTCCCAGCATTGGGCTTGGACCAATATGCCCAAGTTAGACTCTAACTTGGTAGGGTACATTACCCTTAGTGTGCTTATCTCACTCCTTAATCAATGGGTGTAGCAGTCATTTAATGGCCGGATGTATTGAACATGCTATGTTTAATTTTATTTCTGCTAAATATTATGTTTATTGCCTAATATCAATGATTATAATGTGATATTGATGAATGTGGGTTGTGACTGATTATTGATAGGATTTTTCTTCATTCCTAATTTTACAGTCATGATCATTCAACTGTAAGTTCCATAATGAATCCTGCATCCCTCAAGATCATTGTGAATGTGCATGCATTAAAACTTAGATCTCTCGTTTAAGAATGATTATCCGATAAGTGCCCCTCTTAACTTCACTATGGACGGATTCATTGTAGGTTATGATGTGTAGTTCCTACGTGGACTATTGCATTAATTCTAACAACTGATTTGTCCTGTATGTCAAGAGGAGTATTTGTCATCAAATGATTCTTGAATTGTCCGTGTGGACAGTTTGGGAATGCATAATCCCGAAGCATGTGTCAGTCGCCCGAAGCACACTCAATTTTGGGAATATTTTCGTTAGTCATCCCTATTGTTCTCTGGGTACATATTTGGACAAGTAATGCATTTGCCTCTTGTTTGAATTGTGTACTTGGAGAGCCATAGGGAGATGATGCCCAAATTTTCTGAAAATTGACAGCGGACGTGCGGTACTGATTCTTGGAGAATTATGTATTTCTGAATGGGACAGAAACACCCCACCCAATAAGTATTCAATAACTATGGTGCATGCATGCATTATCCTAATTATTCCGATGTTATTTCTTAATGACAGGTATATATTGTCTTCTATTGTTAGTGATTGCGAGAGCTGATAAAGTGACCATGGATAAAAGTTGGGTTTCTGCACACAGATGGAGTGACATATATAAAACAAGTGTGAACAATTTCTTAAATTTTGCATTTAGTCAGTCACCACAGCCTGGCAGTACTATCAAGGGTCCGTATAAAAAATGTAGTAATCGATATTATTGGATATGACACAGTGTGTACGAACACTTGATTTGTGATGGATTCGATTAGCATTATGCGACGACTACTTGGATTTTCCACAGGGAAAGACCACATCCTAGATCTCGAACTGCCCAAGTTGTGAGGGACGTGGATAACCCTTTAATAGATGATATGCAAGAGATGTTGCACGCAGTGTTCGGACTCTATCGTGCAAACCAAGGGATAGTCGATGAGGGACCGAGTGAAACAAGAGAGAGTTCTAACGCAGAAGCCACAAAATTCTATAAGTTAGTAGAAGATGCCGAGCAAGATTTGTATCCCGGATGTAAAAAATTCAATAAACTATCTTTTATCATCCGGTTATATAACATTAAATGTCTAAATGGATGGAGCAACAAATCATTCACGATGTTACTTGAATTACTGAAAGAAGCACTTCCCGAGGGTGAGACTTTGCCTGCATCCTTTTACCGAACTAAAAAGATAATCGGAGAATTAGGTCTTGGTTACAATAAGATTGATGCATGCCCAAACGATTGCATGTTATACTGGAAGGAACATGCCAATGATATTGCATGTTCCGTTTGTGGAATTTCACGGTGGAAGATTGTAGACTCCTGTACAACACCGTCATCTAAGAAGGAAGGCAGAATTGCAGCAAAATTTTTGCGTAATTTTCCTTTAAAGCCTAGACTTGAAAGACTTTACATGTCAAACAAGACAGCTGGTTCCATCATTTGGCATGCAGAGGATTGCACCCGAGATGGTGTTCTAGGGCATCCAGCTGACTCTGAAGCATGGCGACATCTTGACGAATGATACCGTGAATTTCCTGTCAAACCTTGCAATGTCAAACTTGGGTTAGCAAGCGGTAGTTTCAATCCATTTGGTACTGTTAGTATCGAACACAGTACTTGGCCTGTTGTTTTGACTCCATATAATTTGCTGCCTTGATTGTGTATGAAGCAACCTTTTTTGATGATGTCATTACTTATTCCTGGTCCTCGTGCTCCTGCTAATGACATTGATGTATACTTACAACCACTTGTAGATGAGTTATTAGATCTGTGGACTGATAGACTAAACACGTACGATGCGTTAAGTGTTCAAAATTTTCAAATGAAAGCAGCATTATTGTGGACAATCAATGACTTCCCTACATATGCGAACTTGTCCAGATGGAGTACAAAGGGGCGATATGCTTGTTTGCATTGCAACCGGGGCATATGTTCCCAGCACTTGAAATATGGTAGTAAGTTTTGTTATATGGGTCATAGATGATTCTTAGGGCTTGGTCATAGATTCCGCAAGAACAAAGCGTCATTTAATGGACAGGCCGAAACAAGACCTGCTCCTGTTGCACACATAGGGACTGAATTGATGGGGCAAATGGGTGGTCTGAACGTCCAATTTGGCAAGCATAAGGCAAAGACTTCTAGAGGAAAAAAAGTGCGCGACAGTAATGTTGAGAATATTGGATGGAAGAAGGTAAGTATTTTCTTCAAATTATCTTACTGGGAGCATCTACTAATAAGGCACAATTTGGATGTGATGCATATTGAAAAAAATATTTGTGATAGTATCACAGGAACATTGTTGAATATTGATGGAAAAACAAAAGACACTTGGAAGATGATTATTGACAACAAAGTTTTGATGCTTATGGGGCTGGAATTATGCTTTGTTTGACATTTCTATGTTTTAACAATTGGTTATGAGAATAAATCCTTCTCTATTTAAACTTCTTAGAGTTCTAAACAACAACATACAAATGGGAAAAATGAATTGCATTTTATTGGGAGGGATAGTGGTTATACTTATAAAGAACTGAAGAAAAGGGTGCTTGCTTGGTGCCTTTGTCCATGTTAGTGAACTCTCTTTGACAACTTAAAATATCATCAATACATTAGTACAATTCTCTCTTCTTGTTGTGTATATCTTGTATTTTTTCATCCATGTACCAGGCAGGACCTATCAATATGCATCAAGAAAATTTGTGCTAATACAATTCTCTCTTTCTTCTTTTGGGATGTTTAATTGATGCAAATCTCTAATAAAAAAATAAATTTTTAAGAAGAAGATAAATTTGAAATGCATATATTTTCATTAAATAGAAAGACTTTAGTCAGTTATGGCTTTCTTAAGGATAGAATACAAAAGGCATAACTGGGTAAGGAAAGAGAGAGATAAACATAAGAGAAGCAAATGAGAGAAAGAGAAGTTAGTGACTGATTAGAAGAACCAAAGACAAATCTCTAGAACCATTCCTAACTTTTATTTGGTGACCAATTTATTTATAATCAGTGTAAATCAAAACTCTCAAGTTCTAAAGTTTAATTTATTGAAACACCTCCTAATAGTTAGTTACATTGAACTCTTTCTGCTTCTTAGACTTTAATTTTGAGTTGGGTATCACATACTAAAGGCAAATTTGTCAGCAAATGTTCACTGTCTTTAATAATTAATCAACAAAATTTGTTTTCTTGGATATAGCAAGAGATAAATCATATCTTATTGAATAAAAACAGTTAAAGTAAAACCAAATGAAACTAAGTTGTCATTTTGTCACCTAAACCATGAGTCATGGGTTCTTTTGTCGCGCGTGCATGCACACACACACACACAGAGACCAAAAGTTGTGTTGATTCATCTATGTTCCGAATTCTGTATTTCCTTCTACGAGAAACTTTGGATTTCTTATCTTCTTTTTTCTTGTTAATAAAGTTTGGATATAAAATGAATTTAATGAAGATTTCTTAGACATTGTAAAAATAAAAATAAAACTAGTAACAAAATTTACTAACTACAATGCATTAATAAGAAACTATTGACTGGATCAGTGGCTAGACTGTTAGGGACATGGTCCACCTGAGAGTTGAGGAATCCATAGGATGCTTGTGATCATTTTTTCAAGTCAGGTCCCACTAGAGAGGTGGATGGTCTAGATTTACAGGCGTTAAACCGATAAGTCTATGTGTTGTGTGAGAAGGGAACAAGAAAAATAAATGAGGTCTAGATGCAGTAGTTGTGTAGGGTTCTTCTCTTCATAAAATACTAGTTATATATCTTGAGATATGTATGCCCCCATTAATCTTGATTTAACTAAATTAGTTGTCATAATTCTTCCTTAAAATCTATTGATTTATTATTCTTAGAGAACTACAACAATGGTGAGTTTGAAAGCTTGCGCCAACATGAAAACATGATACGACGTAAAAATGATCAGGTTTTATGTTCATTGTCCAAACTAAATCAAAGCCAAACTTCATCATTAGAAATTTTTTTTTTCTTATTCAGAATAGAAGTTGGGTTTATTTTTACTTGTATCTTTAAACCTTATTGAGTTGTGGATTCTTTAGGGGAAAAGAACATCCACCATGGCTAGCATGTTATTTTGATCATATCTCAAAACGTAGAGTACTCTATTCTAATGACATGCTGGCTAGTGATTGATATATAAATATGAGGTTCTAGATATTTGTTATGGCCAAGAAACAATAACAGTTGTTTCCAAGACTTGGACTATGCCTGTCTAGCTTGTTTATTATTAATGGTTTGCTTGATAATCACCTTCTTGTTGTTATTGTAGCTGTTATTATCCTTGTTGTAGTTGTTGTGTATGCTTTTCTTCCTTCAATGGATATCTCTTATGAGATTTCTGTATCCTGAATCCCTTTCTTTATTCATTTATTTTATATTTCTCTCTTTTGGGTGATGAGCAATGAATAAGTTCCATGGCCCCAAGTGGATCTTACCAAAAGCAATTAAATGAGTTATTATGATGGTTATAATGAGTACATTACCAAAAGCAAAACCAGATACCTCCTTATTAATTGATTGCATTTTTCATATTTCTTATTTTATTATTTATTTGACATGGTTATTTCCTCCTGTTGTGACAGTGAGAAGATAGTATGCAGTTCCACTGAAGAAGATATTGATCAGCTAAATGCTTAGGTAAAGATCCAATATTCCTCATATCCCATTAGTATAATTGGATAATTCACATAAATGGATGATTTGATCACCACTTGTAATTTACTTTCTTTTTATTTAGGCTTCAAGAGAACTAGAAAGAGTTGCAGATTGAGATGGATGAATTTTCTACTGGTGTCATTCCAGTCCATGGTTGCCATGTGGTGGAGTCTATACGAACATGGATTCATAGATAGGTAGAAAAGAATTTAATTGAAGCTGTGATCTTGTGTATATTAAAGGGTATATTGTGTTTATATGTTGATATGGCCTATGGGTGCATTTTACAAGTAGTGGGATGAAACTGTGTGCAAATGAAATCAATTGAAAAATAGGTTACATTATTCAAAAGTATGAAAACAAGTACATTATTCAAATGTATTCAAACACGTGACAGGTTATGGCATGGGATTTAGGGCACTGGTTGTTAAAAAAAAAAATCATATCAGACACGGAAATATTTATGTCTCTAATGTTAAAGGTGACGTACATCAGAGTATTAGAGACAGAAATAATTCTGTGTCAAAAACATATTAGACAATGAAATACATTAGACACGGAAATATTTCCGTCTCTAATGTTAAAGGTGACGTACATCAGAGTATTAGACATAGAAATAATTCCGTGTCAAAAACATATTAGACACGGAAATACATTATTGGACACGGATATATTTCTGTTGCTGACATTTTTTGATACAGACATATTTCTGTGTCTATACTATATTTAGACACGGAACAGTGTGACGTCATATATAATTTTACATTTACGAGTAAATATCATTAGACACGGAAATAATTCTATGTCTGATAATATTAATAGAAACGAAAAATTAATTCCATGTCTAATAGCATTAGGCACAAGAGTAACTGTCATGGTTATTATTTACGTGTCTAATAGTATTAGACACAGAAATTTATTATCAGACATGGAAATTTTCCGTTGCTGTCCAGTAGTTTTCTTGTAGTGTTTAGTGGATACTTTAAAGAGCAAATATGACCCAAGTCCCAACTTGCCCGTCTAACCATTTTTAATGAAAAACAAAATCAATCAATAATGATTAAAAATTTTGATAACATAATTTAGAGATTTAATTTAAAATCTCCTAGATGTCATTGTGGAGTTATTTTGGCATAACATTTAATCAAGAATCTAAATATGAGCTAGAGCTATGCTTCAAAGCATTTGGTGGAGAACCCCTTTCCATTGTTAACTGGTGGCAGGTTTTTAATTATCAGAACCCCGCTTAGTTTTTCATATTTATAGAATTGCCACCACGATCGTTGAAATAGGGCCCTCTATGCTTTGAAGCCGACCTCTGGCTCATATTTAATCTCTTTGATTAATATATATATATATATATATATATATATATATAATATTTATATAGTTCACAATTGTGTATTATCGATAATAATTAATTAAGTATTATGACCAGTCAACCAAATCCATCTCATTTGTAACAGGGTTGAGAAATTAAATCCGAAGTCGAACCAAATCTTAACCCTAAACCTTGAAAAATCTTGCAGGTTCATATTGGTTGGCCAGTTGGGTCAGAATTTTTTCACCCTTGTGAAATAACTCATTAGATTCATATAGTTAAATTTTATAACAAATTAAAACTTGGGTTAGAGTAGAGGAGTTTCTTATTGTTTTAGATTTGGGTTTAGCTATTTAACTGGTTCATAAATGGTGTGGGTCAGAGCGATCCCCTGGTTAGCCCCCCTAGTGGACCAGAACCAATGTTTTAAAACCCGGACCGAACACTAACCCGGTCAAGGGGGCGGTCGGTCCAAACCGGTCGAACCATCAGGTCAATCCGGGTTGACCCAATGACGCTAAGTAATGTCATAAAAGTATTTAATATTAACATTCTTTACTATTTTTTCCCTATTAATATATCTGATTCAAGAGATGTTTTTTATGAGGGTGATTCAAGAGGTTAAAATAATATATAACTTAAATAAGAAAGAAGCTAACAAATCCAATAGTGGATAACCAGTTGATAAAGGTCTTATTTGAATAATCTATGTAGCAATTAATCAAAACAAATCTAAGAGTAGATGCTTGGTGAAGAGCTTGTCAATGAAGGGTTCTTTTCTAGAAGATCTTTTAATCTGGTTCCTAGTAATAATAATTATCATAAAAAGAAGAAGGGGTTCCAAATATTAAACTCAATGGAAAAAACATGAAATAATAATAATAATAATAATAATATATTTTATTCTTTAAAATATATACAAACCCTTCTAATCAATGGAAAAAAAGGCATGTTTTTATCATCACCTCACCTTTACTTGAGTTCTTTCTATCTCCAATCCCTTCTCTCTTTCTTACGTAGCATTTCCTTTTCTCTAGAGTTTTGTTTTAAACCACTAATTTTATTTAATATATTGTGTTTTAAAATAAATAAGTGAAATTTTGTCTTTTTCCATGACCTAGATGGTTCAACAAAAACCGTCCGGGTCGATTGGGTCAAGCCTGTTCGAATAATTTTAACTGGGTCACTCCAGTTTTGATAATCAACTCATTAAAGGGTCAACCCAACCCATTAAGGTTACCGGGTCCTAGGTTAACCGGTTCAACCCACTAGTCCAGTTAAAGTTTTAAAACATTGACACGAACACAATAACCCATATTGCCACCTGTAATAACATCTTTGTGTTTATCCTTCTTTGGGGATTGATGATTTGTTGATGCGTATGAGTGGTGCATGTAGAGTATGGATCCGGAAGAAGAGTGTCCACAAGCTGTGATGTTTACAGCTACGGGATCATGCTAATGGAGATGTTTACGAGAAAGAAGCCCATAGACAAGATGTTTGCTGGAGAATTGAGCTTAAGGTAGTAGGCAGATGCGTCACTTCCCCATGCAATAATGGAGGTTATGGATCCCAATCTTGTAAGGGGAGATGAAGACTCTTCCCCTGTAAGGAAACAGTGTTTTTCATCCATCATGGAATTAGCTTTGGATTGTTCGATGGAGTGGCCGGATGAAAGGACTAGCATGAAAGATGTTGTTAGGCTTAAGAAGATCAAACTAGAGTTTGTCGCCAACGTCGGAGGTTCTTCAAGTGCGAATCATTGAAATTTGATGTGCAACGCCTAGGAAACTGCCATTGATAATCTCTCTCTCAATAGTACATATTGTCTTAACTACTCTAAATCAATTCATGTTAAATATTGCTTTATCTGCCTTGAGTTAAGACCGATCTAACACTTAAGGCTCTTTTAAATATTAAGTTTTATTAATGGGGTAATATAAAAAGGAGGGAAAGAGATTGTGGATTCGATAAAGAGAACAATGGTTTTTTGGGAAGTTTTTTTATGGGTTTGTGAATGCACTAAAAGAAATCGGCTTATCATTAACGGTTTTTATCCGTGATCGTAAGTCATTGATCATGGTTATAGAGTATAGAATGAACCGTGAAATTTTATGGCATGATCATAAGTCAAATCAAATAGCACTGTCTTTTATTGGTGATTGTAGAAGTCAATTAACGAAGATTATATATTCAGAATAGGGTCATTTCGAGATGTTCTTACAACCATGGATTGAATCTTAACCATGATTGTTTAAAATTAAATGCTCACGGTTCTTGAGCTGTTATTGTAAATGTCAATTAACCACGATTAAACGTTACATATTGAGGGCAAGTCGAGGTGAACTTAAGATCATGGTGTTTTGATTAAGAATGATGATTGATTCTTTTTATATGTGATCTTCCTCCATTTGATTTTCTAGTTAAAATCTTTCTTTATGCAACTCCTATCACCTGTTTCTCCAACTACTATAAATATTCTTATCAATCACAGTTGCATTTTCAAGTACAATCACCATCACGGAAACCGTGATGCAATCCATTATAAATTGTGATTGAGATCGCGGGAATTGGTGAGGGAATTTTAGATAAACAAATATGTGATTACACAATAAAAATGATCACGATTAAATAATAACGGGGATCAAAAACATTTTTAAGCAATACTGTTTTTAATATGACTGTGATCTTATATTGACAATAAAATTTAATTTGAATTTATTTGATTTCTGATCACAGTTATACAACAATCATGATTGGATTTACTGTCTATAAATACTCTATATATGCCTGCACTTGCTAAATAAGTAACTTTCAAAGTATTCTACTTCATCTCTTCTTCTTCATTCGTCATTTCTAATTTTCTTGTCGTTTAATGCAGTTGTTGTAGTGACCCTAATTAATTAATTGCACTCAAGGGGTAAATGGGTAATTTACATCATGAGAGTTGTTAAGTAATTAGTATTTGGTGTTTGGTCATAATGGCTAACCTTGGTGGGTTAGGGCTAAACCAATACTTTAATTTATGTGAATTTAATTGGTTTAACATTTGTTATAACCAAATGGACCTTAGTAGAGATATATTAGTAAATCTCTAAATGAAGGTTAGTATAAATAGAACTTATAAAACCTAATTAGTCTCTGTTTTACAAAACCTAATACAATAGAATTAAGATACGTATAATTGGGAGAAAGAGGAGAAGATGGCTATAGGTTTTGGAGTTCATTGAATGCTTGTAGAGAACCGAAGATTGAAGATTTGGAGCATCCGGGATAGCATCAACCTATCTAAATGCTCCCTTCTTGTTTTTCTTCTCAACATATGGAATTAAAGGCAAGTAGATATTTCTATAGTTTAGATGTAGTATGTGTGATGTGTTCTTTAATAATGTTTCGTTATTATTGATGAATGTTGTTAAGGTAACATGTTAGTGAGAGATATTTAATACATATAATTTGCTGATTTATTAGAGATATTATGTGTGATTTTAATAAATGATAGAATAAAATATTTTGTTTTATGAATGAAAATATGAGAGATTTGGGAGATTATTGTTGTTTAGTTTTGTAGATTTTCGGATTGAATTTAATTGAGAGAATTTACCCAATTTTGGTATACATGTCATAACTTTGTGACCCTGAGTCCAATTTTAGTCTGATAGTTCATTGTTTCGAAGAGCTCGAAAAGATCTACAACTTTCGTGAAGAAATTTTTCCAAAAATCAATAGTTATTTGAGTCAAAATCTTAGTCAAAAAACAAAACGGGAAGTATATGATTTGGGTGTGAGAAAATTGTTTTGTTGGGATTCATTTATATCTCATTAGTTAATTTGTTAGATGGTTGAAAGATACCTCTAACAAACTTAACTAATTAGTTACTAAATAATTTGTAGAGACTTTAAATTTATTTTATGTTATTACTTTGTTTAATATGGGTATAATGGTTAATAATATGTCCTTATGTGTGTTCAATCATAACTAATTGGCATAAGGTGGTTAAGATACTTAGTTGGATGAAAAGTTGGAAAACATAACAGAATTTAGTGAGCCCACTGTTTGGTAGGCGATTGATCGCCCTAGTGCAATGATTGATCTCAACTCGTGCCCAGTTTTTTTAAAATTTTGTGGAAATTAGGGTTTTGAACCCTTGGATTATAATTACCCATCTTAATTTGATGGTTTTGCTTGAAAAAGGGTGATCTTGCTTGGAGAAGGAGAATTTGGTTCGAAGATCATCCCCAAAGCCTCTTATAAGTGTTTTGGATTGAAGAGAACGATCCCTATGGTCGATATCCTTTCTAACCTAGCCCTATTAAATGTTTTGTATGTTTATTTAGAAATGTATATGGATTATCAAGAAACCTACAATATTAGACAAGATTATTGAATTCATAGATGGATTGACAATGGTCCTCAGTCCCCCAGCATTTCGAGAAGTTTCTCTTTGTCTTCAAATGGAAAGGGAAAATGGTGATGATAGTGTCGAGACCAGACCAGTCCCCAAGGGGTGTGTTTGTTTAAAGGCCTGAGTTGCCATTGAGGGTTTTGTGCGTGGTGTGGTGTGGTGTGCGTGAGTTTGTATGAGTGTAAAGTATATTATAAAAAAAAGAGGGAGAATTGATGCCAAGTCTCTCCTTTGTCAACGGATTACCCAGGGGGAGTGATAACCAGCTGACACGTGAGAAGGCATTTATCTAGGTGGGGAGTGATAACATGCATTGCATATTCCATTGAGTGGTACACGCACACCTCCCAAGCTCGCCATATGTCCTATTTGACATCCATTAACCATGATTAAGATTAACTCATACCTAGGGTTAAATAATCTATCCTTAGTGTTTTCTTAAATATTAACCTTGGTTATGAATTCAGTAATTCATGTGGCTAATTTTTTTAAAAATTGAGATTAGATTATTTAACCCTAAGGTTGGATGAATCTTAACAACAGTTAATGCATATCAAAGAGCATGCATGGCGAGCTGGGAAGGTATACTCATATTGTCCAAATGAACATGTGAAAGGCATGCTATCACCACCTTAGTGGAACAAGATTCAACGTGTTGATGTGAAGAGGGGTGCCCGGCAGTGGATCTTGGCATCTGCTAGAGATAATCCGTTGCCTATGTCTACAGTATCTGACGCCCTGAACCTGTGCCTAAGGAATCATATTCCTAGAAACGTGCCCGTTCGTCATAACCGTGCAAGCAGAAGACTTTACCCGCGAAAATACGAGAATTTTCCATTTTTTTTTATATTACATCAAGTTTGTTTACAAAAGAAGGCATCTCTATTACGTCGGGTACAGTCTGTACAATCTCCAGAATGTCCAGTCAGGACCTTCCATCCACTTACTGATCAACAGTCTCGTGATCTATTGACATAAAACGTCAGTGAGCTATGAAGCCCAATAAAATACACAATCCATCTAAATTATTTTCCATATAATAGCACACATCAATAATAAGATAATACTACAATTCAATTTCACGTTACAGTATATAATAAAGCAGTAAATAATGAACTGTGACCCAAAGTCACTCAGGTTTATTTTAAAGACCTAAGTCTCAACACATATTCAGACATTCACCCATTTCTCAACGTTTAGAATCACTCACACAGTCCGATTCTTCACCCGATCACAACCGAACTTTGGGTACTCCGACCCAAACAACCTGGAATTCGAAGATTCAAAAATACATAACCCGGACATTCACCTATTAAGGACTTTCTTCTCAACTCTACTGACTGCCAACATCTACTGTGTATCCACTGTTATCTCCCAACTATCAATCATGAAGGGACCTCGACAACCCTGCCTACCGCCTCTTCTGGCAAGCCGATGGAGGGACCCCGACTCTATACAAACATCGTCTTCTCCTGACTATTTACCATGAAGGAACCCCAATAGACGATTTTCCATCATCTTATGACCTAACCAATGAGGAACCCCGATTAATGCACTATATGATATTCAGTCACTTGAGATTTCATTAGGACTCCGACATCTTCCATCATCTTATTACCTAACCAATGAGGAACCCTGATTAATACACTATATGATATTCAGTCACTTGAGATTTCATTAGGACTCCAACATCTCTCGATTATCAGTCACGGAGGAACCCTGGCTCTAAACAGACATTGCCTCTCCAGACCTAGACAAAGAGGAATCGCGACCCCTAATTAACATGGGTTAGGTTTTTTTAACCACTGGACATCATTGGTTATGTCAAGTCTTGCTTGAATAACTGACAGTTGGGCCTCGCACCCATGAACCAAGTCCGATAATATACCGTCCCAATGTGGAACATTACCTGGCCGATGATACACATATCATCTAAAATTGGTATTAACGATCCAACCATCAAGTTGATCTAAAATTTAGATAGGAGTCATAAACAAAAATTATAATATTGTGGTAAAAAATACCACGTTGATCTGAGATCGGAGGTGCCTCTGTCATTATCAAAACTATATATTTTTATCGATAAACATCGTGATAGGGTTTAATCAAAACCTGATATCTCAAGATCTAACTGTCAGAATTGGATATGATTCACAAATAGGGGTGATGGTATTATGATAAAAACATGAAGCTGATCTGAGATCGGAAAGTGCCTCTAGCATCACCAAAACTCTACTGTATCACCTAATAACATTATGATAGATTTTGAGCTAAAAAATTAGATCACAATATGTAACTGTCAGAATGATCCACAATTTGGATACGATTCACAAATAGGGGTGCTGGTAGTGTGATAAAAACATGAAGCTAATTTGAGATCAGAAAGTGCCTCTACCATCATCAAAACTCCACTATATTTCTTATAAACAACATGATAGAGTTTGAACTAAAAATTCATATCACAAGATCTAATCGTCAGAATGATCCAAAATTTGGATATGATTCATAAATAGGGTTGATTGTATTATGGTAAAAATTGGATAATAGATGAGACGGAAGGGTATTTTACCTCCTACGCGTAAAATGAAGCCCCAAATGTTGAAACAGACATCGTAGATACGATCAGAGCACTGGAAAACCCCAAGATAGACCTTCACTATCACCAATCCTCACTTTCTCTCTCTAACTCTCTCTCTCTCTAACCTCTCTCCTCTTTCTCTCTCTAGAAAGTACACAAGCAGAATTTTTGCTCCATAATTTGGTAAACCAGAGAATGAGGATGAAAATCATCCTTATATAGGCATGCATGCAAGTGCCTAGTGGCATGTGAGGTGGAAAAAACATGGCGACATGTTTTGTCGCATGCATCATGCAAGGTGGTGTTGACCAGTTGACTGGATTCTGCGGTTTTCTGATTTTTCACGCTTACAGCCCCGTATCCTTACAAGATAATGCGTGATAGTGCCGATATGATAGGTGATTGTACTAGGGATAGCCCGACATCCGCTGCGTGAATTTTGAGGAAAAATATTGAGTTTTGACTATAAACACTATGTTTGGAAGAAAATTGCGAAACCCACAATTTTTCTATTCTTGGACACTAAACATGCCGTGATTTTGCAGTTTGACGTGCGATAAAGCAAAGACGATAGACCGTCGTACAGATAACCGACCGGTACGTGGTACGCGATTTTCAAAGAAAAATACTGGATTTTACCAGTAACAATACAATCCCGAACAAAACCCAATTCTCACAAATTTATCAAATACATATATAGTGGTAATTAATTTTAGTCAAATTCATCCTATTTAAGGACCAATAAACCCAAAATTTATTATATTAAAAATTCCGGGTCATTATAGTCTACACTAAAACTGTACATTCCATACGATTTCAGATCAATGTGTACGGTGCACTACTGAAAATATTTGGAGGAACACTGTTATTTTATAATCGACAGACACATATGTTTAGACAATCCAAATCCAATTTAGGAACATTTAGACTATCAAATGGCTAATTAATCCTCTTGGGTATGTAAAATGGTTAGGCCGCATTCCCAATTCATTAGTACATGTTATTTGGTTTGCTAGGTTTGAGCCTAACATTGGAATATTTGTTAATCGGAGGGCATATCAGTCTACTACAATAAGACTTGGAACCATCCCTAATTGATGAGGTATGCTACACTTTTGGCACTTAAGCAACTTAGGTAGGTGCAACTTATTATTTATTATACATAATATAAATATTACACGGAAATTAAAGAAAATGATGTTTTTTGTTGTTGTTTTGTTTAGGGTTAGGGTTGAGTTGGTGCAGTCTCAAAAAATCTGTTTGTCAATTTTATCCTCTCCTTTTTCCATATATATACTAGCAAACACCTCGTGCGATGCACGGGAAAGGAAAAAAAGAGACATAGAAAATGTGATAAAATTTCATTTAATATATAATATATTTACTTCCAAGATTTACATATATTCTTTCCATTAATTTTTTACATAAAATTCTTTATCAAATATGATATTTTATTATGTAACGTGAATGAAACAAAATATTAAACTTAATTTGAATTCCCAGTGGGGATTGCATGTTAGAACTAAATTTCAAAGAATTAAAGATAAATTGATTTTTTAAAAAAATTTCTGCAGTCACCTTCTCGATGGGATCTTTTAGCCACATCCATGCGGGAAATTGCAACAACGACCACTCTAATTGCAATGGACTACTACCCTGCAGAGCCACAAACATATAGCATAGAAATCTCACTCAAATGGTTCTATAAACACCCTGATTTCATCATCTGATGACAAAATTGAGGATCCCAAAAGAAAATGCCTAGTGCAATGAAAGTATATGAGGGTTCTTAAGCTTTTGGCCGTGGTGCTAATGCAAACCCCATAATAGGGAACTTACGCACTTAAGAGGAATAAGAAAACAAAAGAAAAAACCAACATTTGTGACCAACCAAAGATCTATTATGCAGAGATCTTCAAAAAAAAAAGTAGTGAACCCATAATCATTTAAATAGAATATCTGAAAAAATATGAAAGCAAACTCAATAATATTGAACACATTTCAAGAGGCTATGGATCTATTCCAAATGAAAATTATTTAAAAACTATTACCAAAAGTTTTCAAAATGTGCTACATTCCAGAACACATCCACCATGAAGACAATAGAGTTAAATAGTCAGAAACATAATAAAAAGCCTAAAAATACATGTAAATTCAATTTGTGTAAACAAACAACAATGGAGTTTCATCTCAAAAAATGTCCCTAATAAACCAATTCCAAAAAAATAAAAGAAAAAGTCAAACAAATGAAATCAAAAATTTAATTATACTAACTTAAAGCCAGGGTAGGGGTAGAACACGTGGCAGCCTCAGAGGGGTTTTAGTGTGATCGGCACATCACATTTAAAGATTCCTTACCTATCATATCTCTCGATTTCCCTTTATATTTTTTATTTTTATATTTTAACGTTTTTACAGACGCAACTTTTCAGTTTTTACTTTAGAGTTTAGAATGAAAGATGACCAAAAACACAGGTCCTTAATACCAAAGCAATCTCAAATATAGAGTGAAATACAGTTTAAAAAAATCCATATTAGTGACACTAAATCATACCTCAAATGCATGATGAAAAAAACAATGTTATATACCTAAGTACACGTAGGTTTATATGGTCGTCTAATAGGAGAATAAAACAAAACAAAAATTAGCCCTCTGTGAAATATTAATATTGATCCTTGTAATAACAGTAAAGAAGCACTGACAAAAATTCAGAAATTTTGAAAGAAATATAGAAAGGTAAAGAAACACGTGCTTCGTTCTCACCTTTCCATCTCAAGTTGTATTTCCATCATCTAGAACATACTTGATCTCCAAAGTCGCACTATCACCAAACAACATTTAGTAGTCATTAATTATAATAAATTAAATAACAATTCCAAAAGAAAACTATCCAAAGATTCTTCAGGAAAGTGCTAACAAATCTCATTGAAAACATATAACATTATAACTGCAATAAAAGAAAGGGGAACAATCTAAATAAACCAGAAAAGACTTGATAGAACTCTTGTAACCAGAGTTTAGTAGCTAGATGCAAGAGGAAGAAAAATACAGCATATCTAATCACATGAATGACACCCTGCTAAATTAATGAACCATAGACCAAAAGAGAAGAGGAAAATGAAGCAAAGTGTTGAAAAAATTATGTTAATATTGAATAAACTTTATATCACCTTGCTTTTAAAAGGTTGAAATGCAAATGAAATAGTAAATTGAAATCATTCTCTATCGAAATATATGTACATATGCAGTCATGAAGATCTCACATTTAAGAGGTAATGATTAATTGTACAATCACAAACAAAACCCAGCTACACAAAATACTTAAACATTATTATTTTTTTGTGTATTTTTTTAAAAATGCACTCTTCCCAAATTCATTATGCCCAACTAAAAGAAGATATAGAAATATCATTTTCATTAGAGAAAAAGTTGGTATAAGAATGATATTATCAAAATCAGTATGTGAAAGATCAACTGAAAAGAAAATGAAATTCACTTAACAAAAAAGTGTAACCAATTCATATCACAGAATCATTGGGTATGAATCATACCTGATTTTTCAAAATTTGATTCAATAATTAGGCATAAACTAACTAATAGTCCCTTGTCATAAGTCATCTTTGCTATGTACTTGCTCAGATTTCTTCTCTTCATGAGACTTTACATTCGTTGATATAGAAACATATCAATTAAATAATTTAAAGCGACATACCTATAAGTAATGTGATGATGGGTTGAAGTATCTCTATAATTCTAGAAGTAATTCTTAAGAATAAAAACACATTTAATTGATTGCTTGCTTCCCCAAGCCCAATTAATAAAAATGTTTGGCTTGATATCTCAATGTAGACATGATTTGGCATGACCAATTCAACTCGATTGGTCTGATATGAATACTAGAATTGCCCAAAATTGATGAAACAAAAAAGGTATATAAGATGCTATAACAGTAAGTTCAATTTGGGAATATAATAGCTAGAGGAGATACAAAATCGACATGGTTGAATACCCAAAATCAAGTGTTAGTTCGCCGTACTTAAAAATTGTAACCATACTTGCTTTACCTTCATACAATACTCATGACACTGAGTTTTAGCCGTAAGAATGGCAGCAGCAACATATTCTTCCATCAGCTTGCAAAACTAATCACCAATTCATGGTTTTTGTGTTCAGCCCGTCTCGATTGGTCCTGCATATATGGTCAAAAGGAAAAATGAAAATGATGAAATTGAAAATGTATATAAGATAATATAATATGAAGATCAATGTGCGGAAAGAATAGATAGAACAGATGCAAAATGGCCATGACCGGATACCCAAATCTATAACAGGAAGATGAATGTGTGGAAAGAATAGAAAGAGCATATGTAGAATCACCATGGCCGGATACCCAATGCAAGTGCTATTTTAGTTCCCTCCTCTTCCTCTTTGTATTTGATAACTTGATTGCATTAAGGGAAAACCCTGCTCAAAACATACAACTATTCAACCAAATAAGATTAAAGCACTTTATCACGAGCTCCAAAACAGTGAAATATATAGATAAGAAAAAGATATGCAATTAACATAAATGAAGATCTAATTAGTGCAGCAGAGTGATAGAAAAATATATCTGAAAATCATGTGTAATGGCGACGAACCTACTGGACTATGAAGCTGTAGTGGGCTACGATCTGGACCCATGCCTTGAGTATCTCAATTTGCTTAGATATGCAAAAAAAAGAGTGAAAAGGAAATCACTATATTCTTATAATAGCACATCAAATGTACAGAAAAACCAAAATTCTTATAACAATTCAGTTAATGGTCAAATTTGAATGGTTCCACTCACCCAAGATGGAATTGAGAAACAACCATCAACTATAAGCCCAAAACATACTTAAAAGTAGAAATTAATTAAAATAAAAGCATAGAGGACAGATCTAATGAGTGCATCAGACAGAAGAAAAAAGAATTTGAAAATCATGTGTAGTGGCGACAAACCTGAACGATGAAGGACAGTGGCCTGTGATCTGGAGCCCCGCGTTGAATATCTCAGATCGATTGGATATGCAAAAAAGAGTGGAAAAAATCAATAAATTCTTATAACATCACATCAAATATATAAAACAATAAAAATTCTTATAACAACTCAGTCTATTATCAGATTTGAATGGTTGTAACCACCCAAGATTAGAAAACATACTTAAAGGAAAAGTCAAGTCAAATAATAAAAAGCATAGAAGACAAATAGTCATAATTTGTTTGCCTTCAATGGCACCCCTAACCCCTTGCTTAAGAAACCAAACTAAAAATACAACAATATAATCCTAATTACATAGAGAAAATATCCTTACCTCCAAAAGAAGAGATCCTAAGGGTCTATTTTGAATACAGTAAATAGAAAAAAAAATAGTGCTTAACCAAGTTATCTATAGCAAAAAAAAACGAAAATCACTAATTTGGCCATAAAGAAATTTACCATAGAATCAACAGCATGCCAATCAAGCTTTTATTCGAACGTTTTCTCTCTTATTTGTTTCACGTTTTCCTTTCCTATTTTTTTGTTTTTTGCAAACTGAGCCCACAAGTTAATAAGTCATCTTTCATTGGCATATAAACCCCATATGCCAAGAATAGTAGAATTGGGTTTTTGTATCTCCATTACCTCAATCAATGGGAGGAAAATGGGGCCAGAGAAAGTGTCTCCATTACTGAACAATCCAATTGGATTTATGATTCTTCGTTATCTTTAATCAATGGAAGGAAAATGGAGTCATAGAGGGCGTCTCCATGACCGAACATGCAAATGGAGGATTGGGAGTGACGATTGGATCGGGAGTGATGCTTCCAATCAAGATTTCTTTCCTCTTCGATTTTTTTTTTTGTTGAATTTTTTTCTGATCAATTGGAAAAAAGAAAAGAGAAAGAAGAAAAATTAGTAGGAAAGAGAAGAGAAAAGATAAAGGAGAGAAGCCTTGGTTGGAGTAATCCCAGCACCGTCGTCGCAACTCCTCTTCTCTAGCTTCGGCGGTGTCTTCCCTGGAATCCAGTGTGAGGTGGTCAAAGACGCTTCGAGAGGTGATGAAGAGAAGAAATTAGGAGACTCGAGTAGAAGGTAAGACGACTAACAAATTGTTGGAGAAGGTGAGGAGGCACCTTCTTAGAGAAGTAAATGGGGATAGTGATTACGTGGCTTTGGGTATAACTTTAGTCAAGGGAAAAAGGTTAAGGGGATAGAAGAATACAGAGAACCGGGGAGTGGAAAGAGACTTTTCTTTTGGGGGAGATGAAGAGTGGGGATAGGAGAGGGGAAGTGGCTCAGCTCCCTATTAAATAAGGGACATTAAGTAATTAATTATTAGAGTGGGTGTGGGTTGAGAATGAGAAAGTGGGGGGTGTATAAGAATAAATGAAGGGTTAAAAGCTTTAAGAAAATAATAATTAGTGAGGAGAGAGAAATTCATACACGCATAGAGTGTCGCACCCCAAAATACCCCCTAGGAGTTAAGGGATACTTTAGTCGTGACTATACTTAACCTGTCAAACCATCCTATGATAAACAAGGTAAATATAATGAAATAGAGACATTAAACATAGTGCGGAAGCTCATAATAGTGCGGAAGCATGAATCAACTTTTTTCTTTTCTATACGTACTCTGTATTCCAAGTTTATAATACAAACATAAGCAATAAAGGTGGATATGCCCACCTATCAAAATACAAAAGAACTCTCACAATCACTCAGCTTAATAGTAATCTAGATACGGCCACACATCGAGATCTCTATCCTCCTGCGATTGCATTGGGATAGGTGGCTCCCTTTCCTCCACGTACTCTTCTTCCACCCAAGGCTCAGGGTCGAAGGTACCCACTGGACTTGCCGACATGAAATGTACGGCTGGGTGTGGAATACTCAGCGAGTACAAACTACTAACTAACAATAGTAATAACGGACTACGATGGCAATAACTCATTTCAATACACAACATCAACGTTTGAAGTAATGCAAAATCAATAATTTAAAACAATGAAAGATCCATAATTGAAAACATACTATAATCGTGACATGCATGGAATGATGCAAAACCTCTGATAAAACTCATGCTTTAAAAGTCATGTCTTGTTCTTGAAAATAGCCTTTCGTGTTTGCAAAATTTTTTGTCGTGTTAAAAACTTGTTCTTGTCTGGAATCACTTGTCATGTCTTGACTTGCCTTACCATGTTTTCTTGTAAGCCAGATGTTAGTGCCCCTTATAGTGACTTGTGAGCTGGATACGTAAGTATCCTTTAGCGAAACATGAATAGATAGCAACTTATGAGCTGGATACGTAAGTATCCTTCAGCAAAATAGAAAAGGGTACACCAACATCCTTGACCGGTCCTCTGTCCGGCTTGATCAATTTTTTACTTGTGAGCTAGGTATGACATATCCGGGGGATATGCCCTACCCTTGACTGGCCCGATGTCCGACTTTATCATGCTTGTTTACTTGTGAGCCAAGTATGACATATCCGGGGGATATACCCTACCCTTGACTGGCCCGATGTTCGGCTTTCTCATTCGTAGTGTAAATCACATGTCTTATTTTTGTTTATTTGCATCTACTTTAGAAAATCTCGGTTAATGCATGCATGTGTGTGTGTGTAGCAATTCATAGTAATTATGATGACATGTACAATCAAGGGATATGGTATAAAATTTCACTTCTTAATAAAACATGAGGCATTTAGACAAGCATAATAGACATTGGATCAAGGTTAACACCGTAGGAAAGACTTCTCAATTCATAATTGCATTATTAGGCTTTAAATTTATTAATTTCTCATTTGTGCATTCCATCAAACACTTGGTGTGCAACTTATTCATAACCATTTATTGGAGTTCTTAGTTCATGCATTTCATCAAACATTACACATGTGTTCGTTATGTATACAATGCACATCCACCATTTTCCAACATACATCATTAATCACATCGATACGGCATACAAGCGCCTCAAACCCCCATGCATCCATTCATACATCCACAACCATCTCTTTATCTTGTTTAATTTAGGGATAACAATGCATTCCAACCAAAAAGGGGTACATACACAATATATTGTAAAAAGGGAAAACCTAGGTTATCACTAAGCTAGTTAGAAGGGTGTACTAACCTTAAGGATCAAAGCTTGATCTTGAAGAACCCCTTTGATTTGGAGTCCCTACTTTGAAGAAGAACCCCACTCGAGATTTGAGGAACTCTAGTTGATTTGGGGAAGATCCTTGCTTGAAAATCTTCAAGCTTGAGACCCCTTGATCTCAATCCAAAAGACCCCTCTTGGATTTCTCCCAAATTTCCTCCTCTCCTCTTTCTCTCCTTCAAGTCTAATAAAATCCCCAAATGAATCCCCTTATAAAACAAGGGTTTAAAACCCTCTATTTCGGCATCAGCACACACGTGCAATCGATCGCAGATCTAGTGCGATCGATCGCACATGGAAGCGATCCGTCACACTTGAACCCAAGAGTTTTGGTCTGATTTTTTTCTTGCATGCAATTGATCGCACATACTTGTTATCAATCGCAAATCCCTCCGATCTGTCGCATTTGGAGACCCATCTATCACACTTGGTCTAGAATGTTTGGAACCCATTTCGCCTACATGCGATCGATTGCACATACCTGCGATCGATCACACACCACCATATTTTTGTTTCTTCCCCTTGCAGACCCAGTGGAGTGTTTCCAACTTCATTTTTATCCTTAAGGCTCTAAACTCTCTCCTTCATGCTGCACTTGGGTCGCAAACTTCCAATTTATCATAAACACCCATTTCCAAACGCGGGGAATGTCATTTGTCTTTGAATACACTATTCATTAGCCATACAAAGTTCTGAGGTCCTATATCCTCCTCCCTTACAAAAATTTCATCCTCGAAATTTGAACGATATACAAATGTTCAAAACAACAACAAATAGAAAAGAGAATGCCAAAATTTCTAAACAAACAATTAAGGATATTTTTCTCTCACTTCGGCCTCTCGCTCCCATGTAGCCTCTTCCATCGAATGATGTTGCCATCTTACAAGGACTAAGGGAATGATTTTGCTATGCAAGACTTGGTCTCGCCTATCCAATATTTGGACCGGCTGTTCAACATGTGTGAGATCCTCCCGAATGTCTACCGGATCAAGCTCGATACCATATGAAGGGTCCAAGATATATTTCCGGAGCATAGAGACGTGAAATACATTGTGGACCGCCATCATATGAGTGGGTAGAGCAACTCGGTAAGCTACCTCACCCACTCTGGTGATGATCTCGAATGGGCCCATATATCTTGGGTTGAGCTTGCCTCTCCTTCCAAACCTCATAACGCCCTTTGTCGGTGAGACTTTCACAAAAACCATATCACCCACTCTGAATTCCAAATCTTGTTTTCGGTTGTCGGCATAGCTCTTTTGGCAATCCTGTGCATCCTTCAACCTTTCTCTAATTACCTTGACCCTATCTGCGGTCTGTTCAATCAACTTGGGGCCCAACACCTTCCTTTCCCCGACTTCATCCCAATACAAGGGAGATCTACAACTTCTCCCGTATAAAGCATCAAAAGGCGCCATCTGGATACTCGCCTGGTAACTGTTATTATAAGCGAACTCCACCAAAGGCAAGTGGTCTTCCCAACTTCCCTTGAAGTCTAGCATACGTGCCCATAACATGTCCTCTAGATTTGGTTTACCCTTTCGGTTTCTCTATTGGTTTGAGGATGAAAAGTCGTGCTAAAGTCCAAACGGGAACCCATGGCGTTCTAAAAGCTCTTCCAAAACCTAAATGTGAATCTTGGATCCCTATCTGAAACAATGCTCACTGGCACTCCGTGCAACTGGACTATTTCTTTGATGTACAATGCCGCCAGTTGGTTCGAATTGAAAGTAGTTCGATACGGTAAGAAATGTGCAGACTTCGTCAAACGGTCTACCACAACCCATATTGCATCTGAGTTTCTTGCCGTCCGTGGCAAGCCAACAATGAAGTTCGTGGAGATGTGCTCCCATTTCATTCAGGAATAGGGAGAGACTGTAATAGACCTGCCGGTCTCATATGCTTTTCTTTCACTTGTTGACACACCAAGCATTGGGATACATACTCAGCAACATCCCTCTTCATATTCCGCCACCAAAAATGCCCCTTGAGATTTCGATACATCTTCGTACCCCCAAGGTATACGGTATACTTGGAACGGTGAGTTTCATCTAGAATTTTTTTTTGGAGATCTACATCGGCCGGGACACAAAGTCTGCCCTTGAACATGATTACCCTATCACCGTTCATGGCGAACTCATCACTTCCTTTGCTAACCGCCTTGTCACGGAAAGCGAACAACTCGGCATCCGTTACTTGCAACTCCTGGATCCGATCTAAGATGCACTGTTTCACCGTGATATTGTTAATCAATGGCCCATGAGTAGGAGGGCTGAAACTAATGTCGAGGTTGGAGGCATCCTCCCACAACTTCCACTCTCAAATCATCATATATGCGACGAGTCCATGTGACTTCCTACTCAATGCATCCACCATCACTTTTGCTTTACTTGGGTGGTATTGGATGGAGCACTCATAATCTTTCAAAAATTCTACCCATCTTCTTTGCCTCAGATTCAGCTATTTCTGGGAAAACAGATACTTAAGGCTCTTGTGATCTATGAACACTTCAAATTGTTCCCCATAGAGATAGTGTCTCCATATCTTCAGTGCAAACACCACTGTGGCAAGTTCCAGATCGTGTGTAGGGTAGTTCTTTTAATGCTCTTTCAACTGCCTTGAAGCATAGGTGATCACCTTCTGGTTTTGCATCAAGACACACCCTAACCCAACATGCGAGGCATCACTATAAACCACAAAACCGCCACTCCTGGATGGCACTGTGAGGATGGGAGCCGTAGTGAGCTTCCTCTTCAACTCCTGGAAGCTGATCTCGCATTTGTCACTCCATACAAATATAGCATTCTTCTGAGTGAGATACGTGAATGATGCAGCTAAACTGGAGAATCTCTCTACAAATCTTTGAAAGTAGCCCACCAACCTGAGGAAACTACGTGTCTCTGTGACACTCTTAGGTCTCTCCCAGCTTATAACTACCTCTATCTTCGTCGGATCAATCGAGATGCCTTCAACTGACACCACGTGGCCTAGGAATGCCACTTTCTCTAGTCAAAATTCACACCTGCTCAATTTGGCATATAGCCTATGCTCTCTCAACATCTCCAGAGCAAGGTGGAGGTCTCGTCCGTGATCTTTTCGTGTCTGGGAATTCACTAAGATATCGTCAAGGAACACAATCACGCATTGATTTAAGTACGATCGGAACACCCAGTTCATCAGATCCATAAAGGCTATCGACACATTCGTGAGACTGAAAGGCATGACAAGAAACTCGTAGTGCCCGTACCGAGTCCTGAAAGCCGTCTTCGGAACATCTACTACTTTGATATTTAATTGATGATACCCCGATGTAAGATCAATCTTAGAGAAGAATCTTGCTCCCTTCAATTGGTCAAACAAGTCGTCTATCCGTGGTAAAGGATAACGATTCTTGATCGTGACCTTGTTTAATTGTCTATAATCAATGCACATACGCATTGAGCCGTCTTTCTTCTTCACAAAATGCACTGGGACACCCAAGGGTGAGACACTCAGTCTAATGAAACCCAGGCTTTACAGTTCATCCAACTGCACCTTCAACTCCTTGAGTTCAATCGGGGCCATCCTATAAGGAGACCTAGAGATTGGAGTGGTACCGGGTGCAAGTTTGATCGCGAACTCAATCCCTCTATTAGGAGGCAATCCGGGCAATTCTTCTGGAAAGACATCCAAGAACTCACTCACTACCGGAATAGTCAAGGAGTTTTGTGCCTCTGGGTTCGCTAAGCTTAAAGCTGCGAAGCGGGCAATATCCCTTCCTCGTAGTCCTCTAAAGTGAAATGGCTTTGCTCCTTCTGGCTTGAAATTCACTACTTTCTCAAAGCATGCCACATGTCCGTGGTGAGTCGATAACCAATCTATTCCAAGGATGACATCAAAGTCTAGGTCTTGAAAATCCAAGATGATCAGGTCGGCTAACAACTCATTCTGTTCTACTTGAACCGCACTGTCTTTGTACATCCGGTCCGTGTCAACTGACTTGCCAAGTGGAGTCAAAATGGTTAACTCCCGCTCCAACGGACTAGATTCCTTTGAAAAGTCCTTCGCAAAACTAGGCGAAACGAAGGAATGAGTGGATCCTGTGTCGATCAACACTCGGGCCAGACATTCATTTACTAATAAGGCATTTGTGTAATTACATAACTAATATCAATAGATTTCAAGCAAGAACACGCATCATACATAGGTAACCTATCATATAGACAACATATCACATAATAGTTAGCATTCATAACTTAAAAACTCTAGTATCATTGCGTACCTTGCACGACATCATCGGATGCACGTGTATCTCGTTCGGACAAGGCGAAGACCCGACCTTCAGTGGCTTGACAAGGCTGTCATGTAGACTATGAGAGCCTCGATGGCAATGACAAGCTCTGCTGCGAAGACAGTCTGATAGGGGACCCACTCCCCGGAGACTGAGCCGGTATCTGACGGCAGGGACAATCTCGAATCATATGGCCTTGTTCACCACAGTAGAAACATCCACCTGAGATCTTCCGTCAATCCCTAGCCAAGTGTCTTCTCCCACAATACGTATATGGCTCGTATACGTAAGTGGAGGGTGCATATCCCGTGGCATGTGACACTGAGGGATGAGGAGCCTGTGTAGGAGCCGGGCGTGAAGCTGGTGTAATAACAGGGCAAGTACAAGCTACTAACTAACAATAGTAATAACGGACTACGATGGCAGTAACTCATTTCAATACATAACATCAACGTTTGAAGTAATGCAAAATCAATAATTTAAAACAATGCAAGATCCAGAATTGAAAACATACTATAATCATGACATGCATGGAATGATGCAAAATCTCCGATCAAACTCATACTTTAAAAGTCATGTCTTATTCTTGAAAATATTCTTTCGTGTTTGCAAAATTTCTTGTCATGTTAAAAACTTGTTCTTGTCAGGAACCACATGTGTCTTGTCTTGTCTGGAATCACTTGTCATGTCTTGACTTGCCTTGTCATGTTTTCTTGTGAGCCAGATGTTAGTGTCCCTTGTAGCGACTTGTAAGCCGGATACGTAAGTATCTTTCAGCGAAACATGAATAGAAAGCAACTTGTGAGCCGGATACGTAAGTATCCTTCAGTGAAATAGAAAAGGATAAACCAACATCCTTGACCGGCCCTCTATCCAGCTTGATCAATTGTTTACTTGTGACCCAGGTATGACATATCCGGGGGATATGCCCTACCCTTGACCGGCCCGATGTTCGACTTTATCATGCTTGTTTACTTGTGAGCCAAGTATGACATATCCGGGGGATATGCCCTACCCTCGACCGGCCCAATGTCCAGCTTTCTCATTTGTAGCGTAATTCACATGTCTTATTTTTGTTTATTTACATATACTTTAGAAAATCTCAGTTAATGCATGCATGTGTGTGTGTGTAGCAATTCGTAGTAATTATGATGACACGTACACTCAGTGGATATGGTATAGCATTTCACTTCTTAATAAAACATTAGGCATTTAGACAAGCAAAATAAACATTGGATCAAGGTTAACACCTTAGGAAAGATTTCTCAATTCATACTTGCATTATTAGGCTTTAAATTTATTAATTTCTCATTTGTGCATTCCATCAAACACTTGGTGTGCAACTTATTCATAACTGTGAGGGGAAAAAATACCGGACGGACACGCGTCAGCAGCAATTTCTTCCACGTTCTGGTTTCCCGATAGATGGTTGGAGCGGAGGGTGTGACACCCTGACCTGTACTCCGATGGTAAAGTCAGTAAGGGTAGAAGATGATGAGCAGAAAATGCTAGAACAGTCACTGAAAAATACACAAAGCACTGGAGGTTCTTTTTTACGTATTCCCCGATTTAGGTCAGTGAACCAGTCCCCGGTGCACTAAAAATCACGGGGTATTTATAGGGCAAGGGTTGGTATGGCCATCGATGACCATAGATGGCCATAGGTGTACATACCACGTGTCTTTGCACTCATTGCCAAACATCTTAGTCACATTTGCCACCGGTTGCATCACACGTGAGAGTCTCCAAAAAGTCCAATCGGACGGGATTGGTCGGTACGCAGAAGTGACCAGCATTAAATGCCAAGACAGTGCTTTCGGCACGAAACGGCGCGTTCGGCACGCTTGTCGGGGTCTTGGATCGCCTCCTGATCACTTCCTCCTACGAGCCGGTCTCGTTGTTGACTTAAGCTCGGTTACGGCGTAGATGCCTTAAAACACAGTACGACATCGTTGTCGGTGAGACAACGGACTCGTTGTTCGCGTAACGACAGCGACGTTGTCAAGAGCACAACGTTCACGTTGTGCTTTCGACAACGAGCTCGTTGTCGAAGCCACAACGAAAACGTTGTTCTTCGTGAGAACAAAGATGTCGCAATGCGCACAACGGATCGTTGTACATCAGACAACGTGTGACCCTTATATTTTAAGCACGTGACCCCAACTTGTGAACACGTGTCACTTTCGTGAACAAAACGACAAAAACGAGCTCGTCCCACAACGCTGAGCTGGTTTACGAATTTTACCCGTTACAATTTGCCCCTTTATGATGCTTGGAACGTAGTTCGAAGCGTCATAAACGAACAAAAAGGTCATACCTGGCACCACTCCGGAAGGCGAAACGTTGCGTGCTTTAAACGCTTACTAAGAAGGTCGACCGTTCACGCCAGCTGGTCACGCGTGCGAACCGTCGCGTCTCTTCAATGCGGACAGGCTGTCATCATCACCGATTTAAATTTCGAGAATGCTTTAATGACCCTGACATTTATAATACTCGGTGAAAAGACGATCTTGCCACTGTTCTTAATTCCGTCGATACAGGTGTACGCCTCAGATGAAGGGTAGTGGTGTACTTTCGCAAGCAAGAGACGTCTATAAAATCCCATCGAATCCTCTCTCTCTCCCACCCTGTTTCATCAAGCACTGTTACTCTGTCGAATCTTCTTCTTGCCTGAAAGTTCATCTTCCTCAAGCTCTTCAACGATCTCTCTGAGTTTTTCAGTTCGGTACGCCCTTCACCCCTATCTCTTATTCTCTCTTACTGTTTTTCCATTTCTCTCTTCTCCGGTTCCCAGTGTGGTTTTGCTCTGCGCATACTCTTTTGTTCTTGTCCCTCTTTCCGATTTCTCCTTACCACCATGGCTGCCAATGTCCCCGTAGAACCTGCTAGGATAGAGGGAGTTAGAGGCCCTTCCGATGACGAGGCCAGTTGCACAGGTAGCGCACCTCACGGTGCCTACATTGAAAAATCCTCAGTTCTGCGCCAATACCAGTTGGCGCATCTGAACCGTTACAGGGAACGTTTCGACTTCCCTTCCAATGTCAATCTCCACTTCAAGCGAGATGATGCCATCATAGACAGGCGCTCTGCCTGTACCGTTGTCTATCTCTCCCAGCTCGAGGCTGGCCTTCGCTTCCCTCTTCATCCTGTCTTGGATGAAGTTCTGTCCACCTTGCAACTCGCACCGAGGCAAATGCACCCGGGCTTCCACAAATATATGTCCATGATGATCAAATTCATCAAGGACGGGTACCCCATAGAGGCTAGGCATCTATTCCACTTCTGTCATGCCGTTAGATGCCGAGGCAATGACGACGGTCTGTATTCCTATTTTTCGTGGAACAAGAAACCCTACTGTCCAGAGCTCGTCTCGGGCATCCTTGACAGAGAAAGGAAATGGAAAGCCACTCCATTCGTTGTCTCTGGCGGCTGGAAGGCAGAGAATTCCTCGGTCCCCAACGTCTTCCGAGTGGAAGCAGGTATACCACTAGTCATCCGTTGTCCGTTGTGCGCCATTGTCCTGACTACGCTCTCGTTGTACGCTGTATCTTCTCGTCCTGCTAACTTCCTCGTTGTACTCATTTTGCTTTCTCTTGTGTGCAGTGGATCCAAAGAAATTTCCATACAAGAAGTTGACCTCAGAAGAACAAGAACTTCTTACTGGTATCCGCCGTGCTCGAGGCGGGGAATACATTAGGTGGAAACCACTCGAGCTCGTCAGGCGGGCCTCCTCCAGTAACCCAGCAACTACTCAACAACAACCACAACAACAGCAACAGGGCGCCTCCCCCTCCGTACCTTCAACGTTCCCTCACCTACCCGAAGAAGAGGAAGAAGCAATGGCCGACTCAAACCTACCACCGCTAAGCAGGAAGCCGAGGTCTGCTCGCCCTGCAGTCCAGCCGCCTCCACCGCCATCATTGCCGAAGAAGAAGAAGAACCATTCTTCCAAGGGTACAGCGCCTGCTGACCCGAAGAGAAAGATGGCCGCCTCGGCCGAGCACGAGGCCAGGAAGAAGGCCAAGGCGGACAAACGCCTGGAAAAAAGGTCGTGGTCATTGCTGCTCCTCCTCCAACAAGTCCAGGAGCCGAGGCGACATCGGCAGTGCCCGAGGTTAGCTCAGCGCCTGCCCCTTCTCGAGCTGCTGCTGCCCCAGCCGGTACGAGCTCCGCTGTCGTTGCCTTGGCTGCGACGGAAACTGGCACGACAAGTCTCCCGGCCAGTATGCTGCCGACCTCCGCTCCGGACTGGTCACCCGACTTCACTCGGTTCGGAGTGCCGACCGTGATTGAATCGGCGAAGAGCTCGGGGACGGTTGCCCGAGCTCTAACTTATGCGATGAGGCTTCCCCGGGACATCGCTGAGGTTGGCCAACTCCACTTAGCCGACCTGTCCTACGCCGCCTGTCAGTCCGTGGCAACAGTAAGCTTCTCCCTCCCTCGTCTTCTACCTCAATTGTTTTGAAATACTACTTCTTGTTGTGCTAACGCCCAGACATCTCTTTGCAGATGAACGCGCTCGTGCAAGAGCTCTGCGATCGCAGCCAGGAAAAATACACTCAGCTGCGAGACAGGATCAACTACTGGAGAGACAGGACGGAGACGCTGGAGAAGACTCTTGTCGAGGAGAGACTCAAGGCAGACTTCGATCTGTCTCAAGCCAAGGCTGAAACGACTCGTGCTGAAGTAAGGCTAGGCACTGCCACCAAGGTTAGGGAAAAGGCCGAAGCTGAGGCACGAGCAGCAAAGGAGGCCGAAAGGAAGGCCAAGCAAGAGACAGAGAATGCTGTTGTACGCATCAGCGAGCTGGAGCATGTCTCCCAAGTTTTGGGTAGACAACTGGAGGGAATTGAGGCAGCCAGGTCGGCACTGGCGGAGGAGCTCGAGGAGGCCAAGAAAATTCAGGAGGACACCGAGAGGTCCGTGACCCTGAGACTGCAGCAGTACTACCAGTCTCAGCTGGACACGCTCTTGGATGAAGATCGTGCTGAGACCGAGAAAGAGGTTCTCGACTCGCTTCGCCAGCAAGGCCGCCTGAAGGAAGACAATGAAGAGGACGCCACCACGTTCTCCGAGCTCCCGAGCAAGGAACTGATCGAGCTCGACAACGAGCCCGAGGTACAAGGCGTCGAGCTGCCTCACTTTCTTGAAGGTCCTGCACTCCTCCCTACCGAGCCATACTCCGAGCCTGCTGCTCCAGAGCTTCCTCCTGCTGTCGATGAAATTACTCCGGTGGAAGCCCCTATTGCTGAAGCCATTGCTGAAGCCTCTACTCCTGCGCCTGCTACAACGGCAACAGAGCCTGACCTTGAGCTTGTCTGACCTGCTGCCCCTCCGATCTCCTGCTCCTCTGATCCCTTGCCCCTATCTATGCTTCTGCTTCTCTCTCTTGTTGATGTAAATTCTCTTTTTTTTTTTTTTTTTTTTTCTCTCCTATGGGAGGTTATCACTGAAATAGGTTTTTGATATGAATGGATCACTCTTCTTTGCCAAGTTTGCACTTCTTTTCACCTCGTAACATAGTACAACGCATGCACACAGAATAAGAAAGAACACATCATGAGTAATTGAATGATTTTTTTTTTTTTTTAAATCAAAACACTACGAGCAGAACACTATGAGTAGAGCGCTACGATTAAAGCACAACGAACAAGCACTGCTAGTAGAGCACTTCGATTAAGTACTTCGATCAGAGCACCACGAGTTACCACTACGGATAAAGCACTACGATCGTTCACTACGAGCAAAGCACTACGATCGTTCACCATGACCAAAGCACTACGATCGTTCACCATGAGCAAAGCACTATGATCGTTCACTACGAGCAAAGCACTATGGTCGTTCACTACGAGCAAAGCACTACGATCGTTCACCATGAGCAAAGCACTATGATCGTTCACTACGAGCAAAGCACTATGATCGTTCACCATGAGCAAAGCACTACGATCGTTCACCATGAGCAAAGCACTATGAAAAATTACTTATGAACAAGCATTGCGAGCAAGCACTAATCCAGACACATCATTCGCGCAATTCACTGTGAATGCAATCTGACAAATAAAATTCCTGAGACGAACGCAACGTGACTCAGTTCCGAAACACATGCTCAGAGGATGTCATTAGGTTAAGCCACTAGATTTGCTCAGATGACATCCTTATGTAAGCCACTCGTGTTCGTTGTGAGTACGTCGTTCAGTCAAAAACTTTATTTGAATTACTTGCAAAACATTCACAATATTGCACTGATGAACTAGATAGTGAACAGTGTAGACAATGATCGAGCACACAACGAGCAGGCACATAATATAGCGAATCACATGTTGAAATATGAGCATTATGATTATGTAAGATCACTGAAAAAACTTGTAAGCACAACGATGCATGTAAACAGCACATCTCAGATTCTATTGAAAGAATTGCCTCAGATTCATGATGTTCCAAGATTTTGAGATGAGGTTACCTTGCAAGTCTTTCAAGTAGCAGACTCCAGGACTCCCCAATCGTTCTACGATATAGGGCCCTTCCCAGTTTGGTCCTAACTTGCCACTGTTAAGCTCTCTCGTATTCTGGAACACTCTTCGGAGGACGAGATCACCGACCTGTAGCACTCTCCGTTGTACTTTCTTGTTGTAGGCTTTCCTCAATCGCTGCTGGTACCTCCTCATCTGAATGCTGGCATCTTCTCGCTTCTCTTCTAGCAGGTCAAGATGAATAGCCATGAGTACTGTGTTCTGATCTTTCTCTCCATCCTTCTTCTTGCTGTGCCAAGAACGCACTGTAGGCAAACTGATCTCTGTAGGAATGACAGCCTCCATGCCATACGCTAGAGAGAAAGGAGTTTCATTGGTAGGACTCCTTGGAGTCGTTCTGTACCCCCACAAAACGTTGTGCAGCTCGGTGGTCCACTTCCCCTTCGAATCTTCCAATCTTCTCTTCAAGGCATTGAGAATGTTCTTGTTGGCTGCTTCGGCCAATCCATTCCCTTGAGGATAATAAGGGGAAGAGAAGACGTGCTTGATCTTCAGCTCGCTGCAAAAGTCGGCAATCAGCCGTCCTGAGAATTGCTTCCCGTTGTCAGTAACGATAGACTGCGGTATGCCAAATCTACAGATGATGTGCTCCCACAAGAATTTCTTCACCTCTTGCTCTCTGATACGTGCAAGGGGAACGGCTTCAATCCACCGCGAGAAGTAGTCAGTTGCCACCAAAAGGAAGATCAGATTCCCTGGAGCCCTCGGGAAAGGTCCCACGATGTCAAGTCCCCACCGCGCAAATGGCCAAGGTTGAGATACAGTGCTGAGCTCTTGAGCTGGAGCATGAATCAAGCGAGCAAACCGCTGGCACTGGCTGCACCTCTTCACGTACTTCTGAGCATCGGCCTGCATATAAGGCCAAAAGTAGCCTTGCCCCAGAGCTCGATGGGCAATGGTTCTCCCGCCCGAATGAATGCCACATATACCTTCATGTAGCTCAGCAAGTATTTTCTCCACGTCTACAGGATGAACACACTTCAGCAAGGGACCACCAAAAGATTTCCTGAACAATTCTCCTTGCACCAAGGTATAACGAGATGCCTTAAACTGAATGCGTCTTGACTCCTTAACACTGATAGGGAGAACTCCGTCCTTTAGATAAGCCACCAACCCTGTCATCCAGCTCGGGACTGGATTGACAAAGAACACTTCTCGCTGTGCCTGAAGAGCTATTGAAGGATACTCTTGAAACTCCATCAGAATAGCCCTGGGCTCGCCAGCCTGCACCATGGAAGCTAGATATGCCAAAGCATCAGCATGCCTGTTCTCATCCCTCCGGGTGTGCCTAATCTCCACAACGGTGAATGTTTCACACAACGAACGAACGAGAGTAGCATACTGCTTCATCCAATCGTCCTTGCATTCATAAACACCATTCACCTGATTCACCACGAGCTGTGAATCACAAAACACTCTCAACGTGAAGATCTGCAGCTCTCGTGCGCTCTCCAACCCAAGGAGTAAGGCTTCGTACTCAGCTTCGTTGTTGGAGGCAGTGAACCCAAGACGCGACATTTTCTGCACCTTGATGTTGTCCGGACTTACAAGCACAACGCCCAGTCCTGAGCCACTGAAATTGGAAGATCCGTCCACGTATAACAGCCAACCGCTCCATTCCGACGACTCGGCCCCTTCCACAACGGCATCTTCGTTGTCAACCTCAATTGGGAGCTCCCGTAGATTAACAATCACATCCTCTGCCTCCTCCTCCACAAGAAAGTCAGAAAGGAACCCCGCCATCGCTTGCCCCTTCTCTGAACTCCTGGCTCGATACTGGATATCGAACTCACTCAGAGCTACCGCCCACTTTGACATCCTTCCTGCCAGCTCGGGTCGTCCCAGCACGACTTTCAAAGGATACGTTGTGATGACAACGACAGAATGAGCATGGAAGTACGGACGAAGCTTCTCTGCAGAAAAGACAAGAGCCAGACATACCTTCTCGAGCTTGCTATAGTTGCACTCTGCTTTGAGAAAGGTCTTGCTGATGAAGTAGACAGGCTTCTCCACGCCATCACAGCTCCTCACCAGGACGGAACCAAGGGCTTGCTCTGAAACAGACAAATAGAGATATAAGATTTCACCTGGCTCTGGCACCGAGAGGATAGGAGCTGACCCTAAATACTCTTTCAAGGCAAGGAAAGCTCGGGAACACTCTGGGGTCCACGCAAAAATGGAGCCCTTCCTCAACAGCTCGAACAGAGGCTTGCAACGATCGGATGACTTGGAGATAAATCGGTTGAGCGCAGCAATCCGGCCTGTCAGCTTCTGGATCTCCTTCTTCGACTTAGGCTCTGGCATGTCCAGTAAAGCACGGATTTGAGCTGGATTAGCCTCAATCCCCCGCTGACTCACAAGATAACCCAAAAATTTCCCCGAGGTGACTCCAAAGGTGCACTTCTCTGGGTTGATCTTCAGATTGAAAGATCGCAGCACAGAGAAAGGTTCAGCAAGGTCTGCCACAAGAGCACCTCGTACTCGACTCTTCACAACGATATCGTCGATGTACACTTCAACCGTCTTGCCAAGGAGTGACCCGAACATGAGATTCATCAGACGTTGATAGGTGGCACCTGCATTCTTCAAGCCAAAAGGCATCACCCGATAACAGAACAAACCTCGCTCTGTTATGAAGGTGGTCTTCTCTCGATCTGCTTCCGCCAGTAGGATCTGGTTATAGCCCGAATAACCATCCATGAAGGATAACATCTCGTGGCCGGCAGTGGCATTGATGAGCCTGTCTATCCTTGGCATGGGAAAAAAGTCCTTGGGGCACGCCTTGTTGACCCCAGTAAAGTCAATGCAGACTCTCACCTTCCCGTTCTTCTTAGGTACCGCCACAACATTGGCTATCCAGTCAGGATACTGCACCTCCTGAATGAACCCAAACTGGATCAGCTTGTCAATCTCCTCATTCACTGCATCATGATAAGCTGGAGCAAGCCTCCGAGGTTTCTGCTTCACTGGAGGGATGGCAGGATCAGCATTGAGGTGGTGGCAGATAACACCCGGATCGATGCCAGTCATATCTTTGTGAGACCATGCAAAGACATCAAGATTCTGCCTAAGAAAACTCAGCAACTCGAGCTCCTCCTCCGTTGTCAAGCTCGTCCCGACCTGCAACACCTTTGGCTCTTCTTCCGTTCCCAAATTGACGGCTTTCGTAGGCTCAACGGAAGGTCTGCACAACGATGCCTCCGAGCTCTCTTCCACAACGGGAACGACCTGTAACTGCTACGAAGGCACAACGGAAGCTGGAAAATCGCACTTCTGCGAAGCCAACTGATCACCTCGGATCTCCCGAGGCTCGTCCTGCGTTGGATACTTCAACACCTGGTAGTACGAGGACGGGACAGCCTTCATCTCATGGGTCCACCAGCGACCCAAGATGGCATTGTATGGTGATGGCGCATCCAGAACAGAAAACCTGGTCTGGAGGACAACGGGTCCAGCCACAACGGGCAAGACAACGTCGCCTACAGGCTTCATCGAGCTGCCATCAAATCCATACAAGGGAGTCTGAGCAGGGATGAGGACGGAAGGATCCAGCTTCATCTGAGTGAAAGCATGAAGGTACAAAATGTCCGCTCCACTCACCGAATCCACGAGCACTCTCTTGATGTTGAAGTCTCCTATTCTCATGGTGAGAACAAGAGCATCATAGTGAGGTTGGATCACTCCTGCCAGATCACGATCAGCGAAGGTGAGTGCCTGCTCAATGCTCCTGCTAGGCACTTGCACCTGGCACACTGCGGCCTCGTGAGACAGCTTTCTGGCCTTCACCCTGAAGTTCCTCTCCACATCAGCTTCAGGCGTTTGCACGCGGCAAATGACATTGATCGTGCCCAAAGAAGCTCCTCCACTGGTACTGGGATTGTTGGCGGGTTCTCTTCCACGAGATTGGGACATCGGCTCCCTGGTACGCTCCGCACCGCCGTTGTCAGGAGCGAGATACTCTCCCAAGTACCCCTCCTGAACAAGCCTCTCTAAGTATTCCCTCAGAATACGGCATCGGTTGGTGAGGTGACCACGGCACTTGTGATAATGACAGTACTCATGCACCCGTGGTCCCGATGTGATATCCGGCACCGCCCTCGCCGGCCACTCAAAGTATGGCTGATCCTCCATTGACTTCATGATGGTCGCCGGACTGACTGTGAAATTGATGCGTGGGGCTCGATCTGCAAAAGATCGCCTCTCACTAGGCTGCACGCCTCTCTCGTGCTGTACTTGAGGCTGCACCTGGCGTGGCTGATACTGTTGCCTCGCCTGCTGGTCATTAGGACGTCTCTCCGTCCTGCTCTGATACTGGTTAAAATTTCTCTGCAGCGGGCGCCGATCCGGCTGATCCCGCTGGGTCACATACACAACTTTCTCTTTCCGCTTCCTTGGTGGCGAGTCCTCAGATGATGAAAACTCGTGCTGCTGCTTCTTCTCCTTCCTCTTCGATGATCGGTGTGCCCTCTCCACGACATCCACCGTTCTCACCCTGGGCTTTGGTGCTGACATAACGGATACGTCCTCCTCGTACCTCCCGTACTTGGTGGCACGTACCATCAACTCGTCCATCTTGACAGGATAGTCAAGAGCTAAGGACTTGTAGAGCTCAGAATGCTTGGGGATAGCATTCTTGAAAGCGGCGATGCAGCTTGCTTCGTCAACCTTGTCAATATCGTGGACTTCATCGGTGAAACGCGAAATGAAGTCCTTCAAGGATTCGGCCGGCTTCATCCTCAAAGAGAAGAGAGTATCTGCACCTGCCTTCTTCTTCTTATTGATGATGAAGCGATCAATAAAGGCCGACCTGAGCTCTGAGAAGTTGCTGATGGAGCCAGGAGGTAGGTTCCGAAACCACTTCGATGCTGCTCCCGACAGGCTGTTAGGGAAAGCCTTACAATAAAGATCATCATCTGGGTTGCGAACAGCCATCGCATGCTTGAAGTCAAACAAATGCTCCTCCGGATCTGTCTTTCCAGTATACATGGAGAAGGTCGGAGTTATGAACTTGGAAGAAGTATAAGACTGGTTGATAGCATCCGTGAAAGGAGAGTTCTCAACGTTCTCCTTTGCTGACTGAGCAAAGTGGTCAGGAACCCCTCCCTTCATGCTCTTAACGCGAGCACCGATTAAAGCCTCCACCTCCTTGGCTGTTACCCAAGTCTTCTGGGTGTCTGCACCTCCGGTACCCACTCTCAGGTCCTCTCTACCTGCTCCTTCTCTGAAATCCACACGATCCAAAGGGATGCTCTGCTCTGCCCGAACCTGAGGCTGCCTTACATCCCCCTCAATAGGAAGAAGCACAAACCTGGTCTCACGGTTCTCCGGGGCAGAAGGAGAAGAAGAGAAGTCGAACTGACGTCTCAAGGAAGGCCTCTGCAGTGGCACCTCCTCCACCTCGAGCCTGCTATGCTCGAACGCCTCCAGTCTCGCTTGCATCAACTGTTGCTGCCTGGTGATTTGATCCAGAACAGACTGCTGCAGTTGCAGCATCGCCAAGACGCGATCTGAAACAGAGAGTTCAGCAGGGGAAGGTACGGTCCTTTCTGGTTGTCCAGACGGAGGACTGGCTCCAGGAATGTGCACGACAGAGGGTATGAAAGAAGTGGAATGAGGGGCTTGATCTTCATGCCCGAATACTTCTGACTGATCAGCCATGATCGCAGAGAGCAAAAGGGGGGTCCGTTTATTAATTCCCACAGACGGCGCCAATTTTGTGAGGGGAAAAAATACCGGACGGACACGCGTCAGCAGCAACTTCTTCCACGTTCTGGTTTCCCGATAGATGGTTGGAGCGGAGGGTGTGACACCCTGACCTGTACTCCGATGGTAAAGTCAGTAAGGGTAGAAGATGATGAGCAGAAAATGCTAGAACAGTCACTGAAAAATACACAAAGCACTGGAGGTTCTTTTTTACGTATTCCCCGATTTAGGTCAGTGAACCAGTCCCCGGTGCACTAAAAATCACGGGGTATTTATAGGGCAAGGGTTGGTATGGCCATCGATGACCATAGATGGCCATAGGTGTACATACCACGTGTCTTTGCACTCATTGCCAAACATCTTAGTCACATTTGCCACCGGTTGCATCACACGTGAGAGTCTCCAAAAAGTCCAATCGGACGGGATTGGTCGGTACGCAGAAGTGACCAGCATTAAATGCCAAGACAGTGCTTTCGGCACGAAACGGCGCGTTCGGCACGCTTGTCGGGGTCTTGGATCGCCTCCTGATCACTTCCTCCTACGAGCCGGTCTCGTTGTTGACTTAAGCTCGGTTACGGCGTAGATGCCTTAAAACACAGTACGACATCGTTGTCGGTGAGACAACGGACTCGTTGTTCGCGTAACGACAGCGACGTTGTCAAGAGCACAACGTTCACGTTGTGCTTTCGACAACGAGCTCGTTGTCGAAGCCACAACGAAAACGTTGTTCTTCGTGAGAACAAAGATGTCGCAATGCGCACAACGGATCGTTGTACATCAGACAACGTGTGACCCTTATATTTTAAGCACGTGACCCCAACTCGTGAACACGTGTCACTTTCGTGAACAAAACGACAAAAACGAGCTCGTCCCACAACGCTGAGCTGGTTTACGAATTTTACCCGTTACAATAACCATTTATTGGATTTCTTAGTTCATGCATTTCATCAAACATTACACATGTGTTCGTTATGTATACAATGCCCATCCACCATTTTCCAGCATACATCATACATCACATCGATACGGCATCCAACCACCTCAAACCCCTAGGCATCCATTCATACATCCACAACCATCTCTTTATCTTGTTTAATTTAGGGATAACAATGCATTCCAACCAAAAAGGGGTACACACACAATATCAATACACATATAAAAAGGGAAAACCTAGGTTATCACTAAGCTAGTTAGGAGGGTGTACTAACCTTAAGGATCAATGCTTGATCTTGAAGAAACCCTTTGATTTGGAGTCCCTACTTTAAAGAAGAACCTCACTGGAGATTTGAGGAACTCTAGTTGATTTGGGGAAGATCCTTGCTTGAAAATCTTCAAGCTTGAGCTCCCTTGATCTCAATCCAAAAGACCCCTCTTGGATTTCTCCCCAATTTCCTCTTCTCCTCTTTCTCCTCTTTCTCTCCTTCAAGTCTAATAAAATCCCCAAATGAATCCCCTTATAAAACAAGGGTTTCAAACCCTCAATTTCGGCATCAGCGCACGCGTGCGATCGATCGCACCCTTAATTGTGATTGATCGTGGATCTAGTGCGATCGATCGCACATGGAAGCGATCTGTCGCACTTGAACCCGAGAGTTTTGGTCTTATTTTTCCCTGCATGTGATCAATCGCACATACTTAAGATCGATTGCAGATCCCTGTGATCTGTCGCACCTGGAGACCCATCTATCGCACTTGGTCCAGAATGTTTGGAAATTATTTCGCCTGTATACGATCGATCGCACACACTTGCGATTGATCGCACACCACCAAATTTTGGTTTGACCTTGCAGACCCATATGGGTGTTTCCAACCTCATTTTTATCATTCTTAGGGCTCTAAACTCTCTCCTTCATTCTGCACTTGGGTCGCAAACTTCCAATTTATCATAAACACCAATTTCCGAATGCGGGGAATGCCATTTGGCTTCGAATACACTATTCATTAGCCATACAAAGTTCCGGGGTGCTACATGGAGTGAAGTTATTGGTTGAAGGGTGTACCATGTGGCACTAATTTGAAGAGAATAGAGGGCAATAGAGTGTGCCCCGTGGATAAGTAGTAGTATAGATATGTTACTTTCCTACCCATGCATCGCATGGGGATTTTGCTAGACATAATCTCAAAAATCGCCACATGTCCTCAAACCTTGCTCTTCATGCCATGTGTCCACCCACCTGCTTATTTAGATTTCATAGTAAGTAACTGGGGAGATTAAGGAGGGATGGGGGATTAATGAGAGGGGAAGTTATTGAGAGAACTCTTAGAATTTAAGACCATGTGTAAGGGGAGATTGTGGGTCCCACTAGTTGATTTTAATTTGATGATGTAGCTTCACAAATGAAGAGGAGTCCTACGTGGCATCAAGAGAAAGGATTAGGTGACATCCATAGAAACACACTAACTATGTTTTTATAGTAATAGTATAGATAATAATAATGATAATAATGTTTAAATTCAAATTAGAACATAATTTTAAAGAGCTGGGATATCCATTTGCAAAGCTAAGAGCATCTCCAATGCAATGCTCTTTTATTGTTCTATGGCTATATTATAGCATTCAGATGAAATTTTTTTGACACCAGTGGTAGCATATGGCAGTGCCAAATTATATCATATGCTATTCTTTGTGCCAAAGTTGGCACAAAGAGTAGCATATGCTATAATTTGGCACCACCTTTGATTCGTTCACTTTTGTTGGGTAATTCCCTCCAATGGTTATAATTTTTTTTTTACCATTTTACCCTCCATTCCTTGATTTTTAGAAAAAAATATTAATTCTATTTTTAAATATAAAAAAATTATTTTTAGGGGTGGGTGAACCTTAGAGGTGGGTGAATCTTAACCACTGTTAAGGGGTGTCAAAAAGGACACGTGGCGACCTTAGGGGTTGTGATTGTGAAAAAAATGGCCAATTTGACACAGACTATCTGAGCAACCTGTGCCAAATATGGCATTTTGGCACGTAATTGTGCCTAATTTGGAATTAATACAACCAATTTGGCACACAGCATTGGAGATGTTCTAAGGCTGGACCTCTTGGTCCATGCCCCCCTCTTCAATACTCACTACAGTTGGTGAGTATTTAAGAGGGGGGCGTGGATTAATGAGGTCCAGCTTTAGGTTTGCAAATGGATATCCCAGATACGTTAACTATTTTCCAATTTTAAATGTTAATAAAAGAAAGTAATTACCGCACCACACATTTAATTATGTAGTCAAATACTATGGCCATGCATGTGTCTCTTTTAACACTCATTTGAACTATGGGTAAGCTTAAGAAAATTAAGGTTAATATTTTTATTTTGTTCTTAAAAAATAAAATTAGATTGCTTAACCCTCAAAGTGGGTGAATCATAACCACAATTAATGTGTGGTAAAAAAGGGGGGCATGCACCAATCAGGACTGCACATTGGACTACATCGTCGAATGCAACAGTTAGTTAAGCATTTCCCTTAATAAAACTGATCAATTAATATCAAATGTTATTAAGTCATAGATTCACCCAAAGCTTCTTTCATATCTGTCAGAAAACATTAAGTCATAGTTTCACCCAAAGCTTCCTTCTTATCTGTCAGTGTTGGATCTCCAATGAAGCCGTTACAATGTATACGCCCACAATGTGCTTGCGATGATTGAGGGTCAATTGATGACATTATCACCTCAAGAAAATGGAAAAGATGAGTGATAGGCGTACCTGAGATATCCATTTGTAAACCTCTCTTAAATACTCACCAACTATGATAAGAATTTTAAAGTGAGGCATGGACCAATGATGATCAGCATTAAATTTACAAATGGAGATCATAGGTACATTAACTATTCTCTTCCAAAGTGACCATCCAATTGCAAATTGACATGCAATAATAAATTTATTGTTTTATTTTAACTTTATTTCACTTTCTTAATGCATTAAAATTTAATTGGTGTGGTCTGCTTGGAAGAAGACCTTGTGGTACTCTAATAAGAACTCTTTATCATTGGCGCTATTGTTGGTTCTTATTTACTTTTTAGAAATAATCACCGTCTCGCTAGTGGAGCAAAGGGAGACGTCTTGGGCCTTTTCTTTTTTTTTTCTTGCCATGAATTACCTTTTAACTCTTTTAATTGTGGTTGAGATTCACTTACCATTAAAATTAAGATATCTACCCTTGCTCTTTACTTTTTCTTTGGTACATACTTACCGTTTCCTAAGTTTGATTATTAACCTGAGGAGATTAAAACCCAAGACATTGCCCTTTAGGGCCGAGCCCCAAATTTGTCTCTGGGGTTCAAAATAAATGTATCAAAGAAAATTAATGGATTTGGATGCATAGGATCAGGAGTAGTGGGTCCATGGTTATAAAATTCGTTAATGGAGTAATGAAATAAAGATTACGTGACATATATGCCTCTTTTGAGATAACTATATATTATATATAGTGGGAAATAGATAGGTGAATGTCGATCCTCATTAGTCCAAGCACTTACCCCTATGGTTCATCCATCTACTCCTATTTTGTTAAAAGTAATTAACTTTAATTAAATTAAGCTTAACTATAGTTAAAATGAGTGTTAAAAGGGACACACGGACCAACATTTGGATATTTAGTTGAATGCACGGTCCACCAATCAATATCATAAATAAAATTAACAACTATTCTAAATAAAAATTTATTGTATTGTTAGTTTTTTTTATATTGTCTATGTAAAAAGAGATTAATTTTCAGCCGGAGCTCTGCTTCACAGTGATGTAGCAGAGCTCCCCTTTTTACACTAAGCCCATCACATTTTTGTAATTACTAAAAGTGGCGGGTAATTTTACAATACCCGTAATTACAAGATTATCATTCTGACAGTGTAAAAGCTGCTTTGTATTTAAATTGATGTAAACAAATTACAACTTTTTGAAAGGTCCAAACTTCCCACATAGTCAAAATATAATTTTAGAATTTTATAATATTATATAATAATAAATCTTTTTATTATTATTTTTTTTTTGGGGGGGGGGGGGGGGGGGGGAAAGGGTATGAGTCATTCCCCCCTCTCCCCTTTGCTCCACCACTGGTGCCCTTGACTACACTTGGGTAACTTGGAGCATCCCAAACCCTTCGTGTCAGGACTAGGTCTCCGAGGGTGGGACGTGAACCCGGGGGCGGAGCCAGGTGGGGGCCTATGAGGAGAGTTCTATCACACCTATAGGTCAACACGTGCCTCTTTTAACCCTCATTAACCATAGTTAATATTCATTAACCCTTAGGGTTCAACATTCGAACCTTAGTTTTTTAATTAAGATATTAAAAAAAAATTAACCTAAGGGTTAAGAAATTTTAACCTTAGGGTTTTCAAATTTTTCTATAAAACATCAAGGTTAGATTGATGAACCTTAAGGGTTAGTGATTCTTGATCATGGTTAGTAGGGATTAAAAAGGACACGTGTTGACTTGTGGGTGCGATTAAATTGTTCCCAAGTCCAATCGCGATTGGCTATGATCCGATCTCACATTGGGAATGGGGACATGAACTCAGGGAGGGTTCAATCGCTCCCACAACACATGGCCCTGTTGACCTCTATTAATTGGGATTAAGCTTCACTAACCCTAGTGGTTCAATAATATGACATTATTATTAAAATATAATAATAATAAATACTAACCCTAAGATTTAAAATTTTTAACCGAGTTGAACAAATATACTATGCTATTCAACTATTTAATAGGTACAGCCATGAGGCAAGTGGGTAATGTTCCTTGAACTATTTAAAACAAAATATATCTTCTATAATATGTTATTTAATTATTTGATTGGACATAGCCATGAGGCAAGGGTGTAAACAAGGAGAAAAAAAACCATAAGAAATGTACGGAATATATGAGCGAAATACCCCCAAAAACTTAGTCATAAAAAAAAAAATCAGGACCTATGGCCCTGAACTCCCATCGCCTTTAAATTTAGATTATTTTGTACCAACTTAATAATTTTTCACAAATCTATTGACAATTACTACCATTTTTTTTATGAACCATCATGTGCCCCCACTACTAGCAAATCCTGGCTCTGCCCTGTGTGAGACAACCCCACCACACCAAGTAAGTTGGGGGATAGGTTCGAACTCAAAATCACTGCAATGTATCACTGACTTGAGAATTAACCCGCCACACACCGTGTGGGTAATATATGAAATTTGGATTTGCATTATAATTAACCAATGGGTGTAGGGAATCAACCGAACCCGTCCAGATACATACTGGCTGAAGAATCCAACCTAGAGTAGATCCATATCGATAAGATATAGGAACCGTACACTCGAAGTTGGAGAGAAAGGCGGGTCGGATCAGAAATGTCTCCACCCATTTACACTGAGTTATCTTGTGTTTTGTAGATTTTGTAGGGTTTTTTGGTTCTAGACAGGGAAGCTTGAATATCAAACAAACGACGCTTCAATTTTTTTGTTTATAATGCGTGATGAATTCCAAGTATAGGGGGCGTAGAGTTTATAGGGAATGGTGGGACCCCCACCCAATTAGGGCTGAGACTAAGGGCTCTTATAGCTGCAGAGGGAGAAAAACGACAAACGATGGTCTTTTCTGGTTGATAAAGACGAGTAACCCCCTCAACAAAATTCACGAAAATGTAGTGCAAATTACAAATAGTTAAATACTATTACCAATAATATAGATGGAAGGTTGTTTTATACACTAACACTAGTTAGGATTTTTTCCATCACTTCCATTCCTACTTCTTGGCCGGCTAATGTTGTGCTCATATGTCAGCAGACTCGGCACTTAGCACTAAAACAGCCTATAAATCAATTACAGAACCAAAATAATGCATTGGGAATCTCTGCGGTTATAACCCACTCCTATGATTCCGGTTATGCCACTGAGGTCGCCACATGTCCTTTTCACATTTTTTAGCTGTGGTTAAGATTCACTTATCTATCCTTGTATTTTTAAAAAAATATATTTAAAATTTAGTCATAAGAGGTAATAAATTTTAACCACGGTATAAAAAAAGCTTTAAAAAACAAGGAGATAAGTGGGTGAATCTTAACCACAATTAAGGGGTGCCAAAAGAGAAACGTGGTTACCTCAAGGACAAAACCAGACTCCAAGGAGTCCGGTTATAACCGTAGACAATTTGAAGTCATTGGGAAACAGTTGACAGGCGTTTCTATAGGCCAGGTTGAATTAGGTTCATGTTATATCAATTTCGGATTGTTCCCATGGCTATACCCTAAAAAATAAGATTTCTTTTAAAAAAAAACTCTGGTGTGTATGGTTCGTTAGGCTTGGTTTTGCTTCTTTACATTGGCTTCGGATTTGTGTCACGGGCAAAGCACGTAACTAGTCAAATCCCATGCGGCACTTGATCGATCCGTCGACTAAGTCAACCTGTTCGGTCAGTTACCTAAGAAACAAGAATAAACTTACCATACACAAGAAATAAGCAAAGATCAATAATATTACATTATGGTATAGGTTACAAGACACTATACATGCAAAGAAAATAAATACACTAGGGTAGTAGGTGATAAAAAAAATGGTCAAAGACAACCCAATCAAGTGAACTACCACCCCCTCTACAAGGTGGATGATAAGCCTTTTACAGGTTTTCAGACGGAAACATCCTATGTGCTGGTAGAGTCATACTCCCTTATTACAAAAATGTCACTAAAACTAAGGACTAAACTACGCTTTAACAAAAGAGAAAAAGACACAAATAGTGTCACCACCAAGGTCATGCAACATTACTGGACGAATGGTCGTGACACACTCCCCCACTTGTTAAGTTGACGTCCTCATCGAGTTGTTCGCTAAGTATTCTTCAATCTTTTCAGCAAAGGGGAGAAGGGTGACACCTGTTAGCCTCAAGGTTACAACTCTAAGCACCCTTAATAGTTTCAATGATGATGCAATAATAGAATGATCTTAATAGTACTAATATTTCCATTTAAAATGTGTAATTCCAGAGAAAAAGAATACTAAGCTCATCATTCAAGACATGAAGAATTAAAGAGTTCAACCACTCAAGGTCATCAAGGTCAAAGTCCAAGTACTAGCCACTTCAAAGGAAAAAGCTTCAAGAACTATAGTCAATTCATGAAGTCAAGTAAAAGCTGAAGCTTCACAAGTTCCATGACAAGATCATCACTAAATGAAGACTAGTGTCAAAGTTTAGAATGTCTACGACCTTGTAAAAGTCCTCAAGACATTGAAAATGATTGCTCAAAGTTTACCTAGATAGACCCTAGGAGACTTAGTATAATTTAAACATCATTATAAGGGCCTAAATTGATTAAAATAATATTGTTATGATTGCCTTTGGTTCATAGCATCATACCCATCACTTTGGTCTCATTACAGATGAGTTCCCTGAAATTTTTAAGTGGACTCGTCGACGAGTGTCAAAACAGTAAGCTCATTTTGAGTACTGTCACCCCACTCATCAACGACCCCAGTTTTTCCAGACTCACTCGTCGACGAGTGTATGCGGCAAATGGGTATAAGGCTAGTTCGTATTAATTGTGCTCCCAACGGCCATATTGATTGCTCAACTATAAATAGAACTTATTTATGAACTAAATACAAGATTCTAACACTGTTTAATCATTCATTCATTATTCTCAGTCTTTCAACAATCAATACTTTGTTTTTACATTGAATACCTAGAATCTCAATCACTCATTCTTTGAGCATTCAATTCCAATCAATTTTGAGTGATTATCAGCTCTATATTTCATTATTATCTAGCTCAGTTAGGACCTTTCAAATTCGGATTTCATATCCAACAAAATTCTGTAAAAGCTGAAAGTCGAGAATTGAAGATTCTTGCACCATTTGAGAAAAAGGTCTTCTTGTATCCAAGAGAGGGTTTCTCTTGAAGAGGTTTGATCCTAAGCCTGTGAAAAGGATTGTAACGCTCTACTCGTAAAGAAGAGTGCGATTAGTGAAATCATGGGAAAATCCTTAAAGCGGAAAGCTTAAAGGCGGGGACGTAGCAAGTTACCGAACCCTGATAACATATCTTGTGTGTGGTATCATTTTCTCTCCCTCTATTTATCTCTTTTTATTGTTGGTAGTATTAGTGATTAAATTTTAATTCTGTATTAATCACTTAGTTAAAAATTTTAATTGTCATTGACCCTAATCACCCCCCCTCTAGGGTCCATTAACTGGGCAACAACGCCTAGTTCCCAACTAGCTTCAACGTCGGATAACCCAATCCATATTACCAAATACTACATGTGTGTGGGCTTGATCGATGAGACTTGGATGTGACGATCTGCAACAATACGCTCAACTTGTCTTTGGGATACTGTCATTATGATAGTGCATGTCGAATTGGAGTGTTGCGAGTGAGGTCTTCCTTGTTTGCATTATTACCAAATACACTAGTATGGAAGACCAAGTGATATCTGCGAAGTGTCTGGGGCAGTTTCACCCTGTAGGAGACTTCTCTCACATTTTTAGTGATAGGAAATGGTTCTTCATACTTGCGAACTAAGCTTCTGTTATCTTTATGAAAGAACTTCAAGTTTTTAGGGTTTAGCTTTATCAACACCAAGTCTCCCACTTTGAACTTTTCTTGCCTCCGCAAATTTCTTTACTCTTTTAATGGCTTTCTCGAGGTATGCTCGGGAAATGTCTGCATTCTTGTTCTACTCTATGGCAAACTTGAACGCGCTTGAACTAGTTCCTTGGTAATCGGCAACGACTGCATGAGACATTAGTGATTATTGCCCGGTTATTAGTTTGCATGAGCTCTTGTTTGACGAAGAGCTTCGTTGTAAGATGAAACAAAACTGAGCGACATCGAGGAAGTTCACCCAATTCTTCTTATTTGCACTGAAAAATTGCTGAAGGTATTCTTCAAGGAGAGTGTTAAAATGCTCAGTTTGGCCATCAGTCTGAGGATGAATACTTGTTGAGAAGTTGAGCTTGGCCCCAAGAAGCTTGAACAATTCTGACCAAAACTTTCCTGTAAATCTTGAGTCTCTGTCACTCACAATGTTCTAAGGCACATCCCAGTATTTCATCACATTCTTTATGAACAAGTAAGTTGCTTCTTCTACTGAACAGTGCAATGGTGAGGGTATGAAGGTAGCATATTTTGAGAATTTGTCGATCACCACCAAGATCAACCCAAAATCTCCCACTTTTGGCAAAGCTGAAATGAAGTCCATAGAGACTCTCTCATGGTCTTCTAGGAATAGGTAATGGCTCCAAGAGCCCAAGAGGCCATTTTTTTCCACCTTATCTTGTTCGCATACAAGTTAGGTCTTCATATATTTTGTAACATCATCTCACATAACCCCGTTCAAGCAAGACAAATGTGCGGTGCCATCCCTGATGGTCTACCCAAAGAGTGTCAACTCTCTTATAAGATCCTTCCTTAGGTCCCCCATCCATAGGACAAAGATGTGACTTCTCTTTATGTAAAGAAGCTCATCATTGATCTAGAAGCGACGAATCTTGCCACTTTCTACTAGTGGTCAAATTACTTTAGCCTGATGATCGGTCTTCAACCCTTCATAGATCTTGTCGTGTAAGGTAGACTTTACCCGTTCCACATTGCTATGCATCATCTTCTTTAGGATCGCAAGTTCCGCTTTGCAGCTTAAGGCATCGACAATATTGTTGTTACAACCCGGCTTGTACTCTAACTCAAAGTCAAATTCCGCTAGTAACTCTTACCAACAAGCTTGCTTGGTAGTCAGTTTCTTATGGGTCATAAAGTGAGACACGACCATGTTGTTGATCTTCACCAGAAACTTTGACCCAAACAAGTAATGTCTCCACACCTGAAGGCTATGCACCACTGCAAGTAACTCTTTCTCTGGAGCTGTGTAGTGATGCTCAGTTTCTCGTCATGTAAGTCATCTTTGGCTCATCACCTTCCACGACGTGAACCTGATAGTAACCTGACCACAAATCAAGCTTACTGAAGTACTTGACTGTCTCAAGTTGGTCGAGCAAATCAGCAATCAACCGTCAATTTGTTCAATGCTCGGTAATCTACACAAAGCCTAAAACTCTCATCATGCTTGCGCTGAAAGAGGATTGGTGCTCTATATGGTGCCTTGGAGGGACGAATGAATCCTGACTCCAAAAGGTCATCAAGTTGCTCCTGAAGTTCTGCAAGCTCCGGAGGGACCATACGATAAGGGGCTTTAGCAGGCGGATTAGCCTTAGGAACAAGTTCTATTGCGTGGTCAATTGCTTGACGAGAAGGAAGGGACTTTGACAACTTATCGGGTATGGTGCTAGTAAACTTCATCAACACCTCGAAGGGTGTTATAGTTAATTCCAAACATTTTTTAATGCAATTCAACATAAGTAGAAGAATGAGGTTCTTTGGCTAATGGTTAAAAATGGTGAGTTAATTTGCAAAACTATTATACATAACAACTTATTTGCAAACTAGGATAAACGTAGCAGATGAAATGCAAAAACCTATAACAATCATTATTATTATAAATTGATAAAAGCAATAAATAGAATATAAACTAATTATTATTATTAATATTATTACAAGTTGTTATGTATAACAAATTTTATTATTATTATTATTAGTCAGGCCCTTTGGAGTGAGTGTGTGGGTTTACTCTTAGTGGTAACCCTAGATTTGATTACGTGTATGTGTGTGTTTAATGTGTGTTTAGTGTGTGTTATGTAATACCCTAACCCAAAGAAAAAGGTTAGTAATCATAATGACGAGGGCCAGAGACACTTCGCTGTCAGAGCTAGAGGGGCATGTGAAATACTATCTGATAGGAAAGTGATTATCGAAGTCTCTAAACTCACCACTTGTGGGCTTTGATGGAAAACAGTGGGTGGTGCTATGCGCACGCCAAAATATGATGACTGTAGACATGGGATTTTAACCCCACTCATGATAGGATTGAACCTGAGCAGGAATAACAATAAAATAAGGTAATAAAAAGAGAGTTGCCACTTATTTAAATCATGAATATAAATAGGGTCCCAAAGTAGTTGGATAAGGAATGGTCTGGAAATTAAAGATTAGAAGGATTCATTTGAGTTAGCGGAAGGTGTTGGCACCTCTAAACTCCCATCCAGATATGGTTACCTACTCCCTAAGTCTAAATTAAAGTTGGGAAATCCTAGAGAATCTTGAAATTTTATCTATATGCTTGATAGATGTTATATGAATAGCAATGTGCATGATTAACTAAGCAAGATAGAAACAAAAAGGAGTTCTACCCTAAGAGAGCTGAACCCAATAAGGGATGCCTACGTATCCATTTTCAGTCGAATCAAGACACACATAGTTCCAGAGGGAAACTGATGATTTGTTTAGTGAGTGTATCTTGGTTGTTGAAGGCTTGATAGTTTAAGCTCATATTAGGGAGTGTTTGGGTAGTTTAGGTCGTATTAAGGAGCATTGTGAATAGCTTAGGCTAATATTCAAGTAGGACAATATTAACTCATGCTTATGAGCATTTGGATAGTTTAGGCTCATGTCAAGGAGCATCAAGATAGTTTAAGCTCAAGTCAAGGAGCAGTAAGAGGGGTTTGACTAGTTTTTCGGACAGAGGTTTAGATATGGTTTGGATAATAGGGTCGAATTGAGGTTTGGGTGTGATTTTGGCTAGGGTTTGAAAAGAAGTTCAGCCAGGGTTTGGACAAAGATTTGGCTAGGTTTGGCAAGGTCGGTTTAGGGTTTAGATAGGGATTTAGATAGAGGTTCGACTAGGGTAGGATAGGTTTTGAACAAGGAATTTGGTAGAGATTCGACTAGGCTAGGCTAGGTTTCAAATAGGTATTTGGGTAGGGTTTGTTAGGCTAAAAGTTACAACCCTATGTAACCCTGATGATAAAACATTAATGGAATGATCATTTTGGTATTAATATTTCTATGAAGTTTATGTAAAATTCAGATTACAAGAGCATTAGCCCAACATTCAAAGCATGATCTATGGAAAGGATTCCACATGTCCAAAATGAACCATCAAGAAAAAGCCTTCATATTCAAAGTTGAATTAAAGTCATAAAAGAAAATCAATAAGAAGACAAAGTCCTACTTGAAGAAAATTGAAAATCAATTAAAGCAACACTTGGAAGATCATGAAGACATTCAAAATTGGAAGATCCAATATCAAGTTGAAGAATATCTTTCAAGAAGGTTTAAAGTAATTTTTATTTATTTGAAAGAGTCTAAGATCTTTGTAGAAAGTTCATAAAAGTATGAAAATTTAAAATGCTCAAAGCCTAGATTGACCTTAGGAATCCTTGACTTAATTGTCAAACATTTTAAGACCCTAGGACATCTTATAATATGATTAAAATCATGTTAAAGGGAAGCCAAAAGACCTAGGAAATCATTTCCATCTTATTGGTCTTTTAAAGATGAGTTTTCTATAGAAATACAGAGGACTCATCTACGAGTGGGACTGTGGCCTCAACACTCATCAACGAGTGGAAGAAATAGTAGCTGCAGATGATTTTGGTAGCTTCACTCGTCGACGACTGAGTAGTGCTCTGGTGCACTCGTCGACGACTGCTTGCGGGAACCAACTCCAACAACTAGTTTTTAATTGACTATTTTTGTATTAAATGATTCCTCAACGGCACTATTGATCCTACAACTATAAATTGAGTTCATTTATGAATATCAAACAACTATTGAACTACCATTGATCAAATCATTAAGTTGTATTCATTTCTCATCAAGTTCATTCATTGAAAACCTTCAATTCCCAAATCTCTATATACGAGTTATTCAACTCCTATTCTTTTGAGAGATTTTTAGAAGTGCATCAAGTTAATCTTGTCAGCTCATTAAGGAGCATTTTTCTAGATTAAAAGCTTTCATTCATTTGTATTGAAGAAAATCGAGGATTCTTATCCGAGAAGCTGGAAAGCTTTGTAAAGTCAAGAGAGGTTATTCTCTTACATTGAATGTGCTTATCTTAACCTACAAAGGAGATTGTAAAGGTTTGATCTTTACCCGTGAAGAAGGTCATGCAATAGTGGATCATGGTTGAATCATTTGAGCCAGAGAGCTTGAGGCGGGGATGTAGGCGGGAGTGCCAAACCTTGATAACAATTCTTTGGTGTTTGCTCTCTCTATCTCTTATTCTTTATGATTGCATCAATTTAATATTTCTTTTTTCTATCCCTTATTAATTAGATTAATTTGAAATTCCACAAAAAGGGAATAAAAAGAATTTTAATTTGTCAATGCCCTATTCAGCCCCCCTTTAGGATCCAATAACTGTGCAACAATTAGTATCAGAGCTTGGACTCTATATTTTTGGTTTAACAACCTTAGAGTAAAGATTTAATATGTCAAACATTTTTTCAACTTGCTTAGGAGAGGGCCAATCGACCACTAGGCCTCTATTGTTCAATGGATAGAATTACAATTATTGGAAGACCCGAATGATGTATTACATCCAAGCCCTTGACTATGAATGTTGAGAGATTATAGTCAAAGATCCCTATCTTCCTAAGAAAATCATTGATGGGATACAATAATCCAAAATAGAGGAAGAATAGAATGAAGCCGATATTAAACTCATCCAAATAAATGCTAAGGCAATTAGCAACTTATATTGTGCCTTAAGCCCTCTAAGAGTTTAATACAGTCTTGGGATGTGACTAGGCTAAAAAAATTTGGGATAAAATCCTACGAGGGTACAAACCAAGTACAAGAGGAGAAAATAGGAATGTTAGTTCATAAATATATACTTTTTATAATGGAAAAAGATGAGTCTATTGGTGATATATTTACTTAGATTCACAAATATCTTGAATGATCTAAAGGCACTTAGAAAGGTGTATTCCAATGCAGAAAATGTAAGAAAAGTGCTTCGATCTCTACCGAGAAATTGGGCTCCCAAGATGACTGCAATTCAAGAAGCAAATGACCTCACCAAATTGGGAATAAACGAGCTCCTTTGATTTTTCATGACTCATGAGGTCATAATGAAGGACCAACAAGAAGATGAGCCAAAATCCAAGAAGGGTCTAGCATTAAAATCCTCTCAAGTGGATGAGAGCGATGAGGAAGAAAGTGAGGAAGATGAATACATAGCCCTCATGGCAAGAACAAACACATGAACTTCAAGAAGAGACCTTACAAGAAGGAATCCACCAAGAAAATCTCGAAAGGTGAATCGAGCAAGATAGAGCCAATCATTTACTTTGAGTGCAAGAAGCCTGGACACATCAAGACAGAGTGTCCACAACTCAAGAAAAGCAATCGGTTCAAGAAAAGAGTCATGAAGGCAACATAGGATGATTCTGAGGAAAGTGGCTTGGAAGGCTCAAGTGATGAGGAAGTCACCAACCTTTGCCTTATGACACAAAAAGATGATGAGGTAAAATATTCTCCAAATGATTCTCTTTCTTATGAAGAAATTAGGGAAGTATTTGATGATTTGTATGTTGAATTTAGAAAACTTGCATCTAAAAACAAATCTTTTAGAAAGAAAAATATTTATCTTTCAAACATAAATGAAATTTTACAAAATGAGAAGGATTGTTTTCAAAAAGAGAATGAGGTATTGAAAATAAAAGAAAAGAAAACTCAATCATTACCTAATGACTCATCTAGTGAATGTGATGAGCTTAAAGAAAATGTCAAAAACTTGACTAACACCATTCTCACATTCACTAATGGTCAAAAGAATTTAGAAAGACTATTAGGCCAACAAAAATGTGTATTTGGCAAAGCCGGACTTAGCTACCATCCCTTGGTAAAATAAAATAATTACCAAAATTTCTTTATTAAAGCAACTAGTACATTAACTACTCCTTTTAGTGCATTTTATACTTATAATGTAAAGAAGGTAGTTAAGAAAGTTTGGGTTCCAAATGGAACATCCCCTCCCAAGACTAACCGTGTAAGACTCAAGATGGTTTGTGTACCAAAGGGAGTTATTTGAGTTTATCTTGTAGGTATGTCTCAAGTCATGTTCCTCCAAGTTAACATGGTTCTTGGATAGCGGATGCTCAAGGCACATGATCGAGAAAACGAAGCTCTCTATCTCAATCACTCCTGAAGATGGAGGGCATGTGACATTCAAGGACAACGCAAAGGGGGAGATCATCGGTATAGGTAATGTTGGTAAGAAAAACTCAACTTTTATTGAAAATATTTTATTAGTAGATGGTTTAAAACATAATCTCATTAGCATTAACCAATTATGTGATAAAGGCCTAAATGTATCATTTAAATCAAGTTTATGCATGATTAAAGATAAAGACAATGTTAACACTTTATTCATAACACATAGAAATGAGAATGTGTGCACAATTGAATTTGATGATTTACCTTCTCAAAATATGATTTGTTTATCAGTTATGAATAAAGCTAGTTTGGTATGACATAGGAGACTAAGTCATGCTAGTATGGATTTATTGTCTAAATTGTCTAGATATAAAATTGTTAAAGGCTTATCTAAAACAAAGTTTTCTAAAGATAAAGTTTGTGATGCATGCCAATTAGGAAAACAAATCAAACATCATTTAAAAAGAAGAAAGAAATTTCAACATCTAGACCTCTTGAACTCTTGCATATGAATTTGTTTGGACCTAATGAGGTTGTTAGCTTAGGTGAAAAGTTATATGCATTTGTTATTGTTGATGACTACTCTAGATATACTTGGGTATTATTCTTATCACATAAAAATAAAGCTCCTATATTATTTACTAAATTTTGTAAAAGAGTTTCAAATGAAAAAGATTATTCTATTAATAACATAAGAAGTGATAAGGGAGGAGAATTCAAAAACAAAGAACCTGAATTATTATGTGATGAAAATTGATTTAATCATAACTTCTCTGCACCAAGAACACCTCAACAAAATAGAGTAGTTGAATGTAAAAATAAATCTTTACAAGAAATAGGTTGAACAATACTAAATGAACATAAGCTACTTAATTAGTTTTGGTCCGAAGTTATAAACACTTTATGTTATGTAATTAATAGGGTTGTAATAAGGAACAAACTAAATAAAACATCCTATGAACTTTGGAAAGTAAGATCACTTAATATAGGATATTTTAAAGTGTTTTGATGTAAATGTTTCATAATTAATGACAAACATGATTTAAAGAAATTTAACTCTAAATCCAATGAAGGAATCTTCATAGGATATTCAACAAATAATAAAACTTATAGAGTGTTTAACAAGAAAATACTAGTTGTTGAAGAATCCATCCATGTAGTATTTGATAAATCATATCCTTGATGATAAACCCCTAGAAGTTGCAAACTGAAGATGAAAATGAATGTCAACTTCCTAAGGCTTGAAAAATGGTAAAAGATCACCATAAAGAACTCGTACTTCACAACATGAAACAAGGTATTAGAACAAGAAGAAATATTTGTAATAACCTTGCTTTTCTATCATAAATTGAACCTAAAAATGTCAATGAAGCTATTAAAGATGAATCATGGGCAATTGCAATGCAAGAAGAACTTAATCAATTTGAAAAAAATCAAGTATGAGATTTAGGACCTAAGACCAAAAGATAAATCAACTATTGGTACTAAATGGGTATTTAGAAACAAGAAAGATGAAAATAGAAATATAATTAAAAATATAGCTAGATTAGTAACTCAAGGTTACCACCAAAAAGAGGGAATTCATTATGAAGAAATATTTGCCCTTGTTGTTAGCTAGAAGCTATTAGAATGTTGCTTGTTTTTGCTAGTCATAAGAATTTTAAATTATTTCAAATGGATGTTAATATTGCGTTTCTTAATAGATACATATCGGAGAAAGTGTATGTTGAACAACTTCTATACTTTGAAAATTATAAATATTCAAATCATGTATTTAAATTGTCTAAAGCCTTGTATGGTTTGAAACAAGCTCCTAGAGCTTGGTATGATAGACTTAGTGGATTCTTAATTAAAAATGATTTCATTAGAAAAAAGATTAACACAACTTTATTTGTAAAGTGCAAAAATGATGATATGATTATTGTACAAATATTTGTTGATGATATTATTTGAGTCTACTAATAAATCCTTGTGTCAAGAATTTTTTAAGACTATATAAGATGAGTTCGAAATGAGTATGATGGGAAAATTGAATTTCTTTATCGGACTTCAAATCAAGCAAACCAAGAAAAGAACCTTCATCAATCAAGCCAAGTATACAAGAGAGCTTCTCAAGAAGTTTAGGATGGAGAACACCAAGGAAATTGACACTCAAATGAGTCCCTCTACAAAGCTTGACAAAGATGAATATGACAAAAATGTTGATGAAAAGAAGTATAGGGGTATGATAGGTAATCTGCTATATCTTACTACTAGTAGGCCAGATATTATGTTTAGTGTATGAATATGTTCTAAATTTCAATCTAATCCTAAAGAATCACATATGACTACTGTGGAAAGAATTTTTAGATACTTGCTTGGCACAATTGATATAAGACTCTCATATTCTAAGAACACTTCACTTGATCTTATTAGTTATTCTGATGCTGACTTTGCTGAATGCAAAGTTTATCGGAAAAGCACTAGTGACACTTGTCACTTCTTAGGACACTCTCTAGTTTCATGGTTTAGCAAGAAACAAAACTTCGTAGCTCTATCTACAGTCGAGGCTGAGTATATAGCAGCTGAGAGTTGTTGTACTCAAACTCTATACATGAAACAACAATTAGAAGATTTCAAATTGTTCTATGATAAAATTCCAATTCAATGTGATAATACTAGTGTCATATGCATGACTACAAATCTCATTCAACATTCTAGAGCAAAGCATATTGAAATTAAATATCACTTCATAAGAGATCATGTTCAAAATGAGGATGTTGTGTTGGAATTTGTTGATACAAATAACCAACTTGCTGATATTTTTACAAAACCTCTACAATATGAAAGATTTAGTGCTTTGAGAAGACAACTAGGCATGCCTAGGCGAAGTGAAATTAGATGATTATATCTATACGCCTAAATGCTCAAAATGATGAATCTTGTTTGATTATGCTCAATATTGCTTAAAATTGAATTGAATGTTTGATTAATATACTTTGGATAATCAAGATAATGATTTGGATGCTTGGAATCAAAATTTGGATGCTAAATAAATAATTTAATAAAGAGAAAATTGGATTTAAATTGGAAAATAAAAAATTCTTAGTTTTTGTACAGGATTTGTCGACGAGTACTGTTCTGAGTATCTCACTCGTCGACGACTCAAGACATTTTTTAAAATCCAGTAATTGGCGAATGCTACTCAACGATGAGTACAGTTTAGCCTTTCACTCGTTGACGACTGGCTTCATAAGTATAAATAAAACCTAAAAATCTGATTTTTCAAAACCCTTAATCCTTTTCCCTCATTCGAATACCTGTTCCCTCCAAACCCTATTTCATTCTCCAAATAATCTCTAATCCTATTCTCATCCATCCTAAACCCTAAAATCCATCAAGATCATCTTTGCCCTAACTCCATTTCGACAAGATGCCTCCACGGATGAGGAACCCTGTCAAGGCTCCAAAGAAGAAGAAGACGAAGACCACCAAAGGCAAGGAAGCTGCAAGCTCCTCCACACCAAGATTTTCATTCTTCAACTCAAAGAAAGCCGAGGAAAGATTCATGAACATTTTCTCTACTCCTATCATCCCTAATCCCTCTGCACCTGGACCTTCTACTTCAACTCCAGGACCTTCTGATATTCCCTCGTCGTCAGCAGCAACAATAGAGATAGAGATACCAGAGTCAGAGATTCCAGAGATTGAGTCAGATTTCCCTGAGTCATCTTATCAGAGAGAGGACTCACCTCATTTTGAGGATGTTGGACCTTCCATATATCCTGAGTCCCCAAGGAGACCTGATATGTCTGCTGATCAGATGAGCCTACTGATGGGCCAGATGCTTCAATTGGGACTAGTATGGAGAGTATGCTGAGTTTTCAGTCTGTGATCAGGGAGAGCATGATGAGTTTATAGACTGAGATTAGGGAGAGTTTGGTGAGCTTTCAAGCAGAGACCAGAGATAGGTTGACTTCTCTTGAGACTAATATTACCAGCCTCTGCCCAGATTCGAGACAGAGTATTGAGGTATTAGAGACTTCTATGGGATCTGTGAGTGCATATATGGATATACTAAAGAACAAAGTGGATGCTACCTCCGAACTTGTTCAGAAGAAGGCACAGCTTGCCTCTGAGGAGTTTATCTCTATAGGTAAAGTCTTGTCTTCTCTAGAGGGAAAGTCAGACACTATTGGGCATCAGTTCTAATCTTGGCAAGGGATAACGATTCGATGACTACAAGGGATCTTATCATTGATAAGACTAAAGTTTTTGAGTTGTGTGACTTGGCAAAGCAAATAGCAACGAATAATGCTTTTATATTTTTTTATAACAGTATCATTAGTTTAATGATACGATGCCATAAGAACAAACTCGATATCTTGGAACCTGTTAAAAGTTCAAATATTCTTGACGGTGAGCTTGAGCACGAGTTGAAGGGAATACGTTGTATTTTATCCATTGATCCTGATGAAGCTAGCTTGAGTTGCTTGATGCTGCTGAACAACCACCTCAATGATGTCGAGGGGCCTATTTTCAAGGTATTGCTTATTCAGATATGCAGCTTGCCGCGGTTGATGACACTAAGAGACAATTCCTGGCTCTGTTTCCAGACGTCACCTCTACTACTATTGATGGGCTAGAATCCTATCCTGGAGAAGGATCAGCACCAAAGATGATGGTGAGGGAGTCAGACATGAGAGGAATTCTATTCTGAATAGCAACCATCAATGTCGCGACCCAAAACCCACCCTAGGAGTTAGAGTGAATTGTGGACGATTAAATCATGACTTACATGACTTGCTTGACAAACCACCTGCAAAACACCCACAGAGCATATACAATAGAGGATGACAGCGGAAGCATAACTATAAGACACAGCGGAAGTCTAACAAACCTCTAAGTGTATACACATGGTCCAAGTTTTAATACAAAGAAATCAAAACAAAGAAAGTGCGGACATGCCCGCCAAAATACATGGATATAATCACTCATGCTCACCCACAGCTAATCCACTCAGAATCTAACACCACCTACTGATAACCCTCTACGGGAGGTTCCTCCAAAGGCTCCTCGACGTACTCCTCCTCCACCCATGGACCAGGAGCACAAACATCAAATGGAGCAGCAGCTCCCTCAGAACCTGCCGACATAAGAAGTACGACTGAGCATAGAATACTCAGCGGGTACTAAGCACTAACCAACAGTCATAGCATATGGATAGCATACATAAAGCAGGAAATAATTCACGCATATAAAGCAGGAATGATTCATATCATGACAATAAAGTAAAGCAATATAATTCGTCATGTTGCATTCATAAAAGCCGGTAAAACCCTTGAAATCTTGTGCACTTGACTTGACTGAAATTACCCTTTTATGCTTGAAACCTTGTCTACCGTATCATGCGTGTCATGCTTGTATCATGCGTGTCATGTCATGTCATGCTTGCTTGAAAAGTAAACTACTTGTGAGGGAAGGGAGACCCTTCTTCCTAGAATGCTTATGCTTGTCATGCCATGTCTTGTCATGCTTGCTTGGAAAAGTAACTACTTGTGAGGGAAGGGAGACCCTTCTTCCGAGAATGCTCATGCTTGTCATGCCATGTCTTGTCATGCTTACTTGGAAAAGTAAACTATTTGTGAGGGAAGGGAGACCCTTCTTCCTAGAATGCTCATGCTTGTCCTTCCACTTGTGAGATTCACTTGTGAGATGTCCTTGTGAGATGCCCTTGCGAGGGAAGGGAGACCCTTCTTATGATATGTATGCACTTGCGAGGGAAGGGAGACCCTTCTTATGATAATGCGTTATTGTCTTTTCCTTACCAAAAGCAAGGTAAAACATATCGTAGGATATGCCCCACCTCTAAATCCCATTCTCGAAAACCTCGGTAAATCTGTCATGTATGCGTGCTCGTGAGGTCGTGTGCATACTTGCATTTGGAATTACATATGGCATTTGAGTAATTCATAACACATACATCAATGATTTGAGCAAATTAGTATTCATATCATTTAGGGAAAGCGAACAATCACACTATCATGACCCTAGCAATTTCCATAAACCTTAAACATGCATTTTCTTAATTTATTATTCATTTTATTCACCTTGGCATTTCATCAAACATGGTGCATTCATTATTTATTAACCCTACAACATGCTTTTCTAGGTGGGTTTTATTCACATCACATATGTATGTTCATTATGGATACAATGCCCTCCCCGTTCATCCATCACATCAATACACACGGCATCCAATCGCCCACATTCATCTCCATTCACCATTCATCATTCACCATTCACAACCCATCTCATAATACATGGATATATAAAGGAACACAAAGAAAATAAAGGAAAAGAAGAACTATAACTAGGAGGGTAGCAAGAAGTACCGACCTTGATCAAGTGAGGAAGAAATCCCCTTTCCAAAACGACCGTGTAGCTGCTGCCCTAGCTTGAGGAGATGCTCCTCACGAGCTTGTGCCTTGATCTTGAAGAAAAATGGGCTTGAGTTGAGTGTGGGTTCACCAACCCCTTGATTTCTCTCCAAAATGGAAACCCTAGGTTTAGGAACCCTTTCTCCTCTCTTCTAATCTCCCAAATCTTCTAAGTGTTGAGAATGAGCCCTAAAGGCTCGGGCAATCCTATATAAGAAAGGGTATAACACCCGAATGCCGAAAATGCCCTTAGTGAAAATTCTGCAAAACGCGAGGACCGAGCGATCGGTGCTTATGACCGATCGATCGGTTGCCTACAGAGCGATCGGTGTGTTGACCGAGCTCTCGACCAAAAATCAACTCTCTGGAAAATTTCCCCATATAAAAATCTTGACCAGTCGATAGCCTCCGAGCGATCGGTTTTGGACCGATCGATCGCTCCATGGACCGAGCGATCGGTGGTCTGCAGGTCCAAACTGTTTTGGCCATAACTTTTGACTCGTTCGTCGGATTTTGACGATTCAACTTGTGTTGGGTTCGTACTTCGAAAACAAACATTTCTGATGTTTCGGAATTTCCAAATTCTTCCTTATTTATTAATTATACCTCTTTAAAGGAAAAATGGCAACGAAAGTGTCATGCATTAAATGTGAAAAAGTCCGGGGCTCTACATCCTCCCCCCTTACAAAAATTTCGTCCTTGAAATTTAGACGATACTTGCATTACAAACCAAAACAAAATTACAAGTCATATACAAAATCTATACAAAACTCATTCAAATAATTCTGGGTATTTCGCTTTGACTTCGGCTTCACGCTCCCATGTAGACTCTTCTCGAGCATGATGTTGCCACTGTACGAGAACCAATGGAATCGTTTTGTTGCGAAGGACTTGATCTCTTCGATCCAAAATCTGAACCGGCTTTTCAATCAAGGCGAGGTCCTCTCGAATCTCCAACGGTTCCAAGTCTATGACATGCGAAGGATCCGCAATGTACTTCCGAAGCATAGACACATGGAAAACGTTGTGGACTGCGGCCATGTGAGGTGGGAGAGCTACCCTGTAAGCAACCTCACCAACTTGCGTGATAATCTCAAAAGGCCCAACATACCGAGGACTGAGCTTGCCTCGCTTGCCAAATCTCATGATCCCTTTGCTAGGAGATACTTTCACAAAAACTTGATCCCCTACTTGAAATTTCAAGTCCCTACGGCGCGTGTCCGCATAACTTTTCTAGCGATCTTGAGCGGCTTTCAATCGATCCCGAATGATCTTAACTGTGTTTGCAGTTTGCTCAATCAACTCCGGACCAAGTACTTTCCTTTCTCCTACCTCATCCCAATAGAGAGGAGACCTACAACTTCGTCCATACAAGGCCTCAAATGGTGCCATTTGGATACTCGTCTGATAGCTGTTATTATAGGCGAATTCAACTAAAGGCAAATGCTCTTCCCAACTGCCTCTGAAATCCAACATACAAGCCCGAAGCATATCTTCAATGACTTGGTTCACTCTCTCGGTTTGTCCATCCGTCTGTGGATGAAAGGCGGTGCTGAAATCAAGTCGGGAACCCATAGCCTCTTGAAAACTTTTCCAAAATCTTGACGTGAATCTTGGATCCCGATCCGACACAATACTGACAGGCACTCCGTGCAACCTCACTACTTCCTTGATGTACAAAGCGGCTAACTGACTAGAGTTGAAAGTAGTTCGATAGGGTAAGAAATGTGCGGACTTTGTCAGACGATCCACTACAACCCAAATCGCATCTGAGCCCCTTGCCGTTTTTTGGCAAGCCAACTATGAAATCCATGGATATGCTCTCCCATTTCCACTCGGGAATAGGAAGAGAATGCAATAGACCGGCCAGTCGCATGTGTTCTGCTTTCACCTGTTGGCACACTAAGCACCGTGCCACATATTCAGCAACATCCCTCTTCATATTCCACCACCAAAAGTGACTCTTGAGGTTCCGGTACATCTTCGTACCCCCTGGATGCACAGTGTACTTTGCCCGGTGGGCTTCATCCATAATCTCCCTCCGAAGATCTGCATTGGCTGGGACACACAGCCTTCCCTTGAATGTGATAGCACCTTGGCTAGTGAGAGAGAAGTCCTCACTACCCTTAGCAACTTCCTTGTCCCGATAAGCCAACAATTCAGCATCCGTGGCTTGGTATTCTTAGATCAAATCTATAATATATGGCCGAACCGTGACATTTGCCAAGATAGGACTATGGACAGAGTCATTCACACTAATGTCCAGATTTGCCAAGTCTTCAAGTAGCTTCCATTCCTGCAACATGCATGCTAATAACCCCGGAAGTCTTCTACTCAAAGCATCAGCCACTACATTTGCTTTACCCGGGTGGTATTGAATGGTACAATCATAGTCTTTCAAAAATTTCATCCAATGCCGTTGCCTTAGATTCAACTCCTTTTGGGAAAAGAGATACTTGAGGCTCTTGTGATCGGTAAACACATAGAACTCCACCCCATAAAGGTAATGACGCCAAATCTTAAGTTCAAACACGATGGCGGCAAGTTCTAAGTCGTGCGTGGGATAATTCTTCTCATGTTCCTTCAATTGCCTTGATGCATAGGCAATGACTTTCTTGTGCTGCATAAGTACGCACCCAAGTCTAACATGTGAGGCACCACTATACACCTCATACCCATAAGGTCCAGATGGCATAGTAAGAACAGGGGCTGTAGTAAGCCTCTTCTTCAGTTCCGTGAAACTGATCTCGCACTTATCACTCCATACAAACTTGGCGTTCTTCCTTGTCAAGTAAGTGAGCGGTGCTGCAAGGCTAGAGAAACCCTCTACGAATCTCCTGTAGTAGCCTGCCAACCCAAGAAAGCTGCGTATCTCGGTAACACTCTTGGGCCTCACCCAACTCAACAGCTTCTATCTTCTTCGGATCAACGGAGATGCCTTCCGCGGAAACAACGTGGCCTAGGAATGCTACCTTTTCCAACCAAAACTCACACTTGCTAATTTTGGCGTATAGCTTGTGCTCTCTTAACATTTCCAATGCAAGGCGAAGGTCGCGCACGTGATCTTCTCGTGTCTGGGAATAGACCAAAATGTCATCAACAAATACAATCATGCACCGATCTAGGTATGGTCGGAACACCCGGTTCATCAAATCCATAAAGGCTGCCGGCGCGTTCGTGAGACCAAAAGGCATCACCAAGAACTCATAGTGTCCATACCGAGTCCTGAAAGCAGTTTTAGGAACATCTTCCACCTTAATCTTCAACTGGTGATAACCCGATCGAAGATCTATCTTTGAGAAAAATCTCGCTCCCTTCAACTGATCGAACAAGTCGTCAATGCTAGGCAATGGATACCTATTCTTTATAGTGACTTTGTTCAATTGACGGTAATCGACGCACATTCGCATCGAGCCATCTTTCTTCTTAACAAACAACACCGGGGCACCCCATGGTGAGACACTTGGTCGAATGAAACCAAGGCCTTGTAATTCCTCAAACTGAGTCTTCAGCTCCTTGAGTTCTACCGGGGCCATTCTATACGGAGCCTGAGAGATGGGAGCTGTGCCTGGTGCAAGCTCAATCACAAACTCAATCTCCCTGTCTGGAGGTAATCCTGGCAACTCCTCTGGAAATACATCCAGGACTTCACTCACAACCAGAATAGTCGATGAGTCCTTTGCCTCGGGGTTAGTTAAGCTCAACGCCGCAAAACGAGCAATATCTCTACTTTTCAACCCGCGGAAGTGGAATGGTTTTCCTTCTACTGGCTTGAAGAGTACCATCTTCTCAAAGCAAGCTACATGCCCATGATGTGTTGCTAACCAATCCATTCCCAATATAACATCAAAGTCTTGGAATCCAAGGACGATGAGATCAACTGCCAACTCGTGGCTTCCAACTTGGACCGCACTATTTCTATACACTTTATCTGCCAATACTATTTTGCCGAGCGGAGTCGAAATGGCCAACTCCGGTTTTAGCTGACTAGGCTCCACAGAAAATCCTTCTGAAAAACTCGGCGAGACAAACGAATGAGTAGACCCGGTATCAATCAACACTTGAGCCAAATACTCATTGACTAGTAGGGTTCCTGAAATTTTAACTAGCGGAGTTAATCCATGCATCAACAGCGTATACATGTAGGTATATATACATATAGAACATGCCAAGTACGTACACAAAGAATAGAGCATAACATAATAATCACGAATAAAGAAATTAACTCTAACTGCGTACCTTGCACCACATCATCAGATGCAAGTGCATCACCCTCTGTCAAGGCAAAAACTCGCCCCTGGTTTGCCTGGCGAGACTGAGGTGTAGATCGGGTAGTCTGAGATGACGCCTGGTATGATCCTGCTGGGCGTGCTGGGGGCCTACTACCCTGAGACTGGCCTGGTAAATGCCGGCTAGGGCAATCCCTGATCATGTGGCCCTGGCGACCGCAATGATAACATCCACCAGATGCTCTTCGGCAATCTCCTGCCGGATGCCTTTTGCCGTATGAAGTGCAAACCTCATATGTGTAGGCCGGAGGGGCCGAAGGTGGTGTATACCTCGCTGCCTGAGGTGTAACTGGCCGTGGGGCCGGAAGAGCCTAAGGTCGAGGTGCCTGTGGCACGTACTGCCGGGGTGCTGGAGGCGCATAAGTCGGCCTCATCTGTGGTGCTGGCCATGTATACTGATAAGGACCAGTCCGGGCCCGCCTCTCTAAAGGTACCGAACCACTAGATTGGCCTCTTGCCAATTCTCTCTTCTTGGACACGGTCTCTGAATTAGTCTCAACCAACAAGGCTTTATCCACTACTTCGGTGTAAGTGGCGTGCCTGAAGACCGACACTTTCTCCATGATGACATCCTTGGGCCCTTGCTCAAACCTCCTCGCCTTCATTGCCTCGGTGGCAATCATATGTGTCGCGAAGCGTGATAACTCCGAGAACTTGGCCTCATAAGCGGCCACAGACATCGAACCTTGCTCAAGGTTGATGAATTCTCTCTCTTTCTTTTCCCGAGCTCCAACCGGGAAATACTTCTTATAGAACGTGTCCTTAAACTCCTCCCAAGTCCACGGTTGACCTTGCATGGTCAAGTCCCGTGTCCTCAATGCGAATAACCACCAATGGTGGGCTTCGCCCTCTAGCATAAAAACTGCCCATGCCACTTTCTCTTCCTCTGTAGGAGAGAGCACCGCAAATATCTTCTCAACCTGGAGGATCCAAGCCTCCGCAGTAAAAGGGTCCACACTCCCGTGGAAGGATGGAGGCCTCAATCTCCGGAATGCCTCAACTCCAGCTGTATGATGTACTGGAGCCCCGGCGGTGGAGTAGGTGCCGCTGATGTCGGTATAGTTTACCGAGCCGCCAGGATAGCGAGTGTCTCAGCAATAGAGCCTAAGACCTGAGAGAGGTCCAGCTGCTCATCCTCATCCCATGAAAAAAAGGAAGCTCTGGTATGTGGCCCACGACCCCGTGTGTTCCGTCTCATGACTAAAGTCCTGAGAATAATAACACCACATGAGTCTAACTTGAAACCACAGTTTATTTCACAATAATTCAATTTGTATTAATTGTATAATACTAATACACATCACATCAAGTCATCAGAGTATTCATCACATTATAATTATACTTTAGTGTTCTAGCGTACCTAGGACCCGTACTTGGTTAAAGCAACCATTTTAGACTAAGACTAAAGTTTAGTCTTACACTTGGAATCATGACTCGCTTCCGACTTACTTCCTTCCTAATTGTTTCCCAACATATGCTCTTGTCAAGCCGTGGTATTAGATTCTAAGTGACCCTAAAGACCTAAAGCCTAAGCTCTGATACCACTTCTGTCGCGACCCAAAACCCACCCTAGGAGTTACAGTGAATTGTGGACGACTAAATCATGACTTACATGACTTGCTTGACAAACCACCTGCAAAACACCCACAGAGCATATACAATAGAGGATGACAGCGGAAGCATAACTATAAGACACAGCGGAAGTCTAACAAACCTCTAAGTGTATACACATGGTCCAAGTTTTAATACAAAGAAATCAAAACAAAGAAAGTGCGGACATGCCCGCCAAAATACATGGATATAATCACTCATGCTCACCCACAGCTAATCCACTCAGAATCTAACACCACCTACTGATAACCCTCTATGGGAGGTTCCTCCAAAGGCTCCTCGACGTACTCCTCCTCCACCCATGGACCAGGAGCACAAACATCAAATGGAGCAGCAGCTCCCTCAGAACCTGCCGACATAAGAAGTTCGGCTGAGCATGGAATACTCAGCAGGTATTAAGCACTAACCAACAGTCATAGCATACGGATAGCATACATAAAGCAGGAAACAATTCACGCATATAAAGCAGGAATGATTCATATCATGACAATAAAGTAAAGCAATATAATTCGTCATGTTGCATTCATAAAAGCCGGTAAAACCCTTGAAATCTTGTGCACTTGACTTGACTGAAATTACCCTTTTATGCTTGAAACCTTGTCTACCGTATCATGCGTGTCATGCTTGTATCATGCGTGTCATGTCATGTCATGCTTGCTTGAAAAGTAAACTACTTGTGAGGGAAGGGAGACCCTTCTTCCTAGAATGCTTATGCTTGTCATGCCATGTCTTGTTATGCTTGCTTGGAAAAGTAACTACTTGTGAGGGAAGGGAGACCCTTCTTCCTAGAATGCTCATGCTTGTCATGCCATGTTTTGCCATGCTTGCTTGGAAAAGTAAACTACTTGTGAGGGAAGGGAGACCCTTCTTCCTAGAATGCTCATGCTTGTCCTTCCACTTGTGAGATTCACTTGTGAGATGTCCTTGTGAGATGCCCTTGCGAGGGAAGGGAGACCCTTCTTATGATATGTATGCACTTGCGAGGGAAGGGAGACCCTTCTTATGATAATGCGTTATTGTCTTTTCCTTACCAAAAGCAAGGTAAAACATATCGTAGGATATGCCCCACCTCTAAATCCCATTCTCGAAAACCTCGGTAAATCTGTCATGTATGCGTGCTCGTGAGGTCGTGTGCATACTTGCATTTGGAATTACATATGGCATTTGAGTAATTCATAACACATACATCAATGATTTGAGCAAATTAGTATTCATATCATTTAGGGAAAGCGAACAATCACACTATCATGACCCTAGCAATTTCCATAAACCTTAAACATGCATTTTCTTAATTTATTATTCATTTTATTCACCTTGGCATTTCATCAAACATGGTGCATTCATTATTTATTAACCCTACAACATGCTTTTCTAGGTGGGTTTTATTCACATCACATATGTATGTTCATTATGGATACAATGCCCTCCCCGTTCATCCATCACATCAATACACACGGCATCCAATCGCCCACATTCATCTCCATTCACCATTCATCATTCACCATTCACAACCCATCTCATAATACATGGATATATAAAGGAACACAAAGAAAATAAAGGAAAAGAAGAACTATAACTAGGAGGGTAGCAAGAAGTACCGACCTTGATCAAGTGAGGAAGAAATCCCCTTTCCAAAACGACCGTGTAGCTGCTGCCCTAGCTTGAGGAGATGCTCCTCACGAGCTTGTGCCTTGATCTTGAAGAAAAATGGGCTTGAGTTGAGTGTGGGTTCACCAACCCCTTGATTTCTCTCCAAAATGGAAACCCTAGGTTTAGGAACCCTTTCTCCTCTCTTCTAATCTCCCAAATCTTCTAAGTGTTGAGAATGAGCCCTAAAGGCTCGGGCAATCCTATATAAGAAAGGGTATAACACCCGAATGCCGAAAATGCCCTTAGTGAAAATTCTGCAAAACGCGAGGACCGAGCGATCGGTGCTTATGACCGATCGATCGGTTGCCTACAGAGCGATCGGTGTGTTGACCGAGCTCTCGACCAAAAATCAACTCTCTGGAAAATTTCCCCATATAAAAATCTTGACCAGTCGATAGCCTCCGAGCGATCGGTTTTGGACCGATCGATCGCTCCATGGACCGAGCGATCGGTGGTCTGTAGGTCCAAACTGTTTTGGCCATAACTTTTGACTCGTTCGTCGGATTTTGACGATTCAACTTGTGTTGGGTTCGTACTTCGAAAACAAACATTTCTGATGTTTCAGAATTTCCAAATTCTTCCTTATTTGTTAATTATACCTCTTTAAAGGAAAAATGGCAACGAAAGTGTCATGCATTAAATGTGAAAAAGTCCGGGGCTCTACAATCAATATGGCATTCAGACCTCAGGCCTTATATTCAAGACAATACTTGTCAAATCTGGTAGCTTGTTGGAGTTAACAACTTATTCTCAAGATACTGCTTATTTAACTCGGTAGCTTGTTGGAGTTGATAACATATTCTAAAGATACTATTTATTTAACTCGAGTGAGTTCTCCAATTTATGTGGAGTCCCTCATTTTGTTATCCATGAATAAAAGACTTTATTATTTTTTTTGCCTTATACTCCCCTCTTTTTTGACGACTTCCTCTTTGTATCTTGAGGAATTGGTGTTCTTTTAAAAGAATAGGCTGAACCCATTTTTAGACTGCCTACGTACCCATGATAGGATTAAGCCAAACATAGTTCTAAATAGGGGCGATTTTAGACTCGTAATTTACAAGTAGATAGTTTCCATTCATATCTTTGAAGGTTTGGACTTATAATTTGAGAACAAGTAGGTAGTTTCTATTCGTACCTAGGAAGGTTTAGACTTGTATTTTAGGGACAAGTCTTTGAGAAATGATGAATCTTTTTAGCTCGTATTCAGGAGTCTGTCAAATTGCTCTAATTTTTGTCTAAACTAACTCTTGGAGTGTTAGTTTAGCGAGCTTTTTGTTGCCCTAATTTTTGCCTAGGCCTTCTTTTTGAAGTTTTGGTCTAGCGGGCCTTTTGTTTTGACTCAATTTTTTGTCTAAGCTGTCCTTTCGGATTTTCAACTTATTGAGCCATGTTATCCTAACTTTTGCCTAAGCCATCCTTTTAGATTTTCAACTTAGTGGGTATTTTAGTTCCCTAATTTTTGCCTAGACCATCATTTGAGATTTTGGTATAGCGGGCTTTGAGAATCTTACATTGGTCAGGGGAGATACTCCATTATCCATCCATTGTAATCAGTAGACATGCTTTTGATGGTGAGAAGTCCTTTCTTAGAATTATGGTTTCTTCTTCGTGCATCAGATAACAATTTTCTTTGTTTCACCCATATTGAGGGGCAATAACAATGATTTTCTATCTCAGGGGGATAGCGTTTTTTTTTAGAAGAACTGACTAAACCCAAGTTAATTTTCTCAGGCTGCCTATGTACCCATGATAGGATCAAGTCAAACGTAGTTCAAAAAGGGCATTTAGATTCACATTTTGGGAGCGAATAGGTAGTTTCCGTTCATACCTAGGAACGTTTTGACTTCGGCCTTATATTTGGTGGCTTTTGAAGCTTTGATTCGCAATTTGATAACGAATAGGCAGTTTTCGTTCATGCTTAGGAGGTTTGACTTCGGCCTTGTATTTGATGGGCTTTTGAAGATTTGATTCACAATTTGATAGCGAATAGGTAGTTTTCGTTCATACCTAGGAGGGTTTGACTTCGGCCTTGTATTTGGGGGGCTTTTGAAGATTTGATTCACAATTTGGTAGTGAATAAGTAGTTTCCGTTCATACCTAGGAGGGTTTGGAATTCGGTCTAGTACATTGAAGACTTTTGAAGCGCTGTGAACCTTTTTAGCTCGTATTCAGGAGCCTGTCAAATCGCTCTAATTTTTGTCTAGACTTACTCTTAGAGTGTTAGTCTAGCGAGCTATTTGTTGCCCTAATTTTTGCCTAAACCCTCTTCTTGAAGTTTTGGTCTAGCGAGTCTTTTATTTTGACTCAATTTTTTTGTCCAAGCCGTCCCTTATGGTTTTCAACTTAGTGAGTCATTGTCGTTCTAATTTTTGCCTAAGCCGGCCCTTGGGGTTTTCGACTTAGCGAGCATGACTCTAATTTTGCCTAAGCCACCCCTTAAGGTTTTCAACTTAGCGAGTCATTTTGTGCTCTAAATTTTGCCTACACCGTCTTTTAAAGTTTTGGTTTAGTGAGCATTTTGATCCCTAGGAATAATATCGCGTGAGGAATCTTGCATTAGTCGGAAGGATAATTCGCTCTCCATCCATTGAGGTCAGTTGGTACACTCCATTAGAATATACCTTCTCGATGACATATGACCCTTCCCATTTTGGTTCGAGCTTCCCCTTGGTTCGACGAGTGACAATGATTGAAGTCTTGACCTTAAGACCAAATCTTCTATTTTGAATGACCTTAGTCTTATTTTTTTGTTAAAGGCATTAGTTAGCCTTTTTCTATATATCTCTAAACTCTATTGGGCTTGGAGACGACGTTCATCAAGAGTTTCAAGCTCTGCAAGATGAACTTTAGTTGAGTCTTCTTTCGTGATAGATTGCTGAATTGCGACTCGTAGGGAGAGAATTTGAATTTCAAGGGGAAGAACTGTCTCACCACCGAATATCAAGGAATATGGCGTGGCCTGTGTCGAACCGATGAGTAGTTTTGTATGCCCAGAGGGCTTCGGGTAAGAGTTCATGCTAGTCCCATTTGCTTTTATCCATAACTTTCTTGAGGATTTTATACAAAGTCTTGTTGAAGGCTTCGGCAAGACCATTCGCGGCTGCATAGTACCAGGTGGAATGGTTATCTCGGATACCAAATTTGGCATACAACTTGTGTATAGGGACTCTTCGAAAAGGTTACCCGTTATCTGTGATTATGCTTTCTGAAACCTTGAACCGATATATGATGTTGGTCCGGATGAAGTCAGCCACTGAGTGGTGTTTGACCTCTTGGAGAGCGACGGCTTCGGCCCATTTTGAGAAGTATTCCGTCGTAGCTAGGATGTATTGATGCCTAGCAAATGATGGAGGGGTGAATGGTCCTATGACATCCATTCCCCATACCTCAAAGGGCCATGAACATTTTGTCATGTGAAGAGGCTCGGAAGCCTGATGTATGAAATCAGCATGGAGCTGACAAACTTTACATTTTCATGTATAGTTGAGACAATCAGTGATCATCGTAGGCCAGTAGTAGCCCAATCTTTTCAGCTGCATTTGTAGCTTGAGCCCAGCTTGGTGGGTGCCACAGATCCTGATATGAGTTTCTTCCATGGCTTGGTCTATTTCATTTCTTGAGAGGCATCTCATTAAGATACCATCCAGGGACCTTTTGTATAGAGTTTCTTCCAACATCACAAATTTTGTAACCCGTCGACAGACTTTAGTGCGTTTGGCATGGTATTCAGGCAATCAACCATGTTGGAGATAATTGATGAAGGGTTATTGCCAATCTTCATCTTCTTCTTTGATTAGCACAGAACAAACTATTTCCAGAAGATCTATCTCTGGAAGGGGTTTGAGAGTTCTTCTTTTCCTTACTGTGATAGTCAGCACCCTGTCTGTTGGCAGAGTTAGAGATGTTGCAAGACTGGCCAGAGCGTCGGCTTGATTGTTGAGTCCTCTACGGACATGGAAGAGGCTACTTCTTGGAATTTGAGCAAGTAGCTAGTCCACTCTCTTCTAATAAGGAAGGAAGCTGACGCTTCGCACAATACAATCGCCTCGAACTTGTTTAATGACGAGTTCTGAATCCCCATAGATGGTTAGTTCATCTACCGAGATCTCTAGAGCCAATTCAAGACCTGCTATCAGGGCTTCATATTTAGCTTTGTTGTTTGAACATCCTTCTGTTAATGTGAGGGAATAGGGTATGATTGCATTGTCTGGTGTGACAAAAATAATACCAACACCTGATTTGTTCTCCTTCAGATTGATGCGTTTGATTCCATCAGGGCTTCTTGAAGCTCCATCAAAGTACATCTTCTAGCCTGGTTTGACCCGTACCCTCATAACTTCTTCTTCAAGAAGGTTTATGACCAATGGCGAGTCCGTAGGAACCGGATGGACTGCAAGGAAGTCAGTAAGAGCTTGCCCTTTTGTTGCTTTTTGGGGCAGGAATTCGATTTCAAATTCAGACAGGAGTACTGCCCATTTTTCCATTCGGTCTGAGAGAGTAGGGTGGGACATTATGTATTTGAGAGGATCGGCTCTGGATAACAGCTTCACCGAATGCTCGAGCATATAATGCCTTAATTTTTCAAAAAGCAAAGATGAGGGCTGGATAGACTTTTCTATCGGTGTATATCTATATTCTGCTCCAACCAAAGTCCTGCTTAGATAGTACAGGAAAATCTCCTTTTCTTGGTCGTTATGTTGAGCAAGAAGAGCTCCAAGAGATCCTTCAAGTGCTGCTATATAGAGGATAAGTGGCTTTCCTCTAATAGGACCCATGAGGACTAGTGGATTGGTGAGATAGGTTTTGATGCTATCGAGGGCATCTTGACAAGCCTGATCCCATTCGAATGTTATTCCCTTCTTCATCAGCCAAGAAAACGGTTAGCACCTTCTAGCCAAATTGGTGATGAATCTCCGGATATGAGTGAGTCGACCCTGAAGTCCTTTCAACTTACGGAGATTTCTTGGAGGGGGCATATCGCGAATGACCTTTATCTTAGTAGGGTCAATCTCGATTCCTCTATGGCGTACCACAGAGCCTAGGAACTTCTCATATGCAACTCCGAAAGCGCATTTGAGCGGGTTCATTTTGAGCTGGTGTTGCCTCAATCTATCGAAGATTTCCCGAAGATCATCTAGATGATTGTTTTGTTGTCTTGTTTTGACAACCAAGCCATTGATATAGCACTCAGCTTTTTCATGGAGAATATCCCCAAATATGATAGTCATGGCCATTTGATAGGTTGCTCCGGTATTTTTGAGGCCGAATGACATAACTTTGTAGCAGAACACTCCCTTAGGGATGCGGAAGGCTGTCAATTCTTCATCTTCTGGAGCCATCTTGACTTGATTGTATCCAGAATATCCATCAATAAAGGACAGGGCTTTGAAGTCGGTAATGGCATCAACCATCATTTCTGTGACAAGCAAAGGTAAGTCGTCTTTGGGACAGACTTCATTCAAATCCTGGAAGTCTATACAAACTAGGATATGTCTATTCTTCTTCCTTATAGCAACAATGTTGGCAAGCCAAGTAGGGTATTGAACCTCTCTTATGAACCCAACTTTGAGAATTTTATCTACCTCGGCTTCGATTTGAGCAACCAGTTCTGGGTGAGCTCGTCTTTGTGCCTGCTTAATTGGCCTGAGCTTTCTTTTTAACATCAGCATTTTGGGTCAACTGTTTTTTCTTCTTAACTCCTTTACTTTCAAAAAGAGTCCAATCTTTTTCATTTGGCGGTTTGTCGCCAGGAAGGTTACCACTTGAAGATGCTTCATCCTTTTTAAATGGTTCTGAAGCCACCACCATATTGGATGTAGCCGCCTGTTGGAGATCTTGACCAATGATAATTTCTTTATTGTCCAGAAGTCGTTGAATAATGTCCTTATGTACAAAGCAGTCAACTATTTTGTGGCTGATTATATGATGGTAAGGATAGTATTTAGAATCATCTTTCATCTCGGTCTCTTGAGGTCTCCTACTTTCTGGGAGAGTGATGAGTTCATTGGCGATGAGGTCTTCAAATAGATCTTCGACAATGTCTTTAGAGAATGAATAAGTTTTATTCATTCTTTCCTCAATGGTGATCTTCTTTGGTGGATCGCGCTTATCTTTCCATTGTGGCCTTCTAGCTCCACCTTGGGCTAGTCTAGTACCAATCTTGACTGGTGCTTTACCATTGTTTGATCAACCGATTGGTCTACCGGCACTTAGTGTTGGTTGTACAGTGTTTTTCGTTTTAACTACTACGGCTGTTGAGGATTCAAGGCGATCAGTGCCTCTACCTCGCCTTCTTTTTCCTATTTGGCTCTCTATTTCGTGTGCTTTTGTGCACAGATCTTCGAAACCAGTAAAGGTTTGAACCATGAGGGTGGTTGACAGATCATGCCTGAAGTTATTGAAGCACATCCGGATCAGTTCCAGTTGAGTGAAATTTTGAGGACAGGAGAAGGTTAGTGCTCTCCATCGGGCAATGAATTCTTTTATAGACTCATTGTCTCTATGTCTAGTTTTAATCAATTCCGGAACACCCACTCTTCTTTGAGTAATGTAAAAATTACTTTCTGAATTTATTCACCATCGTGCTCCAATCAGGAATTGTAGCCTCGGGGAGGTTGGCATACCATGTGAAAGTAGAACCTTCTAGAGATTGCACGAAGAGTTGGAGACAGAGAGTTCTTGTCTTAGATGGTAATCCACACCTTGAAAGGAAATAAGACAAATATTACCTCAGGTCTCCGATACCATCAAACATTTTGAATGTTTGTTGAATGAAGCCTGGCGAGAATGGAACCGCATCCATTATAACTGGATAGGGCTTCACGATCATCCAAACATCCACTTCTTTTCCTATAGCCTGCTGCATCTGATTACGGATAGTCTATTTAATTACAGTAAGAAGAGATGACGAGATTCCTCCTATAAGGGCAATTTGATTTGGAATGGGACCTGTTCCGGGTACCCTTGGATGATTTGGAGGTGTAGGGGTTGTGCCTTGATTACTGATATCTCCTTGGTACGGGAAACAATGTCCTAGTGCTAATGCAGATTTGAGAGTTGACAATTGAGTAGCCAACTCTTGCATTCAAGACATTATAGCCGTGATCTCATCATCCTTATACCGGAGTTGAGCCTGTAAGGCCATTGCTTGATCATTTGATGGTGGAGGTGCCGAAGTTGAAGGGTTATTCCCTTAACCCGCGTTCCCATCCAAATTTGCCATCATGACCGCTACCGATCGTTCTGCCGTTGGTCCTTGTAGCTCAAATAGGTTCAGAAATTCTTCTTCCATGAAGTAAGTGTCAGGCATCCCGTATAGAGAATTAGGTGCATTGAAAACCATTTGAGGTATTTCTGATACTGCCTCCGGTATTACTGACTAGACCACTAGTTCGTCAAAGTCATAACCCTCGGTTGGAAGGATTCTTCCCAATTCTCTTGGAGATGCTATCGGGGTTGCTTCTTGCTCTGATCCCTCATGGTATCCACTGGCATCAGGCTATGGGGCTGATTGAACTAGATCTTGGGTTATTTCTTTGCCTTTGGCCTTATTTCTACGGCTTCTTCCCCTTCTCGGAATTGTTTGACCGGGAGCTATTGTTTCAACAGCTCTAGAGGATTCTGCCTCGTCCAAAGTAGCTAAAACAGTAACGGCTGAGTTCTGAGAGCATTGCTTTTCTGAAAGATTTTGCTTGAGCGATGTATTGGTTCCTTGGAAAAAAGAAGTTGTAAACTGCTCTGGATCGGGGTTGTTCCTTGTACCGACCACATTTATGGACACTCTTTCATAATGAGGGTACGATGTTCTGATCCTATGCTCCTTCTGAACAAGATGAGTATGAGATGACCTTTGCTTTCTAGACCTTTTCGGCTTTGACCGGTAATTGCTTTCTAGACCTTTTCGGCTTTAACCGAGGAGTATTTCCGGTTTCTGAGCTAGAGGATTTTCTCAGGAGTTTTCTTCCTTTGCATTTCAAAGGGAGAAGAACTTATATTCAGCACTTTGACCCGAGGGTCATATGGTGCTTTGGTTCTTCTTTCTGGTTCTACATTTGTTCGGCCCCAGAATGGGTCGACATCTCTGGTTGAAGGCCATTGATGTTGATGATGAACAGTCGTCGTCATTGCTGCAAATGTCACTGGATTAATGCCTCTAAATGCATTTGGACCTAGCATGAATAACAAGTTCCTATCTGCTACTGCTGAGTCCAGGTTTGTGTTTCCATTAACAGTCGGGTGACTTTGATCACGGCTGTTAATGCCCCTTGTGTAGTTTGAAGAAACTTGCAAGTTCGGACCTTCACTTCTTGATCTGATAACATCGTTGATGATGCCAACAGGAGTTAACTTCTATCCCAGGGGGACTCTATTCCTGTTGGCCTTCAACTGCCAACTTTTCTCTTTCTTGGAAGATGAACTATCTGTGGATGGTGTTGAATTTATCCAAAGGTCCCTCTTTCTATTAAGAGGGACTTCTTCGTGAACTCTTCTGTCCACGGACTCAAGTCTGCTTCTAGAACTACCCGCGAAGTTGCTTGCAATTCTGCGCGCAGGATAAGCCTGAGCTGGAACCTTGGGTCTAGCTGGCCTTTGGGTCGGTGGACCTTGATTGGTGTCCGCGGATGGGCACTGCCCCTTGCCCATGAAGTGGCCTTGGCCACTTCTCCTACTGTCCACAAGATTATCTTGTGGACCAATCTTCTGATCTGGGGATCTGCTTCGTGGATTAGTTCCTTGCAATTTTGCTGGGGAAATTTCTATAAAGTCTTTTAGGCCAGTAGCATTATTCTTTTGCCCTGAGATAATTTGGGTAGCAGCTCCCTTCTGTTAATAAACTTTTGAAGGGTGAGTCCCAACAACCGACTTGGGCTGGGGGACCTCAACAGTCTGTCTTAGGATCGACCCACAGGGCTTTTCCTATTTAAATCTTGACTGGTTTATGGTTTGGGCTCAAAACGAGCTTGCTCCATTAGTTGACCCGAATGGTGAGCAAATTTGGAATCCCCTTTCAGGGTTTCCAGTGACATAAGTCTACCTTTTAGGCTAACCTGTCAAGAAGTGACTGAGCCACTTTGCCTTGTGTGCACCCGGTTGGGTGTACCCTTCTTGGTATCCGTGGACAGATATGTTTGCAGTTGGGCACTTCTTTTCTGAGGTGCCCATGGACTAGTTGACATCCTCTGAGATACCCGCGAGCGGGCGACCTACTGTTAGCAGGCAACTTGATGTGGGCAGGTTGCTTGCCTTTGATGTAGGCCGGTAGACTACCTTTCTACCCCTGAGTTGATGGGGTGGGTTCTGCTTCTACTACAGACGGGGGCATCTTCAATACAGGCCTGGTCTGGTGACCGCGGCCTTTTACAGAGGTCTGGCCAGTTGGCCACACCTGCTTGGTTAGAGCTGCTGCTATCTCGATCCAAGTGAGTGGATGAGTCACCGGGATCCGAATCGGGGGTACATTCACCCACCGATTGTTGGTCAAGACGTTGGGCCGACGAATACAGACGGTCTCGATGATCATGGTCAGCAACAATAAGAAAATAGAGGAAATAATCACTCATCTTTTCTTTTTTCTGTTATTCTTATTTTTTTTTATCTTTCTTCAAAGATAAGAGGAGAAGAAAATCCCACTGGGCGTACTATTAATTTGTAAGCGGTAAAATTTATCATCGCTTTCAAATTTCCTCCATTGTTGTATGGGATTCATTGTTTTACTATAGGGGACTATCCTTCCAATCTGAGTAAACTCAAACTGTTAATTAACTTCCTTATTTGGGGAAGTACCTCTGATTAAGACGAAAGACAATAAGAAGAACAGATCTTTTGAATAAAATATATTTATTTATTCAATGGGGTTGCCCAGATCCCATGTAGGCATTACAAGATACCTCATAAAGGTTTTAGTATCAAAAAGAAAAGAAAAGAAAGAGAGGTGACCATATTGAGGGTTCACCTAGTATTCTCCATATGGGGGAGATCCTCCTTCCTCCTTAGTTGTTGTTGTCCCTACAAAAGGAAAACTTTTTGTCCCTTCCTTCCCACGTACATTGGTATTTTCTTATTCTTCTCCCTCTTGGAGTTTCTTGAAATTTCATCTTTTATATCTTTTGGAGAGTCCTCTTTGGACTCCCCTTTGACTTCCTTTTTTTAGGAAATCAAAAGAAGCCAACTCTCCTTAAAGAGGGTTATCTGTTCAGGACAGTTGGTTTCTCTTATCTTAGAAAAATCACACGGATGAGAGTCTTTTTTTATGGACTCCAAATTGGTTTCCTTTTCTGGGAAACCTGGAAGGATCCAACCTTCCCTCTAAAAAGGGAAAAGATTCTTATCTTTCCAGAAAAGGGAAGAGATAATTTCCCCTTTCGGATAGGGTGCCATATAACACTCTCTCACTAGAAAAAGAGATTAGATCTCTATCTTGGGATCCCCCAAAGCTGGCAGAGAGTCCTTTTTATTAAGGATTCCCTGTCACATGGCGGTCAAATAATTGCTGCCATCTAGGAAATGACTGACTTTAGTTAGTCCACAGTTAAAGTGGTGAGACCCATGGTCTCACCCGCGGTCTAGGTCAGGTCCAAGTATATTTGGACTGCGGACCAGGGTCTAACCTTAGTCAGTCAACGGATCAATACAGGGTAGGACCATGGGTCAAACCCTTGGTCTGGGTTAGGTCCATGACCTTTTATGGTCATGGACTGGGGCTAGTCATTGACTGACCCGTGGATGGACTCGTAGAGTCTGTCTGCAAACTTGAATGAGGGTCTGTCCACGAGGGCAAACCCTATCCACGTGTCAGTTTCCAGAGGACTGACACAAAGGATGTCCGCGGGGCATTAATGCCCTACTGCTAGCATTTAATGATAGGCAGGCTAGCGGTATGCCAGCCCTTGGCCAGCTGGTGCGCGTGCCTTTGGTATGTGCAAAGCCTAACCACCCATTCAATGGATTGTGATCCTATGTAGGTAGGTGCACCATGCACCCGCCTTACGGGCGGTGAGATTTTACTGCCCAAAAAATATTAGAATAAAAGAAAGCAAATTGAAAAATCTTGGTGAAGGTCAAAAATTATATTTGCGTGGAGAACTCACAAACACAAGGGAGGTTAACAAACAAGTACGGAATAAGCAAAACAAACAAATCATAACACATAGAGTTTTTATGTGGAAACCCTTTCAGGAAAAACCATAGGACCTAGTCCAGCAATGAGAATCCACTACGACAAAGTCAACAAGAACTTACAAGACTCGGACCTGATTCCTTCGAACTCGACACTACAATCCTTCCACTCTTAGTCCTCTACTTCTCAATAATTCATTATGTACTTGCAAGTCTCATGATCAACCGGAGCCACCTGTACTTCTCTTATGTCTCCACAACAACCACGATCCTCCTCGGATTGATCTCCGTCAATAACAGCTTCGGATTTCACCGACCAAATATCACAACCACGATCCTCCTCAAATCAATCTCCTTTGTAAAGGCTCTGGATCACATCGAGCAATTTTTTCTTAACATAGCGGGTTGATAAATAATTAAAATAAAACCCTAGATGGATTCCTATCAAAGGAAAAATCCAAGCAAGCAAAAATCAAATCAAAGGCTTGCAAACTCTAGGATGGAAGAGGAGAGTAGAATGAGTTTGGGAAACCCTAATAATACTTTAGAAACTCTCTCTAAAATCTCTAATCTTTTTAGGTTCATTATGGGGAACAAACCAATATATAGGGATGCCAAAAATATAATAGCAAACAACTTAGAAGTTTGTTTTCGCGTAGGCCGTTCGATTGGCCAGATGGGTGTTCAAACGATCAAAAAACGGCTTGCGAATGGCCTGCAAATGGAATGCCAGAAGGGTACTAGAATTCGAAATATGAACATCCATTTGAACGGCCTCATGGTCCGTTCGAACAGCTGCAAACAGCCAACTCCAGAATTGCTAAATTTGAGCTCTTTTGATTGGAAATCCCTTAAATGGTCATTGTTACAGTCACTTGAGTTATAAAGATTATTCTAAGACAATTCCTCTTAAGGTATACTATGTATCTAAGTCACTTACCATCCAGAGTGAAACGAAGGCGATGATCGGAATGTCTTTAATTGATCTTCTTCGGTCTTCATCTTCACTAGTCTTGGATGCTTATAAGCCTTTGATGGTGGAGATAACCTTATCTTTCCTGCTCCCCAGCCGACCATAGATCAATTCCCCTTTTATTTGAGAGTATTGAATACACCCATAATTCTGAGCTTCATGTTACCCCTCGCAAGAGACATGTCATGCAAAATTCTCAGAATTTCTCACACAAGTCTTCCATTAGTTTCCATCTGCGCTATTCCCTAATTGAAGCAAGTTCAATCCTATTGGCGAACCATTCCCTTCCACGCTGAAATCACCCGATGTGCTTCCTTCATTAACACTTGGGCTTTGAACTTACAACATAGGGGATAGGGCCAAAATTTTGTAGTGACACTGATGTGCTTAAAAACAACCCACGTAAAATCCTAAGGCCATACCTACCTTATATTACCCATGCGCGGCCATACCCTTTATTTTAAAAGAAGGCACTCTATATCTATATCGAAGTATAAGTGGATCGGGAATAAGTGATTGTACATCCTGTGCTGGAAAAAAAGACCTGAAAGGGATTGTGATATCTCAAAGAAAGGCCATTTAAGGCCGCTCTATCCATGAGTGATAAGCTACTAGTTGGTATTTAGTTTAGGGCCGGATACTCAATTTAAAGTGAGTAAACAGAATTCCATACTCGATCTCAAAGTAGGCTAAAAAAGATCCCTCCTGCCTGAAACACTACCGCTGGTGCCCCCAAGCCTGGGGATCTCTTAATAAAGGGCCCAGTAGTCGTAGCCGTAAATGATGGATATTAGGCGCTATGCGTATCGACCCATGCAGTGCTGTAGCTAATGCGTTAAGTATCCCGCACATGACACACTATTTTGACAACATAATAAGCCAACACTAAAACATGAACTTTACACAAATAAAAAAAATAAAAAATTAAAATGAACGATTAGAGATATAAAAATTAAGTACCCAAAAATCTGGGGATTTTTGGAAAAACGATGTCCTTAAAGTCAACTCTTCAAAGTTGAAATTCCTGGGATCTCCAAGTCGTGAGAAAGAATGATTACATAACTTTCAAACCCTTGGAATCATTTTTCGAAAAGGGATTTCATTTCCAAGGGAGAAGGATGAGAATTGGTGTAAGAATTTGAAAATATAAATTTTGAATATATAAGAAAGGGTTGGAAGGAGGTTTATATATATATATATATATTTTTAGCCCCGCATGTCATCCTCTAGTTTGTTGGAAACTACATTTTGGGTTTTAAGCCTATTTTAACACCGGAAACAGCTGTGATTGAACCAAAAAAATGTAAAATTATTTCAAATAAAATGATAATTTGTGAAAATTTTCAGGGTATTTTGAGAATTTTCATCTTCAGAGGCATTTTGGTCATTTCTCACAGTAAATATTCATCACCATTTCTATTAAAATCGTGATGGTAACACCCGTCAAAATTTTTCGCCATCTTTGTCGCGATTTATAAGAGATTTTGATCTTGGAAATGCAACCATGATGAATGAGCATATTTGTGGTAGTGTATGTTTGGAAAAGAGCAACAAAGTGTTTATGCTTGCATCTGTTGGACAATGGTCTCCTTTACTGTAAACCTTTGTAAACTTTGTTGAAGGGGCATCTTGGATGGACAAACTCTACCTCCTGAAAAAAAATTATTTTCTCAAAGAGTCCGGTTATAACCGTAGAAGATTTTGTTCATCATTATTATATTATCTAATTGAGACTCATCATCCTCATTACACCTAGGGGTGCATATGGGTACGGGTCAAACCATGAACCGAACCGACCACCATGGTTCGATTTGGTTTGGTTTTTTTAAAGTATTGGTTCGGTTCTGGGTCCTATTTTACTTAAATTGATTTTCTTCGGTTTGGTTCTAGTTTGTTCCAATTTAAAACTGAACCGAACCGAGAACCGAACTGAACTTAGAACCGAATGTGGAACCCGCGAACCGAACCGAACTAAGAACCGAATGTGGAGCTGAGAACTGAAAACCGTACCAAACCGGTTCTGGGTCTATAATTTTGTTTTTAGGAACCTAACCCTAATAGGAACCAAACCATGGGTAGAGCCGAACCGAGGCTCTATGGTTCGGTTCTGAGTTTTTTTTTCTAAACCGAGGCTCTACAGTTCAGTCCTGGGTTGGTTTTTTTAGAATCGAAGTTCATCGATTCGGTCCCAAAAATTCCTAGAACTGACCCAAACTGAACCGTGTGCACCCCTAATTACACCCACAATTTAGTGGAAGTTACATAATGATTCTATAAAAAATCATCGAATGAGAGAAGAGAAAATAGCATGGGAAAATGTATATTAAGTGCAATATCTGTTCATAAAGAATTTTTAAGACAACTCCTTCAGCTTTCCTTGGATAAAATTACACAATGAGATAAGTTTGTTACCAAATGAGACTAAATGACAGGACCCACTGTTACTCTATCTGTTAGTAGCTCTTTTAATATTAATAAAACATAATAGAACTCTCTTTTAAGTGATTAATTGATAAGTATTCTCTATTAATAATGACTATTAAAAAAAATCGTTACAAAAAAAATTAGGATTAAGAAATAAATTTATGATATTATTTACCTATTAAAAACTTATAGACATTTACTTAGTAAAGATAAGTAATTCAGAATTTAACATAAGTAAACTACTTAAAATTTCTATTATGATTATTCTACAGTATGTATTTATTAAATAAATTACTATTAATTATATATTTATGAATTAAATTATTTTTAATCTTAGTTGATTGAGTTCATAAAGTTATAAATAATAATTCTTATTTTATAATGCTTTACATTAATAAAAATTTAATACATGCAAAACACATGCACCTTTACTAGTGCATACACATATTAAATCCAAAATCTCTGAGTACTTAAAGTACATTAACAGCCTTATCCAAAAAGTCCAATAGATAAGATAACCTAAGATAGGGATCAATAAACCTATTGAAATATGGTTTTAATTTTGCATATACCGCTTGGGCGGGGCTATCACTATCCGAGCGATTTCAAATAGTGGATTACCTTGTTTTCAGAATCAGCTCTGCTCAAGCGTCAGCGAGGCTTCGTCTGAGCAGCGTCGAGCGCCCGAGCGACCTAACGTGACCGCTCGAGCGGTGATAGCGGGATTATGTTATTTATTACTGTTTTTTACCCTATTATAAATAGAAACTATGTACTAGGGTTTGACAAGTGAAGCCAAATGTTTTCTTTTGAGAGAGATTGTTTGAGAGGCTAGAAGCCATTGTAGCTCTTTGCTTTGATTATTAGTGAAGAAGGTGATCTCTCCGTGGACGTAGCACATACCGGGTGATCCACGTATATTTGTGTGTTCTTCTGTGTTTGATGTTCTCTTTCAATAGGTTCCTTTTACCACAAATTGGTATCAGTGCACTAGTTGGTTTGAAGCAAGGGCATTGAAAAGTTCCAACGCCACGTTTGATATTGTTGCAAGATTCGATGGGAATGAAAACTTCAGATAATGGTAGAGTCAGGTGAAAGATCTATTGATAAAACAAGGTTTACACAAAAAAGGGTAAATCAAAGAAGCCGGAGTCAATGTCCGATGATGATTGGGAAGATTTGGAATTGAAGGCAGCGAGCACCATTAGGTTAAGCTTATCTGACGATGTTCTCTATCACGTGGTCATTGAAGATTTAGCACCGAAGCTTTGGACGAAACACGAGAGCTTATATATGAAAAAGCCATTGTCAAAGGGGCTATTCCTAAAGCAGAAACTCCGTACTCTCAAGACAAAGGAAGGTGGGAATCTCATGGAGTAAGAGAGACCAGGATAATTGATACCGCATTACCTATACACCTACCTCAGACTCCCTCCGCAACAACAACTTCTATCTCCACAGCTACAGACGTACCTGAACATCTATCTTTGTAGCTAATAGCAATATGCACTTCTCTTATCCTTCTTCTTCAACTAGGAAGTAAGGTTGTTGTGGTACTTGCCCCAAATAATCTTTGAACATTTCCTTTGTCCTCTAGGCCTATAACCTTATTGAGTGGCTGACTCAAGAGTCCATCCTTCCCAGGTCCCCATGAGTGGGACTTCGAGCATAACATAATCGACAAATCCAAGATGTACTCCTACAAGTGAAGGGGATTCGAATAGATATTGGTTATGCTTGAAAGGTTATAAATCGATTGACAAGTCCAATCCCAATATCTTGACTTCAAATGGAAATGCATCGTGGACCCATATATATATATCGTCTGCTAATACACAACCTAATAATGTTTAGATAAAAATTCTTTCTATCAGCATCCCATTTCAAGGACTCACGGAAATACCTCGGATGGTTCCACAATCTGTTCTATAGACAACAATGTGTTGAACTACTTCAACAAGTCTCCGCATGAGATATCTAGCATCTGATGTTTACATAAATACAATGAACAGAGTAGTCAATGAGCTAGCAAGTATTTATGAGAAAGTCAACAATGAGGATCATGTCCAACAACTTCTCTTTTCACTTCTGGCCTTTTATAAACACCTCATTACAACCCTACTCTATGAAAATAATATCCTAGAGTTAGAAGATATAGTAGCAACCCTACTCTTAAACAATTTGAGAAAGAAAAACCTAGAATACGAAAATACATCGATTGACGGCTTGTTTGTAAGAAGAAGTGAAAAAGAAAAATGAAAGGGAAAATAAAAAAGAAGAGAAATGTCAAAATCAAAGTCTGGAATGACTCGACCTCAATGTCACCATTGTAAGAAATATGGTCACATTATGAAAGACTGCAGAATCTTAAAGGAGGAGCAAGAAAGGAAACCGAAAAGGACAAAAAGGAAAAGCCTCAGATCAAGTTAATGCAGCTTCAAAAGAAAGTAGCGATGGTGAAGCCTTTTGCACTTATAGAAGTAAGGAAACCTACTTCGACTCTTGGATTCTAGATTCCTGATGTTCATATCATGTGTCCTAATAGAAACTGGTTTGACACATATAAGGATTATAATGGGGGTATAGTTTTGATGGGGAATGATGCAGTTTGTAAGACAATAGGGATAGATACTGTCAAGATTAAGATGTTTGATGGAGTAATTCGAACCGTAACTGATGTTAGGAATGTACCGGACCTTAAAAAGAATTTGATTTCTCTGGGTACGATGGAAGCTGCTGGTGGTAGTACACAACTTCAGGTGGAACTCTGAAGGTAGTCAAGGGAGTCCTCATTATCCAGAAGGGTAAAAGGACTGCTACCCTATATAAGATGATAGGGAACACTGTTACAAGTGGAGCCGTAATTGACTCACCAGGAGGGAACGATGAGATCAAACTATGGCACATGAGATTGGGCCATATAAGCAAGAGAGCCCTAATGGAGCTTCACAGTAGAATGCTTATAAAAGGGATTGAAAACTGTAAAGTACAATTCTATGAATACAATATGTTCAAGAAGTAATCATGAGTGAGGTTCAAACACTCATCGCACCGCAATGAGGAAATTTTAGATTATGTTCATTCAGATGTGTGGGGACCAGCCCCGGTGAAGTCCCTATCTAGATCTATATTATGTAACATTTATTAATGATTTCTCGAGAAAGGCTTGGGTGTACTACATGAAGCAGAAGTCTGATGTATTTAGCATTTTCAATTAGTGAAAAGCTAGGGTTGAAAAACAGATAGGAAAGTAGGTGAAGTGAGGTCAGACAATGGAGGAGAATATACATCTATAGAATTCAATAAATTTTGTAAAGATGAGGGTATTGCTTGAAACTTCATTACACCCAGAACTCCACAGTAGAATAGAGTGGCAGAGCGAAATAGGACACACCTAGAGAAATCTTGGAGTATGAGGATCAATGCTGGATTAAAGAAAAACTTATAGGTAGAAGCAATCAACACAACAAGTTTTTTGATCAACAGATCAACCTTTATAGCAGTAAAATTCAGGACACCAAAAGAGGTTTGGTGAAGAAAACCTTATGATATTCGAAGTTGATAATTTTTGGTTGTCTGGCATATGCACATGTGCATGGTGATATAAGGAGTAAGCTTGATGCAAAGTCAAAAAAATGCTTTATCTGGGTTTCCAGAAAGAAGTTAAAGGCTACAAACTTTGGGACCCCAAAACAAGGAATTTGTTGTGAGTAGGGATGTAGTCTTTGATGAAATTAGTATGGAGAAAGAAGAGCAACATTGTGATGATGCAAGTGGCAATATGGAGCTTTCAGTTCAGGTGGAGCTGTATAGATCTAAATCAGATGAAAGTGATGAAGAACCACCTCAGATCGAGAGAGTTGATCAACAGCCACAACCACGGAGATCACAATGGGTTCGAAAGGTATTCAGAAGATAAGATGATGAAACTAATATGGTAGGTTTTGCTCTCATGACATAGAATGGGGAACCATCCAGCTTCAAGGAAGCAGTGTTAGATGGTGATCACAAAAAGTAGGAGAATACTATGGATGAGGAGATGGAATCACTTCACCAGAACCATACATGCAATCTTGTAGAACTGCCTAATGGGAAGAAAGTAATCGGCTGTAAGTAGATTTTCATAAAGAAGAAACCGACCACAGAATGCAGTGAGGTAAAGTTCAAGGCTAGGCTGGTTGCAAAAGGTTTTGGATGAGAGAGGGAATATATTTCAATAAAATATTCTCTCCAACGGTGAAACATACCTCTATCAGAACACTGCTGTCGATCCCTGATCGCGAGGCCCTGCTAACCACAATGGAAGCAACCACCCGAGAGTTTACGGCACTCTCCTGTCCTGTGCCTCTTGCCACACATGGCACACTCATCAAAGGAAAATGACACTGAGAAAGCTGGCAATGTATACCTAAGGGCCTATGAAACGGTAGAGCGAAGTGCCTGTGGAGCAAAAGGAGGCCTCTGAGCCTGCATAGGCTGAGAAGTCTAGAATGGAGCAGTCCTGGCGGTGTTGAGCCACTTGACTGTCCTCTTGACATGCCTCTTCCAAAGCCATTGTCCCTCCTCTTGAGAAACTCTGCAAAATTCTTCTTGACGATCTTCGCCTTCCCCACAATGTCCTTTCAGGTCTCTACCTGGAACATAGAAACCCAATCAGGTATGAAAGATCGTAACCTATCCTCAAACTTTCTGACTTGCATACTCTCTGTAGCGATCAAATGTGGAGCAAACCTTGATAATTCAACGAACTTCGCCTCATACTCGGCTACGCTCGTCTCTCCCTGCTCGAGGAGCACAAACTCTCTCACCTTCTGCTCCCTGATAAATTTGGAAAAGTACTACTCATAGAATACATTTAAGAAATCTCCCCAAGTCCAGGATACCCCTGCCTTAGCGACATCCCTTTGTCTCTAGGCAGCTCTCCACCAATGTTCGATTTCACCTTCCATCACGAAGGAAGCCCACTCAATGTGCTGCTCATCAGTACAGTGGAGTGCCCTGAAGATCTTCTCCAACTGCATAATTCACATCTCTGAAACTAAGGGATCCAGAGTCCCATAAAAAGTAGGGGCCGCAGTCTTCGTGTTGCGCCCCAAAATCCCCCTTAGGAGTTAGGTGGGACTTTAGACGTTACTATCCTAACCTGTCAAACCATCCTGCAAAATGTACAAGGCATACTACAGTGGAAATGAAATAATTGCGGAAGCGTGAACTCAATTTTTCTTTTCTATACATGATTGGTCTTCTAAGTTTTTACAATACATAATCCAAAATAAGAGTGGACATGCCCACTCATCAAAATACAATGTAGTCTCTCTCTTTCTCAATAATGTCCAGGATAAGGCCACCTGTCAAGGTTCCTATCTTCCTCTGGCTAAGCCACTACTAGCTCCTCCTCACCGTAGTCCTCCTCGACCCATGGACTGGGATCACAGATATCATAATGACCTGCCGACATAAAATGTACGGCTGAGCATGGAATACTCAGCGAGCACAAACTACTAACTAACAATATTATAATAACGGAATATTGCATATGAGCACAAAACATAACAGTTCAAGATTCATGTTCAATACATCATCAAGATCATACTTTGCTAACAAATCAAGTGTGCATAGCTTTTACAATCTTTTCTTAAAACTTTTGTAGAAAATGAGTCATATCTTTGCTTACGGGTTCTGACAAGTTCTTCCAGTTCTTACAAGTTCTTCACGAGTTCTTACGGGTTTTTCACTAGTGGCACCCTTCGTACCATCCCACTAAACACCCACCCAAAGTAGCTTGGGAATATCAGATGGTTAGTGGCGCTCCTTGGGCCATCCTACTAGCGAGTTCTTACAAGTTCTTCAAATTCTTACAAGTTCTTCACGAGTTCTTCACTAGTAGCACCCTTCGTACCATCCCACTAAACGCCCACCCAAAGTAGTTTGGGAATATTAGATGGTTAGTGGCGCTCCTCGGGCCATCCCACTAGTGAGTTCGGACAAGTTCTTCAAGTTCTTACAAGTGCTTTAAAAACCTTTTTCTCTTTCTTATTAGCTAGAATTATCATAGTTATGAGAGACGAAAAGCAAGGATGGTGCGGGCGACAAGTTCTTGTGAACATCATATGGTACTTAGAAAACATAAACCTTCAAGGCATACTTCCATCGAGACATATAACGTTGTATTGTATTTTGGAAATCCCCAATATGCAAACTTATTTGGCGTGTGTATATGGCAGGCTCTAAACGTTTCACCTGGTTCATACAAACATGTTAGCATCCTAGTATGCTTGGACTATTCTAGAACGTATAACACTTTCATCCATTACATCACATCACCAAGATCATGGCTTTTAAGCCTATATCACTATATCATACTTAGCATCATGAGTTATTGAAAGATAATAACACCCATATACAAGTCTAACTATATTCATCCTTTTATTGAAAAACCCCCAATTCTTAAACCCCTATTTTCTCATTTGATCATAATGTATTTAATTCAAAATCATATTTTCCCTATTTGCATCATAGCAAGGTTAATCTCTATTTAAATCACCCATTTGATCATCTTATCCTTCTTTGTATCATAACAAAGTTAGATAGTAGAATCACTTACCTTGCAAAGCTTGAATCTCTTTTGAGAAGGGTTGAGAAGGCTTGAAAGAGTTACTCTGAGCTTTGAGGAGCAAGAGTCGACCTTCAACCTTGATCTCAAGACCCAACAAGCCAAAACCCTAGAAGAACCTTGTTCTTCCCTCTTCTTCTCTCTAAAATCTCTCCAATTGTGTCTTAGAGGGTTTATGAAACCCTAACCCACGAAATTTGGGTATATATGGGCAATGGAGTGGTCAAAGACCAACATACCCTTAATGAAATGGCTTAAAAATGACCAAAAAATGCCAGAAATGTGAGGTTCAGTCGACTGGAGGTGCTCATCGGCCGACCGGTTCGAAATCAGCTCTCTAGAAATTTTACCATACAAAATTTGGTCTGTTTGGTTGACCGGTAAGGAGGTTTGGTCGACCGGATAGGAGGATCGGTCGACCAGTTCGAAATCAGCTCTCTGGAAATATTTACCATAAAAAAATTTGGTCTATTCGGTTGACCGGTAAGGAGGTTCGGTCGACTGGATTTGTGTTCGGTCTACCGGTTGCTGACCCGGTTTGGTATGTCGGCCATAACTTTTGACTCGCTGGTCGAATTTTCAGAATTCAACTTGCGTTGTACTCTTCATTCAAAGGAGAATAATGTTGTCTCTAATAGCCAAATCCTACTTTTGAGTTTTTAATTACCTAAATGGGATCTAAAGCCAACTGGTTTGGAAATGGGTTTCAGCAACTGATATTTTCAGTAGATTCGACTTCGGAAATTGGACTTTTGACTCAACCCCGACTCAAAATCCAGAAAAGTGATCAACATGAACCTCGAAGAAAGTTTAAATACCTTTCCAAAAATTCAAGAATCACTCAATTCCGATAATCGGTGACTAAACTAGAGCTTCATAAATTTGAGGGTATGTTAATACATACCCTTTTAACACTTAGAACATTTCGAGTGCTTTCCCACTCTTTTCCCTCGAGTCCAACACCCTATTCACACCTCATGAATCATTATCCCATAGGTTTGTAACCCACCTAGGTGATCATTTAATTCACGCCAATATGCATGAGAGGCCCCGGCCTCTTTATACCTCGCCCACTAGCACTATTCACTACGCTATTCACTTACAACCCATGAAACACTTAGGGTATTTTATACCCTTGATTTTACCCAATTAGAGTATCTTTTTACTCTCTTTTTAAGACTCAAAGCACGTACCTAAAATCCTCACCTGACTCACTATAATACCAAGACTCAATGGAAGGCTTTAGGCCTTTACTCACACTACATAAGAATACTATTCACTAACACTATTTATAGCACAGTGAACTCGAATTCTAGGGTTTTACACTCTAGAAAGCCTCTAGTCCTGAGGTGTGATGTACCGAAGGAGGTGCAGGGATAGCAGCAACAGCAGCAGGCCTAGCTACCAGTATAGCTAAGGTCTCTGTGATCGAACTAAAGGCCTGAGCAAAGTCAGACTGCTCATAGTCAGCCAGAATCTCTCCCTCAAACCTTCTGGTCTGATACCCTCTACCTTGAGTGCCACGCCTCATGATAACAATCTTGAGGACAATAGCGAAACGTCAATCTCTTGAATACTGCAGTTCAATGAGCACATGGTGCTTTATATAAGCATCGTATACATTGGAGTATACACATAATAGTATAAACATAACAAGAAAATCCTAGTTGTGCTAAGTTCTCAACTCGGTTAATGAGTTAAATGGTTACATGTTAAGACTAGATGACTAGTCTATACTTGGAACCTAAACTTCCTAGCTTGACCTAAGGACTTGCTTGATACCCATTATGTCACGGTATCAAACTTAAGTTAGGAAGTTCATCTAAGTTCTAAGTTCAACTCTGAGAACATGCTTCAGCTTAGAAGATGACTTAGCCCATAAGAAACAAATCTCTAGGCTCTGATACCAAGTCTGTCGTGACCCAAAATACCCCCTAGGAGTTAGGGATACTTTAGCTCGTGACCGCCGTGACACACCATCCTGTATGACACATAAGACATACATGCCACCCTGTGAAAATATACAAGCATATACTTAGCGGAAACAAAGCGGAAGCAATTATAATAAAACACTCCTATCATTTGGTTCAAGTTTGAACCAACAGAAGATATCCAAAAAGATGGAATGGACAAGTCTCACTCTCAACATACACAAAATTTTCTCTCCTGCCTCTCTCAGCAATAGTCCAGATAGGGCCACCTATTTAGTACTCCATCATCCTGGTGATGGTCCATGGTAGGCTCCGGCTCGTAGTATTCCTCCTCGACCCAAGGCACAGGAGCATATACGTCATAAGAACCTGCCGAAGTCAATAATTCAGCTGAGTATAAAATACTCAGTCACATACAAACTACTAACTAACAATGAATAATATTCTGAACATGTAAAAGCTTAGAGCATAGCACACGTGATAGTAGTTTTCCAAAACCATGTAAATCTGGTGAAGTCTTGTGATAATCAAATTCTTATGAGTTCTTGTGAATTCTTGCAATAGTTGGGATTCCTTGTGAGCATGCGAGATCTGAGTAAGCATGATTTTCTTGTGAACTTGTGAGCTTGTGAACTTGTGAGACATGATTTCTTGTGAGTCCATGTATAGTAGGATTCCTTGTGAGCTTTGAAATGATCCTAGAGCACCAATCCAAAGTTTGGCCTTATCTATACTTGTGAACTTGTGAGATTGATTTTACAAAACTTTGCTTATGAACTTTATAAAACACTGCTCTTGTGAGAAATCATTGAATCATGCGATACTTGTGAACATAGAGTGCGTAGAGTACTTGTGAACATTATGATAGACTTAGAAATCTTGTAGGCATAGAATAATATTCATATAATTCAATCGTATTGATAGTTTACATCTCATGTAGAAATCATCATCCAATTCATCCAAGAAACCTACTGTGCAACATAGTTTTCTTAAAAGGAATATCACAAGGGTAGATAGTAGAGTGTATCTACCTTTAAAAAAACCGGATCCCTATGGTTGACTCGCTTTGGAATACTCCTTAAAGGCAAGAAGGAAGCTCCTCCTTTGTTGAAAACTCAAACAAGAACACACAAGTTCTTCTCTCTCTTTTCTCTCAACTTTCTCCCAAAACTTCTTCCCTAGGGTTATTGTAACTCTAACCCACGAAATGTGGGTTTATATAGACTTTGGGGATGACCCAATGACCCATACGCCCCTCAAAATATCTCCAGGGTCGGCTACAAGGCAAAATAGCCTAGACCAGTCGATCGGTAGAGAGGTTTGGTCGACCGGTCAAAAGACCCCTCTCTGCCTGAAAAACCCTAACAAATTTCGGCTTGTTCAGTCGACCGGTAGGGACTATCGGTCGACAGGTTGCTGTTCGGTCGACCGGTAGCAAACTCGGTCGACCGGTTTTGCCTATTTTTTCCCCATTTTGCTTATTTTCCCCATTTCTTTCTACTTAGGAGTGTTTCCACTCTTCTCTTAGCCCACTTAGAGTGCTTTCACTCATTTCACCTCGGCCTTAGCACACACACATAACACACACGCTAAACATAGATTTCTCTCGTATCATTTAACCACCAAAATTACATTCAAGACCTTTAGGCCTTGAAAGAATATTCACACACTATTCACAGCACTATTCATCTGCTATGAACAGGAGATCTAGAGTTCTACACAAAGTGTCATACACTTTGTGAAGAATCAGTTTCACCATTCAAGAATGAAGCACATTGATGTGAGGTTCCACTTCATAAGAGATGCGATATCTAAAAATGAGATTTTGTTGAAAAAAATTCACATAAGTAAGAACCCTCCAAATATGATGACAAAGCCAGTTACCATTTCAAACTTTAAACATTGTTTGGGCTTGGTTAACATTCGATGAGTTCAGTGGAAAGCCACACCCTTATGGAGGAGTGTGAAGACATCTTTGAAGATGCAGTTATCCTTCATATGAGGCAGAGAAGAATTGACGCCAAGGTGGAGAGTGTTGGAATTGTGTGCCTTATAATTCTGACAAATTAGGGCAAGCTGATCGATCAGAGCTAACCACTGATCGATCGAGAATTACTAGCATTCAAAGAGGATTTTTGGAACATGGCCAATCTAGCAGCCACTAACCACCAATAGATCGGCGGTCGCATGGTTAGGTTATCTTGATTCCAAGTTTTCCATAATATAAATTCAACTCTTTGTATTAGGGTTTAGAATGACAAACCAAACATTATCTTTTAAGAGAGAAAGAGAAAGAGATTGTTTGAGAGACTAGAAGTCATTATAGCTCTTTGCTTTGATTAATATTATTAGTGAAGAAGGTGATCTCTCTGTGGACGTATCCCATACCGGGTGAACCACGTATATCTGTGTGTTCTTGTGTGTTTACTGTTCTTTTTCAACAGGTTCCTTTCACCACAAATTACCCTTAGCCAAATTGTTAATTTTATTACCTAAAAGATTTCATACGAACCAAATCCATAACTGGACTCGGAGGAGTCCAGTTGCGCTATTGAGGTCGCCATGTGTCCATAACCGGACTCAAGGGAGTTCGGTTACGCTGCTGGCCCGTTGAGGTTGCCATGTGTCCCTTTTCAACACCGCATAACTATGGTTAAGATTTACCTATCCCTAATATTCACCCACCTATCCTTATTTATTTATTTATTTTTATTTTTTTTAAATATATATATATATATATATATGGGGGCTACTACTATTCACGCAATGCGTGAAACACTAAAAGATCACACAGGTTCATATTGGATGCATGCCTGTAATTATAGTGCGAAGTGGTGGTCAATTTAAACAAACAATTATCTTTCATAATTACAATAATGCCATCTGTTTGGTTTTAATTACAAAAATATCATTAGTTTTACACTTGCGTGACTTTTCAAGAGTTTCACGCATTGTGTGAACTCTAGAATTTGCATATATATATATATTTTTATATATATATATATATATATATAATTTTTTTCTCTAATCACTGTGAAAAATAATATATTTTTTTCTAAAAACTAAGGGTTCGTGGGTGAATCCTGGGAGTCGGTATATCTTAATCACTGTTAAAGGGAAACGTGACTAATTATAACCGTAGAGGATTTGAATCATTTGATTCGATCACAAGCAAAGTTGATCAGCTACAATGTTACCGAGGTTTATCCCTATGATGAACTAATAACATTTATTTTGGTTAACACGGAAACACCAGAAGGCATTAGTCGTTACTGTAACTAACAGCAATTTTTTTTGGTTTAAATAACTAATTCCATTTTGATACATCTGATTGTTCGTTTTTTAAAACAAAAATAACTAGCCTATTATATATAGTTTTAAAAAATAGCTAGCCTATTACATCGACCTTTACCAGTGTCCCATTATAAATTGATGAAACATTTAGGAAGATATTAGAATCAGAATTTTCTTCAAAGATGGGGTCTAGTGATTCGGTCTTTCGACTGCAACATGAGGATAATAGGAGACTGATTTTCATCTGGGCATTTGTTGCCCTGGTGATAATCATTTCCATTCCTACAGTGTTCTATTGGATGTGTAACGGAGGGAGGGCAGCGAAGGAATCAGCCAAGGTCCATCCAGAAGGTGAGGTATGAAGCTCTGCATTGGTTACCGCGAGAGTAAAATAAACACAGCAGACCCAGAATTCTCCAATGTTTCTGCTGTAATTTTTTTTTTTTTTTTTTTTTAAAAGTAAAATATGTAGTTATTTCCAAACTTTTAAGTAATGTAATAGATATATACTTAATTTAATAAAGATGATGTTCTGTTCAACCATCCATGTTCTTTCCTTTTCTTTTCCATTAATTTGGGCCCGAAGAACACTGAAGGTTGTGTGGTTTCGTACGTGCAATCTTCTGCCATGGGTTAGGGGTGAGGGAAGCTGACTGAGAGAAGCGTTACTGTGCAGCTGCGCTGTTGCGGTGTCACTGGTAGGAGATGGGGGCAACAGTGGTTGCTGCTGCGTGAACCAGTCGAGAAGAAGAACAGGTGGACAGTGAGAGAATCTCCACCCTTTAATAGGAGTCAAATCCTCTACGGTGATAACCGGATTTGGCAAATCCGGTTATCACCCCTAGAGGTCGCCACGTGTCTCCTTTTACACCCCTTAACCATGGGTAAGGTTCACCCACCTTTAGGGTTCACCCACCCTTTTTTGTTTTTTTTTTAAATATTAATTCTTTTTTTAAAATTAAAAAACTGTTTTTAGAGTTTTTTAATATTAAAAACAGTTTTTAATTTTAAAAAAAGAATTAATATTAAAAAAAAAAACCAAAAATGGGTGGGTGAAACTTACCCACGGTTAAGGGGTGTCAAAGGAGACACGTGGTGACCTCTAGGGATGATAACCGGATTTGCCAAATCGAGTTATCACGGGAGATGATTTGGCTCCATAAATAAAACACTCTTAGACTCGTAATCATCTCCCACGTGTCCCTTTTTGACAATCATTAACTGTGGTTAGGATTCACCCACCCACTCATCTTGGTTTTAGAAAAAAATATTTAAAAAAGATTAACCCTAAGAGCTAATGAATCCTAGGGTGGGTGAATCTTAACCACAGTTAAAGGGTATCAAAATGGACATGTGGAAGCATCGGTGGCGCAACCGGACTCCCCCGAGTCGTGTTACAAGTTACAACTGGAGAGAAATAGAGAAGGGGTGGTGGCTGAGGGAGAAATATAGGCTGTTGGTAAGGGCTATATATGTAAAATGCCCCGTGTCATTGCTAGCTGGTCCTCCACGGTCTCCCACAGAAAGCATTAACAAACCAATCCTATTTTTATTTTATTTTTTTGGTGGAAATGTTATCATGTAACACACCAATTCTATTAATCGTTGATAATTATGGTATTCTTAATTATAAAAGATATTTTGAGCTTTGAATTATATATCTTTGTTCTCATGGGGACCAATGCAAAAACCAAACATGTTTCATATGTCTTCGAATTCCCATTTACAAGTGTTGATAGAGAATCATAGCAAGGCAAAAGATCGCCCACTTCTTCTTTGCTTGGTAAGAGGGTGAAAGAGGGTGAGAGAGGGTGGGACCAGGGTGGAGCCACATGGGTCCCAGGAGAGACGGGTGCAGTCCCACATGGTTCGCGGTTTCACTCTATTTGTCTTCCAAATGTCCCTCTTTGTATAAAGAGTTTAATTTGAAAGACCAAACCCGAATCCATTTCCATAAAAGGACCCCTAAGGTTCAAACCCTAACCCGGGACATATGGTAAAAGTGAGTCCCAGGGGCAAAGCCAGGTGGGGGCCTATGATGGCACGTGCCCCCACTGAAAACCAAGTGGGATGGTTAATATTTTCTTTAAAAAAATTTCTATAAAAACCAAGGTTAAATTGTTGAACCCTAAGGGTTGTGAATCTTATCTACAGTTAACTGGGGTTAAAAGGAACACATGTTGACCTGTGGATGCGATTGAACTCTCCTAAGCTTAATCGCAAACTATGATCCCAACTCCTAAAATTAAAAAAATATATCTTCTATACTAAGTTGATTAATTATTTAATTAGGTATAATCATGAACAAGGAGCTGTTGCCCTCTAAAAAAGTTATATTATATCATTTAATTATTTAATATGGCATAGCCATGTGGCTAGGGGACATCTATCCCTTAAATTTTTTCAAACAAAATATATCTTTTATAACATTTTATTTAATTATTAAATAGTTTATAATTATAGATCAAGGGGACAGTTGTCTCTTAAATAAGGAGAAATAATATCCGTATTAAACGGCCCAAGAACTTAGTCATCAAAAAATAATTTTGGGGGCTATGCCCCCGAGCCCCTAGACCAAAAATATTTCCTACCCATCTAATAATTCTTCACAAATCTATCAATAATTACAATTATTCTCAATTAACCACTGTGGCCCCAGTACTAGAAAATATTTGGCTCCACCCCCCGGTAAAACATTTTTGTTTTTGGGGGAAATGTTATCATGTAACACACAACACTCTAATGTTTTTGGTGGACATATGGTAAAACATAATTGTTAAGAATGACAAATTTGTTTTATTAAAATGGTGCATTTACTATGTGGTGCTAGTCATGTGGATGGCACATCAAATCTGTGTTCCCACTTACACACAAGATTTAGGACTCCAATGATTCGTTCTAACCTCAAAAAAGGAAGTTCGAGAAAATGAGAGAATTTACATGATTAATATAAAACTAAAGAACCAATGATATAGTACCATATAAGCATTTAACTGACCAATGCATATATCTCTCATTAATAGATTGATGATAGAAGGAATAAACGAGATATTATCAATGGAGAACAACTACATCATACTCCACAGCCCATACCACCAGGTCCACCAACAAAGAAGAAATACTTCATAACATTGGAGGACCATTTGATCATATCAGAAGAGTAGCAATTAGGGTGATCTATAGGCATCCTAAGTGAAGCAGTTTCCTCAAGGTCTACAAGGTCTGATTCATATATGACCTGCAGCATTCTAAAGAAGCACGCTCTGTATAATCCTTCGGAAGGTAATCGGCCACTCCCCATTGGTGGACTGGCTTCTCCTGGTGGCCCGTATACCTCCGAACCCCATTGCACAACAGAAGCAAAGCTAGCTAAATTAGTGAATAAAGACTTTGGCCAGTAACCAACGTGGGCATCGTCTTGTACCGATAACCACCAATTTCCCGTCAACATATCCTGCCATTACACAAACCAAAATTTTGCCTTTTTAAATATATGAAAGATTAGAATAATGCAATTTTTGAATCAATCCAACACATCGAAAGGAATTTTAAAAACATTGATGAATTGAACTTGTAATTTTGAAAAAAAAATCTGCATCTCAGGCTAGCACACATCTTATTTAGGAGTTAAGTTCTTGTTGGATGGATTTGATGGTTGTAGGGTTATCCCTTCTCAGTCACCAACGTGACACAAGGTGGAGTCTTTTATGCTTGTAAATATGGTTAATTGTCTAAAATTGTAAATTACTTGTAGAATTAACCTAAAAAGTGATGTATACAACTCATAAGGTTTAGGACTCTTGGCGAATACTAGAACTATTAAATAGAATCGATGTAAAACTAAGTAGCTTTTGTGACAATCCATAATAAAGGGTAAGTAAAGAAATCTTCATATATTTGAAAGTTATAACATTTGAACAAAGATGTGAGTTGATTCCAAATTTATTTACATACTATCTAAATAAGTATGAAGATCTCAAATTTAAAGGCACAAACTATATTTTTATTGCAAAATAAAAATCATATAATGAGAAAATTGACATAAGAAACTAACATAATTTATAATTTAGAAAAGAATGGTCATTTGAAGTCATAAGGATACCATGATCTTGAACCAATCCTAGCTAGGATTACAAATCTCAAATTTGTCTAAGATGAACAAATCTAATTATATTAATGTATGTAGTATAATATTTTTTTTGGAGGGTAATGTATGTAGTATAATATTACTAAATGATAGGACCTCATTGGTAAGTGTTACGGGATCCCGCCCTATGACCCACAACTAAAAATGAGCCTTGCGACGAGATGTGGACATTCCCCATGCTGCTGTTCCCTCCTGTCCATTCCCAGGATGGATCTCATGTAATGGAAACACTTTTTCTAGATAAAATATAAGTGTAAAAATTAATATACAACAAAATTAGCATAAAAAACTAGCATGGTTTATAATTTTTAACCTTAGAAAAATATAGTGATTTGAAGTTATTATTAGAACTTTCTTATCAGAGCACTGAAATCAAATTTTTACCTGATATATGACCATATGTGTCTCGTATTGAATGCCATCAATGACTGAAAGATCGAAAGCAAGACCTAGGGCTGTTGTAGTGCTAATGTGAACAAAGCCCGCACATAGAATATTGAAGCAGCCTGTCTTGTCATAACCATCGGCCTATTGCACATAAATAAGCAAAGATATGATAAGTTAGATATTACTCTTTTTGATAACTTGGAAATCTTGGTAATTAAGATGTTTAGAAGCTTACAGTCCAGGATGTATACAATCGGGTGAGGTTGTCTCCATATAAACCAGGATTTACCTGTAAGAGATGTCATAATTAAATTTAAAATGTCTAGGGAATTAATTTATTACATAAAAAGATCAACTATTCGAGTAATGATTAAGATAATAAATTATTGTGAATGTAGCCTTTTATTTCATTTATTTATTTATTTATTTATTTGGTATAAGACACACGGTTAGGCCACAACCCCGGTTAGCAAGTCATTCTAAGTTAAAGGCGGGTGGAGAGTGCAACCCACTCTCACCCTCTCGGGAATGGAACCTGGAACCTCCTCCCTAAGGAAGGGATACACTTACCAGATGATTAATAGTATAACGAGCCTTGTGTGTGTGTCTTGTGGGTGTGTGTTGAGTGTGTTTGGTTAGTTCAAATATCAAAAAAAGACAAAAACAGTGTTGTGTGTGTTGCTCTCTTATGAGCTATTAGCCCATTTATCCCACCTCGTTTAACAACTGTAGGAGCCTTCTCATTCAAGTACTCCCACCTCACCCCTCTTTTTGAGGGGTGTGTGTGGTTATAGGCTTGAAGTTGAGATTGTAGGGCGTGTGTGTGTCTTGTGGGTGTGTGTTGAGTGTGTTTGGTTAGTTCAAATATCAAAAAAAAAAAAAAAAAAAAAGGATAACGAGCCCTAGGCCTTAGGTTATAGGCCCAAACATGCAAACTATTTAATTGGAGGTCAGGTTGGGACGTGGATCCTCTCTATGTGGGCCAATACCTCAAGACCATCGCTATGCATTTGATGGTCTTTGAAGGTGGTGATCACAAGTATCACCACCAGCCTTTTAATGTTCACATCTCTTTGATTCAAGTTGCACCATCCCTTCCTTCCACAGAGAAAAGATAAAGTTATTGGCAGGGTAGAACGATCCTCATTAGCATTCATCGGCCTACGATATATAGATGCTATTTACTAAATAAGGGCTTACGATATTTTCTAGGTATGGAAACAGCATCGTAGTATAGATATGGAATAATTTATATGCTATATTTTAAAAGTATGAAACTCAATATCAGTGAATAAATATTAAATGAATACTAAAATCAAGAATTCAATATGGAAGGCAATCCTTCAAAAAATAGAAATATATATTTCATTAAATTATAATGTAGAAATATGAGGGCCGGCTATCCAGTCTTTAGAGTCCGAGCCGTATCATAGTAGTGATTATTGTAACTACAACTCTAAATTATAAATGGAGTGCCTAGTAAATTTGATATAGGAATGATCAAATGTGGGATCAGAAATTCAACAAAAGTAACGATATAAAAGGGGGAAAGGACTATAAGTAGAGATGACATACCGTCCATCCAGCTTGTACGGCATTGAGATCACTTGATTCTCCATTTTTAATCCATAATGCAGAATTACTAAATTGATTTTTTAACACTGCCGGATTGTACAAGTTTATCCATCCTCCACCACCATGATAATTCAAATTGCCCTTATAAACATAATTTCCTGCAAACTTTGTACAAAAAAAAATTATGGATCAACCTAGTAAGTTTTACAGACTAGGGTATTAACAAATACTACTTAATGAATAATTTAATTTTCATGTTCAAGCCCAAATTAAGTAATTACACTTAAAGCCACTACAACAAAGATATTTGTTACTTTAAAATTACAATAACAATAGATACCAATTGTCACAGCATATTGTAATATATAATGAAAAATAAATTTTGACAATAAAAATTAATTTTAGTGGAAGTTTATAATACTTTACAATCACACATCATATAATAAAAAGGACACCAATCAAGACCAGTGGTGTTACTGAGTTTACCGAAAAAAAAGATAAGGACCATTTAATATAATATGAACCAATATTGGTTATATCACTCTTTAATAGTTTGATTATTCTTATTTGATATTAAAATTAACTCTACAAATAGGTTGGTACTCAGTAATCTCATGATAAATATTTTCAAAATATTAAAAAAAAATACAAATTTAAAAACCTACAATTGGGTGAATTATGATATTTTACATAAATATAAAAACAAATCATTAAATGGAATATCTATCAGCAAAACAAGATAACTTACATGATGACCAGGAGCACTGTCTGTTTGTGGTTCAATATTTGTTGGATCTTTTTTGGGGATGGATTTAACCCTTATTAGATCTTCCTTCTGAGTCCTTCGGATCGGAACTGTACCTAATGGGCATCCCCGCTTAAGGCCTATTTTTGAAGGCCTAATTGTTGAAGGTTCTTCCATTGATGAAGCTTTATCAGATATGCCACTTGGAATTGAAGTTGGTCTCATCTGTGTGAAAAATAGTAATAAATGGAATATGAAGAATGCTGAATTGGAAAAGGAAGCAGAAAGAGAACAACAAAAACACTACCATGCAAGATAATTCAAAATTGTGAGAGTAAATCCAGTACCATTTGGTCCTTTTCAAATAAAAATAATATCCCAAATACAAAATTCCTTGAATATTTATCAAAACAATTTTGGAGAGGCTTAAAACAATGGCTTTCTACGAGCCATTAATGGAGAAATTTGACAACATCTACAATAAATGCTTAATAAGAACAACTAGGTTATACTAGGAATTATAATAAGAGCTTAAAAATGAATTGTGAGTCTGGATTTCAATTCGGAAATCACCATTTGTTATAACGTTCTTTGACAAGGCCATGCATTAATTTTCTATTAATCCAATCATGCTTCTATCTAGCGTTAGAAACCTATTGCCTATTAAGGGCCGGGTCCTGATCTATTGTATGTTGGACCGTTGGTCCGTTCTTATTTTTTTCCTTAGGATAATTTGAGAAAAAAACCATTACAATTAAAGTGAAAATTTTGTCAAAGAGAATGGAGAAGCAAACCTGAATTTTGTGATTCTTAAGTAAAGGATGATCGAAAGCGGGTTGCTTGTTGACATCAACACAATCATAGATATCTCCATAATCTGTCTGTATAAACCATATACCCCCATGAATATCATAATCTTTACGTAGAAGATCATAAAAATGTAAATATGCAAATAATATCATCTTTACCTTGATAACCTTAATGGCAGGCTTGTTTATAATCTTGAGTTGTCTCTCCAACTCTGCATCTTCTTCTTCAGAAATGCTTGTTTCTCCTCCCACCCCAAGGCTGCTCCAAGCCAGAGAAAATGCAAAAACAAGTAAGATGAATACCTTCGAATTCGCTCTAAACCCCATTATCACTTGCTTATGAGGTTTTAGCACAAATGGGCCATTATTTATACAAAAAGATTGGGTTGTCAGCAATAATTACTAAGGCCAGTTTTGGAAGGACATCTTGGTAATGGTAGTTGATTTGCAAAATGGATTGGGGAAAGATACATTTGAAGGAAATGCCAGCCATATTAATATAAACTTTACTTAAATAGAGGGTATTTCTTCCTTCTATATTTCTTTATTTATTAGACACAAGGATATTTGGATGAAGAAAAAAAAAAGTAAAAGGAGTCGAATTTGGTTTTGTAAGTTTTGGAATACACACGACACGAATCCTGTTTACAAAACGGGGTTGAAAAGGAAACCAAACCCCAACAAGGGACAGAACAATATAATCCAAACTAATAGAGTGCACACTGATATAGTAATCCTGCCCTAGCACACCTTTAATTGCAATCTATAAAACCACCTACATACGTGTTGTCATTCACCTTAATTAAACCAGCTTACTAATATTAACGGAAAGACAATCCACAGCTATTAATACGAATTCAATCACATCTATAGATCTTATTCACCAAGAGTCCAGCCGAGCTGAGCTACTGATACCCTCCTATATTGATCTTTCTATATTTGTTGTATTTCTTTCCAATAAAGTAAGATACCAACATTTTTTCTTCCTTTTTGTTTTTTGGTGAGAGATACACTGTTAGGCCCCAAACCCGGTTAGTAGGTTAGTATCTGTTCTAAGTCATCGGTATTAGGCCGCAACCCCGGTTAAAAGGAACACGAGGACCCGGCAGTACTGTGTGGTCCGCTGATTACTACTCTTCATTAATCCTAAGTGTTCAATAATAGAATCATGGTTTTCTGAAAAAACTATTTAAAAATATTAATTCTAAGAGTTGAAAAATCTTAACCAAAATTAAATATTTTTTAATATTTTTTTTTCTAAAAACCAAGGATGAATGAACTCTATGGGTGAGTGAATCTTAGCCACGGTTAGTGAGTGCTAAAAGCGACATGTGGTGACTTGTAGAGTCCCCTTTTAACTGTAGTTAATGTTAATAAACCTAAAGTTAATTTTCTTTTAATTTCTAAAACCAAGGTTAGATGGATGAACCTAGAGATGAGTGAATATTCTTTACTAGAACTAGTCAATGTTAAAAGGGACATGTGGTGGAGAGTCACCTTTAACTGTGGTTAAAGTTATTTACCTTAAGATTAATATATTTTGTTTATTTATTTTTACAAAATAGATGGATAAACCCAAGAAATGAGTGAATATTAACCACGGTTAGTTGTAGAGACGCGCATTTTGTTGGGTGGAATGCACACCCAAAAAGAATCAGTTTCTCATATCCCTAAAATCTAAGGTTATAGTGTTTTTTTTTTTTTTTTTTTTGGTGTAGAAGGTTATAGTGTTGATAAGGCTTAAAAGGATCACGCATTGACATGTGGGTGCGATTGAACTTAGCTTGGGGAGAGTTCAATCGCAATTGACTCTTATCCAATCTCGGTACTTCCGTTAAGGCTCCGTTTGTTTACCTGTAAAATAGGGTAAAACAAATGAATTCATAGGAAAATATTATTGCCCCGTGTTTTGTTTGATTGGAAAATGTATTCCAAGAAAATCATTTTCCGGAAAAATAACAATATTTTAGGAAAATGACTTACATTCTAAAGTTTGGTAAGTCATTTTCTGGAAAACTGGGGAAAAGTATCCGGGAGAGCTCTTGTCTCATATCAGAAGGCTCGCTCAGCTTTTCAGAATTCAGAACGCAGATTCATCTCTCGAATCAAAATTCCTACGAAGATTTCCCGTTTCTTAGTCAAATTCGAAGGTTTAATTTTCTTATCTGAATCTGAAATTCTCCAAAAAATTATCCATGTTTTTTTTTTAAATGTTTCAATTCGTTCTGGTTTTCCTTCTCTCTTCAGTTTGAATTTTCTCCATCTATGTGTATTTTACTAGTGTACTTAAAACATAATTTTTCACCAGCCTATGCTTAGTTGTCTAAAATATGATTCAGCAACTTTGTTGGTAGCATTCATAGTCATATTCCAACATCATCTACAAGGATACCTGATGTTCGATGAACAAAATTGTTGCAATATGCTCAGATTTGCCGGAAGACCATCATGGCCCTCTTCTTAAATTCCAACTGGAGTTGGGCAATTCTGCTTGTAAAATTTCCAGATTTTCAAACTCTTTATTGGGCTGCAACCTATTTCTATGGTCTTATACATCACCATAGTAAACAAGGAGCAGACATCTGGAAAATCATAATAAGACCTCTTTATATCTTTCAATTTTTGGTAGGCAGCGGCTTAGTAGATAGAGGTAAACGGGTGAATACGGATGTTGTATACAGGTCTGTAGTATCTATATTCACAGGCAAAACCAACATTAGTTGGCATCGTATAATGACTTAAGTTTTTCATCAATCAGTTATACATATTTATGTGGGATCCTTATGCTAGTAGTCCTTCGTTTTGCAACTGCAGGATGTTGTGCTGTTGTAAAGGACTATCCTCTATTTCGGGAGGCAATGAAGAAGAGGGGTATTGAGGATATGGATCTTGTGATGGTAGATTCCTCGTTATTTAATTATACATCTCTGTTTTCCCTACCTATCCTGTGAAGATAAGTTGTTAGTTTAGGTCTTTCTTTTTTATTTATGCTTTTGCCAACAAACTCTTTCTACAGGTGTGTTGGCTATCACAGTTACTGCCCAATGGAAAATGGTTATGCTCGCCCAGTTGAAGGGATCTATGTACTTGCTGATATGAAAAATATGGTGGTAGTTGAGTTGAAGACCGTAAACTTGTTCCCCTATCACCAGCTGATCCATTGAGAAACTATACTCCTGGTGAAACACGAGGTGGTGTTGACCGAAGTGATGTGAAACCCCCACATATTATTCAGCCTGAAGGCCCAAGCTTTCGTGTTAATGTGTACTTCATAGAATGGCCGAAGGTACTTCTTAGTTAATTGAACTTGCTTATTAATCTGCCTTACTAAGTTCAGTGCTTCATTTTGAAAAGTATTAATTTGTTTATTGCTTGTTGGCAGTGGAATTTTCGTATTGGTTTCACTCCCAGTGAGGGTCTAGTTATCTATTATGTTGCATATGTTGATGGTAATCGTGGCCGGAGATCTGTGGCCTACAGGTTGAGTTTTGTGGAGGTGGTAGTGCCTTATGGAGATCCTAATGATCCACATTACAGGAAGAATGCATTTGATGCAGGGGAAGATGGCCTTGGCAAAAATGCACATTCTCTGAAGAAGGTTTCAATACTTACTCTTTACCTATTGTTCTTTCTTTTGGATTATTGACATCTTACATATTCTCCTGGTTCGGTACCGCTGATCCACATCCTCAATACCCCCCTTCCTCATTGCGTCAGACATGTGGAAAATCACCTTAGAACCACTCGAAACGCATGACGGATAATCCAAGATTTCCGTAAGGATAGTGGATTTGGATGGGATGATAATATTAAGATGGTCACAGCTAGTTCTATGGTGTACAGTGACTACACTAAAGTATGCTATAACAAATCCAAATTTTATTTCTAACATGTTATAGTATGAATTTAACACTTTGTGAGTGTAAATCAGGTACATCCTAACACTGATCAATACCTAAACAAGATAATTGAAATGTACGAGGAAATAACTCTTGTAGTTGGTGAGGATCAAGCGAGGGGAGATTTTGCCAAATCATTTGTTGATATTGACACAGAATCGACTGTACCTCTTACTGATACAAATGAAGTGATGGATGGTTGTATTGGTCTTGAAGGGATAGAAGAGCGGACAAATACCGAAAAGCAACAAGTTTCATCAAATAGTACATCCAATGTACGACAACATGGAAAGAGACTTCGTCGAAGTGAAGAGATGAAAAATAAAATAGATATGATGACACAACAAATTAGAGAAATGGCTGCTGCAATTAAGGAAGTGAATCAAGATAATTTTCCTAAGGAACTTTATAAGGAAGTAATGAAAACCGAAGGCTTTGATCCCCATTACTTACTTTAGCTTTTGATTATTTGTTAGAGCGCCGAGTGATTGGAAATGGATTCCTAGCCAAGAGTGACGAGTTTCGCCACCTCAGAAAGAGGGTTCTTCTAGTGGTGATTTTTCGCAGTGAATATGTTAGTAATTATTGGATTGTTTCAATAATGCTCTTTTTAGGAGTGAATATGTTAAATATAGTTTTTCTAGTTTTAGGATGATACATTAACTTTTTATGGTATGTTTTGTTATCAGTGAATATAGTCGGTAAGTACCATTTGAACATGTCAATTTTGGACGACATAGATATATATATATATATATATATAAAAGAATTTTGAATCCAATTCTCTCAACTTGAGAGATGCACGTTGATATCCATTCAATATATAACAAAGGCTTTACAAGGATTTTACAACTTATGGAAACTCTAAACCTTTACATTGGTTATAGAAAGACAATATACAGAATTTAAAAAGAGATAAAGCTTAGAAAGTCTCTTTCTATGTTCACCGAAAATCCTTGTGGGATTTGATACAATGGTTTCCAAATGTGGTTATTACTTCCTTTTGTAGAGAAGTATGTCTTGGATGTTGCCTTGTGTGCTGTTCCCTTAGATTAGGATGCACTGATTTAGAAAAAGTAAGGGAATCCACCACCGTGACAGCTATGTTGGACATTGGAGGGGATTGTATTCCATGTGACAATCCGGATGATGAACTATTGCTACTGCCACTGTTAATATCCGCCCTCAAGTGAAGCGTAGAGAAATCACGAAGCTGTAACTTGGAAGAGAAGAGCTGAAGAGCAGGATGAGGTAGGCTCTTTGTGAAAATATCAGCTATCTGAAGTTCGGATGGTACAAACTTAATGCGGAGTTGTCCAGAAGCAACCTTTTCCCTGATGAAGTGATAATCCAGTTCGATATGTTTGGAGCGAGCATGAAATACAGGGTTGGAGCTCATGCAAATGGCACTACGATTATCACAAAAAATTAGTGGACAAGAGGTCAAGTAGACCTGGAGATCACGCAATAAGAATGTAACCCAAGTAATTTCAGCAGCAGTTTGAGCAAGCGCGCGATACTCCGCCTCGACACTGGAGCGGGAGACTGTGGCTTGTTTCTTGGCACTCCAAGAGATGAGATTATGTCCAAAATACAAAGCAAATCCAGAAGTGGAGCGACGGGTGTCAGGACAACCCGCCCAGTCAGCATCAGAATACCCAGTGAGAGTATGTGTAGAATTCGAGAAGATTTGTAGACCATGATGGAGGGTGCCTTTGACATACCGTAGAATTCGTTTGACAGCACGAAAATGGTCTTCAGTCGGAGAGTGCATAAACTGACAAACAGTGTTAACACTATAGGAGAGGTCCGGTCTCGTGAGTGTTAAATATTGCAGGGCACCGACAATGCTGCGATAGTGAGTGACATCGGAGTAGGGTGCTCCTTCTTTGGTAGGTTTCTGACCGACGATCATAGGGGTGGAGAGAGGTTTGACTCCCTCCATTTGCACCCGAGTAAGGAGGTCAAATGCATACTTTGACTGAGATAAAAATAGCCCGGTAGGGGTGGATGTGACCTCAATGCCGAGAAAGTAGTGGAGAAGACCCAAATCTTTCATTGCAAACTCGTTGCTCAAGCGAAGCACAAACGCCTGGATGAGAGTGGTGTTGCTTCCAGTGAGGATAATATCATCGACGTAAACAAGTAGAATCAATGTGCCAAGAGAACCATGAGATATGAACATCGAGGAGTCAGCGCGACTTGGTTGGAAACCAAGATGCAATAAGAAGATACTAAGGCGATCAAACCAAGCACGAGGGGCTTGCTTTAAGCCATAAAGAGCCTTCTGAAGACGACAAACATGATGAGGGAGAGAGGGGTCCTCATAGCTAGGTGGCTGGTCCATATAAACTTCCTCACTTAAATGCCCGTGGAGAAAGGCATTTTTTACGTCAAGTTGACGGATCTCCCAATGTCGCATGGTGGCTAAAGCAAGCACAAGCCGAATGGTAGCAGGTTTTACGACGGGGCTGAATGTCTCATCATAATCGAGACCATGTAATTGCGAATTTGTAGCGTTCAACTGTCCCGTCAGCTTTAAGCTTGGTCTTAAAGATCCATCGACAACCAACAAGATGCATGTTAGGTGTGCGAGGAGTAAGAGTCCATGTTTTATTTTGATGAAGGGCAAGCATTTCTTCATCCATGGCAGCAATCCAATGAGAGTGCTTAGATGCTGATTTATAACCACGTGGTTCTTTTAAGCTTAGTAATGCTTGAAATAATGAAGAGTCACCATGGAGAGAAGCCGAAGTACGCAGCGGTAGAGGATGCTTGGTGGATTTCGACCTTGTAATCATAGGATGTATGTTTTCTGTAATGGACTCAGTGACTGAAGTAGGAGCAATAGGTAGATCAATGACAAAGTGGCCTCCTGGTATGGTGCTAGATAGAGTCTCAAGATCAAGCCGTGGAGAAGGAGATAATTCTGGATCACATAAAGAGGTGGCAGACCGATCTTGAGTGGAGGAAGGAACACTAGCAGAGGCAACCGGTGGTGAAGTCTCTTCGAGTGGAGCACTAGCAGGTGCAACCGGTGGTGAAGTTGGAGAAGCTTCCGGAATAGACAACATGACTGGATCCAAATTGGCAGCAACAAGGTCATGTTGGGCAAGTGGCCGAGAGATAGGGGGCTGGACATCAAGTGGCCGAGAGAGAGTGGGCTGGACCGGATGGCTCGTGGGGGCCAATGCGTCTTGAACATGAGTGCAATCAAGATCGTCAAAGAAACCAAGATCAGTAATGCCACTTGAGGGAGCAGATGGGTCGACATACGGAAAGGTAGCCTCATCAAAAACAACATGTCTCGAGATGTACACCTGGTTGGTGAGAATGTCAAGGCAACGATATCCCTTATGCAAGGTACTGTACCCTATAAAAACACAGCGAGAGCTCTTTGGATGGAGCTTATGAGATGAGTAGTTGCGAAGATATGGAAAACATAGGCAACCAAAATTTTTAAACATAGAGAAGTTAGGATATTTACCAAACAAGAGAGAGTACGGGGTTGCATGTTGGAGAACGGGAGTAGGGAGCCGATTGATGATGTACACGGCAGTTGAGAATGCTTCAATCCAAAGTCGAGTAGGAGCATGACTGTGAAAAAGGAGGGTAAGACCCATCTCAGTGATGCTTCTATGTTTACGTTCGGCATGCCCATTTTGAGCTGGAGTGTGCGGACATGAGGCCCTCTTGAGTATACCACATTGAGATAAATGGTCTAGGAAGAGGGTGCTGGAAAATTCTTGTCCTCCATCACATTGAAGAACTTTTATTTTGCAATTGAGTTGATGTTCTACAAGTCTTGAAAGTGAAGGAAAATTGAAAAAAATTCAGATTTCTTTTTCATTGGAAAAAACCAAGAGAAACGACTGTAGTCATCAACAAACACCACATAATATCGAAAGCCAAATGGAGAAGAAATAGGAGATGGTCCCCATATGTCAAAATGTATCAACTCTAAAGGAATTGTACATCTTTTATTATTCACTTGAAAAGGTAGTCTTCTACTCTTGCCTAACTGGCAACTAGAACAAATAGAATTGTTGCATTTATTGGAGTCCACAAGTTGGATCTCTCTTGATTTATGCAGGACACTAAGAATACTGGATGAAGTATGACCGAGACGATTGTGCCAGACAGCTGTAGAACCCTTGGTTGGAGCAGTAAGACTTGAAAGATAAGCTTGATGAAGAGAATCAAGGGTGTACAATCCAGCTTTCCTACTCCCTGTCCCCAACACTTTCCCTGTTCCCTGTTCCTGAATAATAAAACCATTGGGTGAGAAAATAAACAGGCAATCATTATCTTGAGTGAATTGACTCACAGAAATTAGATTTTTTTGAATATGAGGAACAAGAAGAGTATTATGAAGTTTAAAAAAACCCGTAGGGGTTGAGAGAGTAACTGATCCTGTGTGAGATATAGGTATAGAAGAACCATTGCCAACACGAACTTGATTCGTACCATGGTAAGACTGAACTTTAGTGAAGTTACCTTCATTGTTGGTCATGTGAGCTGTGGCTCCACTGTCAGGATACCACTCGGCATCTGAAGAGTCCTGAATAGTAAGAGAAGTAAAGGCTTCTGGGACTGAAGTGGATTGGTAAGCCTGATTGAACCTGTTGCGACATTCAAGAGCAGAATGACCACCACGGTCACAGATCTGGCACATGGATGCAGTGGCTTAGGATTGCTGATTTCCTTGGGCAGTTTGTCGAGGTAGATTCCCATTATCATGAGGGAATTGTGGTAGATCATGCCCATGGTTGTTCCCATGATCTTGAGGGAACCGAGGAGGGTTGTGGCCCCCACGGTTGTGAGCTGCTCGAAAGTTGTTGTGGTATTGATGAGGGCCTTGCCCCCTTCCTTGAGCAAAGTTTTGATTCCGATATTGAGGCCTGTAGCCTCATCTTCCTCCTCTATTTCCATAGCGAAAATTACGTCCTCCTCGTTGAGCCGTGAAGGCCACATCATGATGGCTGGGTGGAGGTGTGAGATTTTTAAGCAACAGTTCATGGCTAAGAAGAGCTGGAACAACTTCTTGAAAAGAGGGAATAGGAGGTTTTGTCAAACAAGTGGTAACAAAGGTGTGATAGTCGGGTCCCAAACCTCGTAGGAGCCAATAGACCTTGTCAGTTTCTGGTACCGGATTACCAATGGCTGATAGTTGATCACAAATTGCCCGGAATTTGCGAACATGTTCCGATACAGATAGGGACTCTCTCTTTAGTAGTTGTAGTTCCTCACGAAGCTGAAGTTCCCTGTTTTTTGATTTGGAAGCAAAGGATTCTTCGAGGATTGCCCAAACATCATGAGCAGTTTGGCGATCCAAGCTAAGGCTCATGGCCTCTTCAGACAATGAGGAGTTGATCAGGCTAGTAACAAAACGATCTAGAAGTCTCCACTTTCGAAAGGCCGGGTTGGGAACATTGTCTCCCTCGGTTTGAATAATATGTGTGGAAGGAGGCAGCATTGTTCCATCGATGTATCCAAGTAGATCCTGGCTTTCAAGCAAGGGAAGTACTTGATTTTTCCACAGCAGATAATTGTTACCATTGAGTTTGATGGATAACATGTTGGCCATTGAAGAATAGGGTAAATTTGGTGAGCCCATTGATGAGGTAATAAGCTGAGTATCCATGTTAGATGCCATGAGACAAACAAACAGGATGAAGAAAAGGAATTACTTGAGAGATGAGCAATCACAGGTCTCAAGAAAAAATCAGCTCTGATACCATAAAAGAATTTTGAATCCAATTCTCTCAACTTGAGAGATGCACGTTGATATCCATTCAATATATAACAAAGGCTTTACAAGGATTTTACAACTTATGGAAACTCTAAACCTTTACATTGGTTATAGAAAGACAATATACAGAATTTAAAAAAAGATAAAGCTTAGAAAGTCTCTTTCTATGTTCACCGAAAATCCTTGTGGGATTTGATACAATGGTTTCCAAATGTGGTTATTACTTCCTTTTGTAGAGAAGTATGTCTTGGATGTTGCCTTGTGTGTTGTTCCCTTAGATTAGGATGCACTGATTTAGAAAAAGTAAGGGAATCCACCACCGTGACAGCTATGTTGGACATTGGAGGGGATTGTATTCCATGTGACAATCCGGATGATGAACTATTGCTACTGCCACTGTTAATAATATATATGGTTTGAGATATGTTTGTAGCTATATATTGATTTTAAGATAGGTTTGTGAGTTTATTGAATTGAGAAAATTATTTATGCAGTAATTATGGAGTATGTTTTCCTTGATAAATTTTCCTTCCAAACCAACATCAGAAAGTAAGTCATTTTTCCAACCAATTTTCAGCATTGCAACCAAACAGCACAGATAATCAAGAAAACGATTGTTTTCTTGTAAAATGTTTTTCATGTAAATGATTTTACACCAAAAAAAATTTTACGTGCAAACAAATGGAGTATAAGTTTCATTAAAACGAGCGTTAGTTTCAAAAACCAAATCAAAACTAAAAAGCCGAAACTAGGGATGCAAGTAAGCCAAGTTAGCTCGACGACTCGGCTCGGGTCAGCTCATTTGAGCCAATCTCAAGCTGGTATTTCCAGGTTAAAATAAATCAAGCCAAGCTTTTATCTGAGCTGGAATGTTTAAACAAGCCAAGCTCAAGTCGAAGCCTGGTTGATTCAGCTCGATTCGGCTTGAGCTCACCTTGACTTGAAATAAATAAATAAATATATATATATATAATATTTTTTGATAATATTATTTATATTAATAACAAAATAATATTTTAAACTTTTCTTTATTATAGATTATAATAAATTTTAATTAATAATAAATAAGTTGAAGAGAATAATGCAAAAAGTTAAGACGTTAAAAGCAGAACTACGATCTAACTCTCTACTCTTTGGACTAAAGGACTACTCCCAAATCTTACTTTCCTAAATGAATGTATTATTTAATTTTTATATAGTTTTTTATATTATAATTTATTAAAAACACTTTTATTAAAATTATGTAAATTTAAACATAATAATTTTGTTAATCAAGCTTGAGTCAACTCGAGCTCGGCTCGGCTTGAATAAAGTTCGAGCTTGAATGGAGCTTGAGCTCGATCAAGCTTGTTCAAGCTTAAACATTTGAGCTCGAATAAAGCTCAAGCCAATCTCAAGCATGTACAACCCAAGTTCAAACTTGGCCAAGCTCGGCTCAAATACACCCTAGTCCAAACTCCTTTTATTCTCTGTCAGATGTTGCTATTTTAATGGTCCACGTTGGATTCATTGAATCCGGGAACCACAGAACACGATGATTGATTGTTCTTCAAATGCTCTCAAGTTGTAACCAGACTCCTTGTAGTCTTGTTATACCACTAATTGAAAATCCTTAATAGTGGTTAAAATTCACCGACTCTAGGATTCTTTTTTCTAGAAGCCAAAGATAGTTGATGAACCCTAGGGGTGGGTGATTCTTAACCACAGTTGTGGGGTGTTAATAGGGCAACATGGCGATCTTAAGGCATAAACGGACTCCAAGGAGTCCTTTACTTATGAGAATTTCAAGTCTCTCCAAATTATTATTTTTTTTTGGAAGGTACTAATGAAGACCGAACAGATGAGTGGACACATGACAATTGTAGAGAAGGTTGTTGAACACGTGGCATGTTTAATGTAGTTTTAAATATTCTTTACACATGACTAAATTCATTAATTAACTTGCAGCGACCCGGTGCCTCGTGCTTGACGACAAAGCATTAAAGGGGACTCTTCACTAATATATCTTATTTGAAAGGAAAATAGTTTTTTTTTTTTTTTTTTTGGGTCACGGAGAGGAAAATAGTTAACGTACCTAGAAACGTAATGGATGGTTCTCATTTGTCCACGACACACCATCACAGCTTGAGTCAATTCTTCAAAAGAATAAGGACTTTGCTAGTAGAATCATTTCCCAAAGAATAAATAAGGAGCTATTGGTGGATGAAAAAGCAAAACTTTTAGTTCGACCAAGTACCTCCAGTGATCTTGCTTTAAGTAAGATTGCCTCAAGAAGCATGCTTACTAAGTGCATTGACATTATACCAGCTTGCAAATTCTAGCCTTTGTTACTCCCTTTTCGTTGCTGAGTTCTCTCAACAATAGTCATAGTCATACTTGGGTTAGACCTCTAATGTCTATTGGGAAAAATTTTGTTTTGGAAAACCTGGGTGTTTTGGAAAAAATAGTTTTTTCCTAAAACTTTGACCCAAAATATAAATGGGACCCATAAGGGTTTTGAGATCCGTGTTCTCCTCCATGAAGAGATTAACGTGGTATATTTACTTGTCCAAAACAGTGAAGTGGTGAATGAGAAATTCATCTCAAAGTGGGTCACTTGAACATGTGTTGTAAGTTAAAGAACGGTAGAAAATAATAGTCCCACATTGGAAAACTATTGAATTCATAGTGTGGTTTATATACCTTTACCTTGGAGTCAAGGGTGGGCCCTTAGGGCACCCAAATTTTGCGAAGGAGTGAGCCCATGCTCCAAGGTGGAACCAACTTCACACACGCGCGCGCCGCCGACCCGGCCCGGGCCCGTGTCTGAGTCCGGTCCGGCCGGCTAGTTGGCTGGCTAGCTTGGCTTGGTTTGGTTCTTGTGGGCCTTAAAGCCTGGCCCCTATATTTATTTTTGCTGGGCTGGACCAAAGAAGCCCATTTAACTTAAACAATACACAGCAGTTTAATTATCCAACAGTCATGTCTGTTGGATTTAAACTGAAACCCCAACAGACATGACCCATTCTGGACAGTCTCCATTTCAAATATTTAAGGTCTTCTGTTACATTTTCTGGAGTACGAATTTTTGAGATCTTCTGCTCCCTAGGCTTCCATCTTCTTCTGCATTCAGCGATCTGTATATCAGTTAAGAGAGAGTACAAAATATCCAAGGTTCGCTGTGTCCTTGGGTTTTTAGTGGTAGTACCCAGGACGTGACTGTTGTATCTTAGGAGACAAGTTGCTGTGGGCCGTGACCACCTATGCGGGGTAATATTGTCTTAAGGACATTGAATCTAATTCAAGCCTCAATCGCCTCAATCAGTAAAGTGCACTGTCTTTTATTTCTGTTCTATTACAATTGTTTTAGTTTCCTGTAATTGGTTCTAGTATTCTGTGATTTGTATGTATGCCATTTATAATATACAGTAACATCTTATGCAATTTAAGACAACAATCTTAAGACAATATTTTTCTGTATGTTATAATTCAATACTGCGATAGATTCATTCTGAAATTTTAATTGATGTACCAGAATTTTGTAAAGGTTACATTTTCGTTTTTTGAATTTGTACAAAATTCTGTATATGATAGTTTCTGCAGTTTGAAAATTTCCTGCATACTGTTTTTTGAAGATTACTAGTACTGAAACTTGTTTCAAATTCTGAAATACTGTATTTACAGTCTGTATAAAATTCTGCAATTTTTGGTTCTGTACAGTTTTGAATCTGTCCAGAATCCTGCACATATTGGATTCTTGAATTATAAATTCTGTACACTTTAGACTCTGTCCAGAATTCTGCTCATACAAGATTCTGAAATTTACAACTCTGCAATTACAATTTTGCATTTAGATTTCTGCATTTTATAAAATCTGCATTTTGAAATCTGAAACTTGAAAAATCTGAAATTAAACACTGTATTTTATTTCTAAAATACAGTAATTCTGAACATTCAAATTCTGCATTCTAGGTATAAAATCTGCTCTTTAGATTTGAAATTCTGCATTATAGAAATTCTAAAATCTGTATTTTAAATTCTGCGTTTCATAATTTTGAACTTTGAATTTTAAAATCTGCATACCTGAAACTTGCAATTATAAATTGTGAAATATATATTCTGAATTCTGCATGCCCAAATTCAGCATTTTGAAATTCTGTATTTTTAGATTCTGCATGCTAAAAATCTATACAGAATTTTGCACAAGTTAAAATCTGCATTTGGAATACTATATTCTGAAATTTAAATTCTGAACATTGAAAATACTGCAATACAGAATTTAAATACTGCATTTTCGAAGTCTGCACTTTAGAATTCTGAATTTTGTACTTTGTAATTCGAATTCTGCATTTTGAAATTCAAATTCTGCATGTTTGAATTCTAAAAATAAAAAAAATAAAAAATCTGCATTCCGTATTTCAGAATTTCAATTACTGTTTTACAATTGAAAATTTTGCACCTACAGTTCTAAATTCTGCATTCTATTCTTTCTAAATTCTGAATTTAGAAATCTGCAATTTAGAATTCTGTTTTGTTAAAATCTGAATTCTGTAGTTAGATTACTGAACTAGTAATCATCATTTATGCGATTAGTTAAATTCTGAAATTCATTTTATTATTGTTTTCAGTCATCATCATCCAAACATACATATGACTACTGAAAAGAGTGTTGTTCCTACTCCGGTAGTGGCACAAGTGCCAACTATCTCCACTGTAGGTCCCATTGCTCATGGTGAAAAACCTGAGAAATTTAATGGGACAGATTTCAAGAGATGGCAGCAGAAGATGCTGTTCTACCTGACCACATTAAGTCTGGCAAGATTCTTGCAAGAGGATGCCCCTACCCTGAAAGAGGGTGAGTCTGACCGAATGGCAGTTGCTGCTATTGAAGCATAGAAACATGCTGATTTCTTGTGCAAGAACTATATCTTGAATGGTCTGGACAATGCATTATATAATGTATATAGTCCAATTAAGACCGCTAAAGAGTTATGGGAGTCCTTGGACAAGAAATATAAGACTAAGGATGCCGGGATGAAGAAATTTGTGGTTGGAAGATTTTTTGACTTCAAAATGGTTGATTCAAGAACTGTTATAAGCCAAATTCAAGACCTCCAATTGATCCTCCATGAGATCCATGCTGAAGGAATGATGATAAGTGAATTATTCCAATTTACTGCTATAATTGAGAAGTTGCCTCCATCATGGAAGGACTTCAAAAATTACCTCAAGCACAAGAGAAAGGAATGGGGGTAGATGACTTAATTCTCCGACTCAGAATTGAGGAAGACAATAGAGTATCTGAAAAGAAGGCTGGAAAACAAGTTCTTGAATCAAAAGCAAATGTGGTGGAACACAAGTCTAAGAAGAGGAACCGTTCAGAGGCTGGTCCAAGTCAGAAATCCAAAGGCAAGGAACAGAAAAGGTTCAAGGGCCTTTGCTACATCTGTAACAGGCCAGGACATGTGGCTAAGAACTGTAGGAACCGGAACTTCCAAGGGAAATCCAAGAAGGGATCCACTCAGGCTCATGTTACTGAAGTTGAGAACATCACTGATGATGTTAATGACATGCATCTGTCTGCAGTTGTATCTAAAGTGAATATGGTGATGAATCCTAAACAATGGTGGGTAGATACTGGAGCAACTCAACATATCTGTTTAGATAGGAGTGCATTCAGTAACTATCATAGAGTTACAGCAGTAGAAAAGCTCTACATGAGAAACTCCTCTACTTCAACAGTTCAAGGATCCGGGAAGGTGGTTCTAAAGATGACTTCAGGAAAAGAGCTTACATTGAATGATGTCTTGCATGTACCAGACATCAAGAAGAACCTTGTTTCTGGAGCACTTCTCAGCAAGAATGATTTCAAATTGGTTTTTGAGTCAGATAAATTTGTTCTGACTAAAAATGGGATGTATGTTGGCAGAGGTTATCTCTTTGAAGGTTTATTTAAAATGAATGTAATGACTGTTATGCCTTCGAGCAACAATAATAATGAAGCTAGTTCGTCTATTTATATGCTTGAGTCATTTGATTTATGGCATGCTAGATTAGGACATGTTAATTCTGATTCAATTCGTAGGCTTGCTAATTCAGAATTAATTCTTAAAATTAAATTTGATTCAAATAATAAATGTGAAATCTGTGTGGAATCCAAATTATCCAGAACTTCTTTTCACTCAATTGAAAGAAGTATTGAACGTTTAAGGTTGATTCACAGTGATATCTGTGATTTAAAATTTGTGCAAACAAGAGGTGGGAAAAAATATTTCATCACCTTCATTGCTGATTGCACAAGGTACTGTCATATCTATTTGCTAAGTAGTAAAGATGAGGCTTTAGACATGTTCAAACTTTATAAAAGTGAAGTTAAAAATTAACTTAACCAAAAGATAAAGATGCTAAGAAGCGATAGAGGAGGTGAATATGTGTCACCATTTGATGAATTTTGTAAAGAACATGACATAATTTATCAAACAACCGCTCCTTACTCACCTGAACAGAACGGTATTGCTGAACGCAAAAACCGAACTCTAAAGGAAATGATGAATGCATTATTAATCAGTTCAAGTTTGCCTCAGAACTTGTGGTGGAAAGCAGTCTTATCTGTAAATTATATTCTTAACAAATTACCCCACAAGAAGATAGACAAGACACCCTATGAGTTGTGGAATGGTCGAAGACCTTCCTACAAATACTTAAAAGTGTGGGGGTGTCTAGCAAAGGTAGCAGTTCCTGCTCCTAAGAAGGTTAAGATAGGACCAAAGACAGTGGATTGCATCTTCATTGGATATGCTCACAATAGCAATGCATATCAGTTTCTTGTACACAAGTCAGATATTCCTGACATACATGTCAATACAATTATTGAATCAAAGAATGCATCTTTCTTTGAAACTACATTTTCTTGTAAAGTTGTACAAAAACATAATCCTATAAAAAGAATACATGACACTATTAATAGTGACCATCGAGAAAATATAGACCAGGAGTCTATAGAAAAGGAAAATGAAGATGAACCAAGGCGTAGTAAAAGAGCAAAAACTACTACATCTTTTGGTCCTGATTTTCTAACTTATTTGTTGGAAAATGAGTCTCAAAGCTTTAAAGAAGTCATGTCTTCTCTAGAAGCACCTTCTTAGAAAGAGACTATAAATAGTGAAATCGAATCCATCATGCAAAATCATACTTGGGAACTGGTGGATCTTCCTCCAAGGATAAACCATTAGGATGTAAATGGATATTCAAGAAGAAGATGAAAGCTGATGGAACGATTGACAAATACAAAGCAAGACTTGTAGTAAAGGGCTACAAGCGAAAGGAGGGTATCGATTATTTCGATACTTATTCACCAGTTACAAGGATAACATCAATCCGTATGTTAATAGCTATTGCTGCTATTAACAACTTAGAGATACATCAAATGGATGTGAAAGCAGCTTTCTTAAATGACGATTTGAATGAAGAGCTCTACATGGAACAACCTGAAGGTTTCATGGTAAATAACCAACAAAAGAAAGTATATAAACTTGTTAAATCCCTTTATGGATTAAAACAAGCTCCTAAACAATGGCATGAGAAATTTGACAATGTTATGATGTCAAATGGTTTCAGGATAAATGAGTGCGATAAATGTGTTTATATGAAAGACACTGAAATAGCATATGTCATTGTATGTCTCTATATGGATGATATGTTAATCATGGGTAGCAGTAATGAAATCATTCAATCTACCAAAATGATGTTAAATAAAAGATTCGACATGAAAGATCTAGGTGTTGCAGATATAATTCTAGGAATTAAAATTACTAGAACATCTGAAGGACTCATCCTATCTCAATCTCAATACATTGAGAAGATCCTTGAAAGATTTATCAAGGATGATAAAAGTCTTGCAAAAACACCAGTAGATGTAAATTTACATCTAAGTAAGAATATTGGACAGAGAATTTCCCAGTTAGAGTATTCTCGAATTATTGGTAGTTTAATGTATCTCATGAACTGCACAAGACCTGATATAGCATACTCAGTCAGCAAGCTGAGTAGATATACAAGCAATCCAGGGGAAGACCATTGGAAGGCAATAGTCAGGGTTCTCAAATATTTGAGATATACCCAAAACTATGGATTGCACTATACAAGATATCCAGCTGTACTTGAAGGGTATAGTGATGCGAATTGGATATCTGATACTAAAGACTCAAAATCCACTAGTGGATTTGTCTTTAAACTTGTAGGTGCATCGGTATCTTAGAAATCTTCTAAACAGACATGTATAGCCAGATCCACAATGGAATCTGAGTTATAGCTTTAGATAAAACTGGTGAAGAAGCAGAATGCCTTCGTTACTTTTTAGAAGATATTCCAAGTTGGCCAAAACCTGTGTCAGCTATCTGCATACATTGAGATAGTCAATTTGCGATTGGAAGGGCACAAAACAGTATGTAAAATGGTAAATCTCGACATATACGTCGAAGACACAATACCGTGAAACAATTGCTCTCAAATGGAATCATTTCCATTGATTATGTAAAGTCAAATAATAATATAGTGATCCGTTAACCAAATGTTTGACTTTAGAGCAAGTGTATAAATCATCGAGAGGAATGGGACTAAAGCCTATATCTAAAGAGTCGACATAATGGAAACCCAACCTAACTGACTAGAGATCCCAAGATCTAGGTTCAAAGGGACAACCTAATTGTGTGTAACTCAGTAATGTCACTGTGAAGAATAAATTTCTTCATCCTATTTCTATGGTAAAACAGTGAAAGAATCTAGGGTAAGCATAACTTTTAACGATCTTTATATCTTGGAAATCTAAGTGGGGTATGATGAGATACTCTTGATAAGAGATCACCTATATAAGTGTGAAGAGGGGCCGCTTCTATAAGAATTTCAAAAGGCAAAATTCTTTAGAGCACTTATGAAAAACCAAGAGTTGTTCAAGGCCAAAATGAACACAACCATGTGAACCAAAGGTGTTCAAAAAGGAACTGTGTGAGTTCTATTGTCTAGGTTTACACTACGGCTGAACAGTTCAAGACAACATGTTCACTGGATAGCTAGTAAATCCGATAGTACTTCACCAAGGAAGGTTCAAGGCCAAAAGCTACCTTTCCTCGATACAGTAACTTTTCAATTGTACTCTCTTTAGTGTTTGCATATATTCTATATTCTGTCCAGGAATTTTCATTCATGTGGGAGATTGTTGGAAAAAATTCTGTTTTGGAAAACCTGAGTGTTTTGGAAAAAACATTTTTTCCTAAAACTTTGACCCAAAATACAAGTGGGACCCACAAGGGTTTTGGGGCGGGTCCAAGTGGATCTGTGTTCACCTCCATGAGGAGATTAACGTGGTATATTTACTTGTCCAAAACAGTGAAGTGGTGAATGAGAAATTCATCTCAAAATGGGCCACTTGAACATGTGTTGTAAGTTAAAGAATGGTAGAAAATAAGTCTCACATTAGAAAACTATTGAATTCATAGTGTGGTTTATATACCTTTACCTTGGAGTCAAGGTGGGCCCTTGGGGCACCCAAATTTTGCGAAGGAGTGAGCCCATGCTCCAAGGTAGAACCAACTTCACACACGCGCGCGCCGCCGCCAAGCCGCCCCGCCCCGACCCGGCCCGTGCCCGTGTCCGAGTCCGGTCCGACCGGCTGGCTGGCTTGGCTTGGTTTGGTTTGGTTCTTGTGGGCCTTAAAGCCTGACCCCTATATTTATTTTTGCTGGGCTGGACCAAAGAAGCCCATTCAACTTAAGCAATACACAGCAGTTTAATTATCCAACAGTCATGTCTGTTGGATTTAAACTGAAACCCCAACAGACATGACCCATTCTGAACAGTCTCCATTTCAAATATTTAAGGTCTTCTGTTGCATTTTCTGGAGTACGAATTTTTGAGCTCTTCTGTTCCCTAGGCTTCCATCTTCTTCTGCATTCAGCCATTTGCATATCAGTCAAGAGAGAGTACAAAATATCCAAGGTTCGCTGTGTCATTGTGTTTCTAGTGGTAGTACCCAGAACGTGACTGTTGTATCTTGGGAGACAAGTTACTGTGGGCCGTGACCACCTATGCGGGGCAATATTATCTTAAGGACATTGAATCTAATTCAAGCCTCAGTCGCCTCAATCAGTAAAGTGCACTGTCTTTTATTTCTGTTCTATTACAATTGTTTTAGTATCCTGTAATTGGTTCTAGTATTCTGTGATTTGTATGTATGCCATTTATAACATACAGTAACATCTTATGCAATTTAAGACAACAATGTCAATCCCTTGAAACACCTGAAGTGCAGCTTCAAAGTTCCCTCTCTAATATTCTAGCCTTCCCAACAAAGCTCTGGCTTTCTAAAGCTCAAACAAATCAAAATTAGGAGACCCATGACACACCTTTTCAACTTCATGTTACGATTAAAGACGTCATTCAAAGTGAACATCAGGGCACTCCAAGTATGCATGGATGGCAATCTCTGTAATGGATTCTATCAGGTTGCTTGAAGCTCCTGCCTCCAGAAGTACTGCAATATGATCTGGATTTTCCTGTGGGTGAAGAACATCAAATTCATGTCAAAAGAGTGGTATACATATCAGAGATTGATACATCGTACACAGGAGGCAACGCTAGCTATCTTGTAAATTTAAGATGTTGATGGTTAGACTGAAGAGTATTTTCGAATATGCCAATGGAACTAAAATAGACTATTGCGGCCAACGGATGGAGATCTAACGCAAACATTTCATGTAGAACAAAATGCATGTGTAGACCCCTTGTCATAGGAGTGTTTACACTTGATTTTGACATTGAACAGTATATTATATTCGTGGTCTACTTTCCACCAAGTAATCCATGAAAAATCAATTCCCAGTTTTATGGGAAAGAATGACATTCAAGAATACTGGTAAGAACTTACCTGTAAAAGAGAAGGGAAAAAGAGAGGGAGCTACTGCCTTTTCCGCTTGAAGAATGAGAGAGTATTGGGCTATTATTGCCCTTCTGTAGACTATATGAGCAGTTGAGCATAGTGGAACTGCTGTGAGTCTCCTTGCAGAGGATGATTTGAAAGGGAATGCTATGAAGGAGAGAAGTTGAATGGGAAATACTTAACTTACTGTCCTGTAGACTATGCCCCCCTCTTTACCACACATCAACTATAGTTAAGACTGAGTCACTCCAAGGTTAAGCAAACTAACCTTTGTTTTTAAAAGAAAAAATATATATAAAGTTTAACTATAGTTAAAGGAGTGCTAAAAGGGACACGTGGCTATGGCACTAAACTACATGGTCTAATGCATGGTGTACTAATCACCCCTTTTGGAAACTAGATAGAAAGTAACAAAGCATGCATTGAGAGACGAAAAGACTGTTTTGGAAATAAGAAATAAATTAAAAAACGTGTGCTTCTTAATTGAGAGAGAATAATAAAAGAGAAGAACAGAAGAGATGTTTATAAGGAACCATATTATCTGTGTTATTTGGTGTGGCCTTTCCCGTGTTCTTGATATTTAAAGGTCAGGATTTCCTATACAGAGGGTTACAATTATTAAATCCATACGGGGCAAGAGATCTTAGCCGTTGAACCTTCAAGAACACAGAGAAGGCTACACCAAATATCACAGATGATTTGGTTTCGTTTGTTAGGGAGAGTATTGAATGAGGTTGCATTGGATGAGGTGGTATCACAAAAGAAAAAATGGAGATCAAAGAGGGATGCCACATAGGCATCTGTAACACTAGCGTCTAGGAACCAGGGGTAATTTTGAATTTTTCATATTTTTTAGCCATTATTAAGGATATTATAAATTTGGGTCAATTACATTGACCTCCCTTGAGGTTTGGTGAAATTTCAGAAACCTCCCCTCTTGTTTCAAAAATTACACTACCCTCTCCTAACAGGCTTTTCAGGTTAACACCGTTAACAGAGAATACTCTTTTACAATTTTACTGTGACGCCCCTAACCCACGCCTAAGGAATCATATTCCGACACGCGTGCCCGTTCATCATAACCACACATGCGGAAGACTTTACCCACGAAAATGTAAGAATTTTTAACTTTTCTTATGAGCTTACATAAGCAATAACAACTGGTCATCATAATAACTCATCATAAGTAAATGTATTACCTCACTAGCTACTGTAGCCAAAGCTTTTGGCGCCACAATTGCACCAGTATACTTTCCAAACTCTATCAAGTGTAGCTCCTTGCCAGTCGGCAACCGTTTCAGAATCTAAAGACATAAAATGAGAAGAGTGAGCTATAGAGCCCAGCAAAATCCACAATTCATTTAGGCTATTTTTCATCTAGTAACAATCATTAATAACGATATAGTATTCTAGTACAATTCTCATATTATAATAATATATAATATCGTAATCCGTGACCTGAGGTTACTTAGGGCTATTTCAACCTAACTGAGGTTCCCGACCTCCAATTTTTCAAGTTCATCCAACCATTATCCACGACATCAGGTTATCGATCTAGATAACTACTCACACTTTATTCTCGAGTTCACAAACTCGTTCGACTGGGCCTTTGCCCATGTACAACCTTTACACTTGAGTCCATAGCCTCACTTATTAACCAATCGGGCCCACGTCCATTCAAACAATACCTTGAGTCTTTAGACTCAATATACATTCGGCATTCACCCGCAGAATCAACACCAATCATCTGATCTTAGCCACGGTGGAGAACTCGTTCTCACAGCATTTTTATCAGAGGCAACACATAACCATTCACTCCAGATTATCAGTCACAGAGGACTCACATAACACCACCACTCCAAACCTAACCAAAGAGGATCTATGGATATCAAATCCACCCACTCCCGACTATCAATCACAAAGGACTCACATAACACCACCACTCCAGACCTAGCCAAAGAGGATCTATAGATATCAAATTCACCCACTCCTAACTATCAGTAACGGAGGACTACATCATACCATCACTCCAGACCTAGCCAAAGAGGATCTATGGATAACAATTCCACCCACTCCTGACTATCAGCCATGAAGAATTAACCTAACATCATCACTCCAGTGAAGGGAAACCAGATAAAAAAATATGCAGAAAACTGGATCCCAAGGATCTTTACACCATAGAAAGTATTTAATCTTAACTAAATAGAAATAGAAGATTACCTCGGTGAATGATGTTCACCGGTGAAGCACAAAAATGATAAAGCTTTAGAACTCTTTGTAGAGATTTCTTGAAGAAATATGTCAAGCTCGATCCTCGCTCTTCGCTATCTCCGCGAAGCTTTTGAATCTTTCTTTGGCTTTTGAAGAACAAAGAGATAAAGGAGATTATGGAGTAGATTTTCTAGCTCACTAAAAAATTAGGGTTCCAAACCCTAGCTCACGAAAATCCCTTGGGCTCCCTCCTTGAAGCTCATGAAAATCTTTTGAGTACTTTCCCTTGAAGCTCACGAAATTTTGATGAATAATAATGATTCTTCTTGCCCCACATGGTTTGGTCTAGGTATATATAGATATGGATCTTATCAATATTTTTTATCATTATCTAATCATGATAGTTATCTCTTAGAGTTTCTAATAATGATAACACTTATCATTAATAGACTCCTAGTATATCCACAATTAGTTATCATATAACTTCTAATTTAGGTTTCCTTTTCCAAAAACGATTCCTAAATAATAGGGATATAACCAACTCCCTAAATAATAGGGATCCTAGACAATCTAGAAAACTCCACAAGAGGGGGCGTGAGCAAGGGGGCGTAAGCTAGTATGTAGGGATAGGGTTTATCCTTATCTCTTTCTCTTTTGTTTCTTGTAGGCCAAGCAATGTTCTAATCATATTAAATAAGGTATAATTAATTAATAATTTTCTACTAACCATAGTCCCATAAACATAGGGAACATGAAGTGGGCGCCCACTTTGGGATGTCAATCCCTGGGCTTGGGCCTACCAATAAGGTCCATTTATATATGGGTTTTATGAATATGGTGCAAACGCATATTCCCTTATATTTGGTTTGTCAAATAATTATTATTTAATCCATTTTATTAGATTAATATTTAATATAACATTATAGATTAACATTTAATCTATTATTTCGAGCTTGTATTTCTTTATGACCATCTCCACAGATTGCTCTGGGACATTCTAACCCTGAGGCGGTTCCTTTTCCTACTCTTCGTCATACTCAACTTCCGAAAGTTCAAGGAGGGTTTCGGGGTAGCCCTATCAGAGGTGATTTCTTGGTAAATCATTAAGCTTAGTTTAGCATACTTTTATTTTTTATGGCTTCAGGACACTAGGCCTTCCAGGGGAAGAGTCTGTGTCATTTTGTCATCAGTCAATTGAAATGTTTTATGCAAAACATGATTTTGAGTCAAAATATCAGATTTTCATTCATAGAAACAAAATGATTGTTGTTTACAAAAACTGACTCAACAAAAAGAGGCCTACAGTGGCTGACATTTGGATTTTGTAACAGGAGCAAAGAGAGAATAGAAGAAGGAGAAGGGTGATGCTTGGTCACTGCTGGATCTAACCGACCTGTTCTGCAATACAATTGTCTCAGCCCTGGATGGCCTCAATGGTGAGAGCCTCGGTCCACCAACGGATTAGTGGCCGGCAACTGGATGACGCTTCGACGCTGTTGTAGAGGGTGCAGACCTGCTCTCCCATTTGGTCTTCTGCTTCTGTGGCGTCTTTGACAGTCAGCTCGTCAAACATCTGTGTCATGCTGAGCAATTCTAGATCTGGAATCCTTGAAAACTTAGCATTGGTCTGGGGGTTTGAGGTAACTGGTGCAAGAGAGGTCTTGGGATAGGTTTTGAAGGTTCCAACTTGGAAGGTTACAGAGATGTGGGGTCAAGATTCTGGTTTCGCCAACCAATTATTTTTCTGTGTTAGCTTGGTGAGATATTCCTCAAACTTGGGCTTATAACTCAATTCAAAAGGTGGATTATGGCGAGGAGATACATATCACTTCTTCATCCCTTGGTTTCTGACTCCCAAGTCTAATCCTGGCTGGTAGTTCATCCTGGCCATCATCCTGACAAATGGCGGTACTTCCTGTCTGTTCTGTTCTTCTATCTAGGCGATAGAACTTACCTGGTATGTCATGAAAGCAGTGCCTTGCCCCAGCTCCTGGACATCCCCAAAAGAACTCGCCAACTCCTCTAATGAGATCACGACCATGTGGTCATCCTGAATAAACTTGATTATCTGATGAAAAGAGGAGGGAATGGCTCTAGCCGCATGGATCCACGGCCTTCTGAGGAGCAAAGTGAATGAGGTTGGCACATTCATGACTTGGAAATTTTTAGTAAACTGAACAGGTCCAACCCCGATGATCAGGTCAGTGTCGCTCTGATTCTTCTTTGTTGAGTTGTCAAAAGCTCTGATGGTCATGGGTCTCTTCTTCACCTGATTAAGGTTCAAACACAAGCTTTGCAGTGTAGATAAAGTGCAGGCATTTAGACCGAAGCCGTTGTCGATTAGCACTGATGATAACGTTCTGTTCATGCATTATACTGTAATATATAAAGTTTGGGTTCCAATATTTCTTCTTTTGTAAAGGAGATAATTCTTAACTCTAGCACTTGCCCCACCATATGCCCTAGCTTCTAGGGCGTAATGTTTGATGTTACATGGGCGTTGTTACCCAGAGTAGCTGCTTCTAGTGATGCTCGTAAGTCAGGAGGAGACCCATGATGGAGATCTGGACTGGTGTCTTGCTCAACTGCTGCATGATATTGAACTCTTTTGTCTTTTTCAAGATTTTTAACAGAACTACAGAGTCTACTGCTTCTTTTTCTGGGTCTGATACCCCTACCTTTTCTTTCTCTTTCCCTTTCTCTTTTTCTTTTGCCAGCTCAGCCGCTAGAGGTTGGTACACCCGACCAGATCAAATGAGGTTGGCTATGCTTTCACTCTCAATGATGAGAGAGTGAGGAGTGGGTACATGGTTGAGGCTGAAAGGTTGAGAGGGGATGTAAGAGATCCTAACAGGGTCGGTAGAGGTAGAGGCTTGAGTGGGTGTTGTAGGTTAATTGGCTGGGCAAGGGATAATGTAGACAATTTGCTCTTTTTCTGGTTTAAGAGCAGGGATCTGTACCTGTGGATGAGTAGCCTGAACATTTGACTAAGGGAGGGGGATTATGACAGGTGGCTGATAGGTAGGTCTGATTACGCCGTCATCTACTACGGGTACGCTGGGTCTCAGCTATCCTACCCCGGGCTCTTCCCACTGAATAAAATTTACTTAATTATTATGTGGTGGTAGTGGTGCCTGATTGATGCTGGTATTACTAGGTACCAGCTCAACCTTTCTCTCTTCCAAGAGATCTTGGATGGCGTACTTCAGGCTAATGCAATAGTCGGTAGCATGACCTGAGCCTTAGTGAAAGGCGCAGTGCTCTATAGTTCTTGTTCTGTTTGTCGGGGGCAAGAGAGGAGTAGGGCCTCTCAAGGCGATAAGACCCTACTTGGTCAGAAGGTTTATCATGTTGACGATTTTGCCCCTAGTTTGGTCAGGCTGGCCGAGTGTTTCTGACAGCTGGCTAAGGCTGAGCTGCTAGAGCTGGTAATCTGATTGGTGCTGTAGAAGCCACCATATACACATCTTTCTCTAGTCCCTAGGACCACTGTTCCTACTGACTGAGGTTGTTGTTCTAGGTGAAGTAAGCCCTAGACTGAAGTAAATAACCCCACTCTTGATGGCAGTCTTGATGTGGGCACCCGTCTTGACGATGGTGTCAAAGTCCACTACTGGTAAAGTTATCATCAAAGTAGAGTAGGGCTACTTCAAGGTGCCCATGAATATGCTTGCTAACTCCTCCTTAGGGATCAGAGTAGGGATTTTTGCAGTCATATCCCTCCAGCGGGTAGCGTATTCCAAGAATGATTCATTGTTGCGCTGGCTTATCTATTCGAGTTGGCTCCTTTGAGGCCGGAGCTCCTATTTGAAAGAATATTGCTCTATAAAGCAGTCCATGACATCCTGTCAAGTCTTGATTCTTTGCTTGTCCACCGACATCCACCTAGTAAAGGCTGCCCCCTTTAGACTCTTCTAAAAGTACTGGATGAGAAGAGACTGGTTCTTGTTGTGCTGGAACATGTCCCCCAGGTACAACTGTAGATGTTGCTTTGGGCATCTTGTGTCATCGTACTTATCAAATTCTGGTACCTTAAAGCCTAGGGGAACAGCATTCCCGGATGAGAAGGTCAACTCCTCTAAAGACAAACTGGTGCTGGTAGGTGCCCTCTTCATTCTTCTCATCTCTTCTTTCATCTGATTGATCTCTTTGTGCTGGTCCCGGAGAGATAACATGGGGTCGGAAGAAGATGGCCTATCCTGGTTGACATGAGAGACCTTAAATTGCTCTGTCCCATTGAACTGTTCATACTCTACATCACCTCCGCCTGGCGCGGATCTTGGGTTAAGGATGATAATAGGAATAGGCTGATGTGGTTCTAAACATGGCTAGTCAGAGGATTCTCCTATAGGATTTCAGCTGGAGGGTTCATCGATTCGGGTACCAATAAAATCTTCAAGGATTCTAGAACACTGTCGAGCTTTGTTTGCATGGCTGCAATATCTCTGTCGTGAGACTGCAGGATCTCACTGGTTCTCTGATGATGATCTGTAGGTTCTGCCATTGAATCTGAGCTGCTATCTAAGAGGGAAATGTTATGTACTATCTCTGTGACTAGCACCTCTATCAGAACTGTGTTAAAGGTTGATGCTTCTGCAAGAATTACAGTCATAGAGCGAGTCATGAGTCGGCTCATGCAACTGAAAAAAATGGAACGGCTAAACATGAATATGCATGATTTGCAAGAAAAAGAATGCCAGAAAAAAATTTTCATTGATGCATGGTTGGTAAGTACAGGGCTGTGTGACTCAAAGAAAAGAAAAAAACTTGATCCTAAGCAGGTCCGTCAGGGATGGCAAAGTCAAGTGGCCGGGGCATGCCGTTGAGGTCCCTGATTTACTGTTGGAGGGATGTGATCTCAACCTCCATGCTGTCAATTGTTTCCGTAGCATTAAACATTCGGGATCCGAACTGTAGGATCTGGGTGGTCATCTCAACCATTGCACTGTCAAACTGTCCTTGGTAGAAGTGCAGTTGGACCCTGATGACGACTGTTTCTTTGGCATCGCCCCTACTTCCTACTGCCTGAACACTTGCTGGGCTTTTCGCAGCCTTTTACCTTCTTCAGGATTTGTAACTGTCATTCTAGGAATATGTCTCTCCAGGCAACCACCATTTCAGATATGGGCATGGTTCCTTTTGATGGAGCTAAAACTGGTGTGGGCAGTTCCTTTGGTGCTAGCATACTAGATGGAATGTCAGGGTCTTCCACCCACAGTCGGTATGCTGAATCAGTTGGTGGTCCTGTTGTAACCACAAAATCTGGTAACTGTTCTCTTCTGGAGCTTCACCAATCTGCCTGGAAGTGACAAGTGAGGCATTGAGAATGCACATTGAAGTCGACAAAATCATTTCCCAGTCTATCTATTACCAGGATACGCTGAGGGAGTCAAACTGGTGAAGGACTCGGATTCGTACATAGGCTGCTAAGCCGGTTAGACCTGTTAGGATCATGCACCACCTTCCTGTTGTGACAATGCGAGGTAGCTGTTTCTAGACTAGCCACTCGCATTCCCACAAAATCTGTTCCCCTGTCAGGTTCTAGAGAAGCTGGTAAATAGTTCTAATATTTGTAGTCACTATCTGGTCCTGATTCTGAGAAATCTTCTTGGGTAGGTTGTATGCATCTCATAGATCAGTAGGTACTAGTATGATTGTAGGCAGGTACACTACCAACCATAGGTACAAGAGTGGTGCACTGGTATGGAAGATGCACTTTCTACGGTCTACAGCTTGATTGAGAACCCTGAGAAGCTCTGTAAGGATACTGGGATAATTGTTCTGGAGTTGCGCATGTCTTCAATAACCCCTACCAGTACTGAGTCAGTGAGGGTGTGGCACTTCAGTTAGACCAATTGAGACATGACTATTAGTGTAAAGGCTTGAGGCCGGGAAGTTCAGTTGTCAAGGTGTCAAGGTTCCACTTGCGGCTGTACTGTTTCTCAAGATATTTTATAGATACCTGATCGTAAGAGCGGTTAGGATCGTGCTGTAAGTAGGTAGGCTAAATATGCAAAAAACTTGAGAGGTCTACCTGGTAGGTTGTCTTGTAGCGCGATACTATGGTTTCGCCTTCTATGGTTGAGCTTAGAATGCGTTGTATTTCTTCTAGTGTTGAGCACAGTTCATTCTTACCAAAATGGAACACCATATATAATGGGTTCCAACACTGGATTGCAGTATTTGAGAGGCACCAATCAAGTTTAACCATGTATGATGGACCCCATTCTGTAGTACTGAGGCCAAGTGAGACGCTGACTCGGAGTGAGGGCTTCAATTGTTTTCTAGAGGCTGTTATCACATGCCCCTTGAGAGTTCAAATGCACGAGCTGCGATGGTTGACTAATTGACTTAACGATCCCTGAAGGACCTATCATCTACCTAGAAAAAGACGGATTCTGTGTAAGTGTACTGTGTATGCAAATGCAAGATGTAAAGATGATGAATATGATAATTGTATATTTTTTTTTATTAGGTGTGACAGGGCACATGTGATCCAAAAGGGCAGTCGGACAGAGATCCGGTATGCTTTACCCGGGTTGTTGGGAACCAGGGGCCTATCAGGTCAAGGCTGTGAATAGGTCTTGGTGAAGACCTATCTACCTGGATTTGAACCCCATATGTGATGTTGGGATGAATGGTTGAATGTTTTTTATTACAAGCACAAGTATGACTCATTACATGCCCTGGATGGGTGCCTATCAGGGTCAAGTACCCTGATAATTAACCATGATTAGGGGTAGGTATAGGGTGCAAGTAGATTAGGATTTAGAGTATCCCTCCAGGTGGGCTGTTTATAGACTATACCCTACCCTAATCTACATGCTGAATGTTGGGATAATGCAAGTGTTTTCCTAAAAGGATGATGGTCACTTAATACCGTATATACGACGCCCCGGTATAGAACATACCTGAAAATGGATGATTAGTGTAAGTGGGAGCATTCAGAATTCTTTCCTGAGGGTAATCACCTAGCAGGCGTAATTCCGCAGACCTCCAAGACTTTTAAGTTTTGTCACTGAGGATAATCATCCAGTAGTCGTAAGCGTAATAAGTCTGTCTACTGAGTTTCATTGGTCATTACACTAATAAGCCTAGGTTCTGGGTTGAACCTTTGAAGTCAGTCCCCAATGGAGTCGCTAGAGCTGTGAGCATGGATTTCATCCACTCATAGTTTATGGTTTGATTGGAAGTTTAGAGTCGCCACCTATTAATTCAGAAGGGATAAGTCCCGAGATTGTGGATAAGGTCTTGGTCTGCTTTAGAGTTCTAGGTAAGCGGTTCGGTTAAGTCCCACGGAAGGGGTTAGGCACCCTGGGACCCCCATTTTGCAATGGTTACCTACTTCTTAGGTATAAGCCAAATTAAAGTCAAGTATTAGTCAAATGCCTTAGTTTTTAGTTTATACTAACCCAAAAAAGAAAAGTTAACTAGGATCGAACCCGAGTTGGGTTGCCTACGTATTCACATGGGGTGAGATCAGACCGAACGTAGTTCAGGCACATGAGCTTGTGTCAAGGCTAAGGGGGGGTGTGTGTACACCAAGGGTGACTTAAGGGTGTAGCCCGAAGGCTAGGGTTTGGTTGACCGGGTTAGTCAAGTGTATGGTTCAAAGGATTTGAGCCTGGTAGGCCAAGGTCTAGCCCAGTAGACTAAGGGATCAGTCCGGTATACTAAGGTTGGGCCCGGTAGGCCAAGGGTAAGCCCGCTAGGCTTAGGGTTTAGGCCCGGTAGGCCAAGGTGCTTAACCATAAATTAAGTCAGTCAACTGTGGTTAAGGAGGATTAATCATGGTTAGGACTTCTAACCATGGTTGGTAAGGTCCAAAGTAATGTTTTTGGTCTCTTTGGATTTTTTAGATGTTTTTAAAATTTTTAAGGGTTAAGTAAGATTAACCGTGGTTAAAGCTAATTGGGGTCGAGTTAACCCCAGTTAAAGGTGTGGTCTGATCTGGGGTGGGCCCAGGAAGCTTGGTAGGTCCTAAAATGGTCTCCTACCAGGTCTGGGCCCTTCCAAGGCCCACTATTTTTAAAGAAACAGGGAATAGCAGTAATTTATTCTAACGTCATTCTCAAAGTTACACAGAATGGGAATGGCGGTAGAATAACTACCGTCATTCTGAATGCTCATGAACCTGTGGCTTTGCAGCCTATATGGGAGATCATGGGTGCACCCAGGGGTCATGGACCCTCAAGCAAGTTCAGGAGAGTCTTCCACGTGTCCTGGGCCTGTGGTGGGTCCTGGACTTGGTTTAAAATGGGCCCACAGTGGCCAAGTTATCCTTATAATAGGATTCTCAAAATGACTGATTACTCTACCGTCATTCTGGACAGTCTGCAGTTTTCATTATTTTAACCCTGGTTAAGTTCATGGGATGAACTTGGAAGGACCAGGTTGGGTAGAGGGGAGTCCTAGGGACCAAGTCCAGGCCTTGGAGTGGACCAGGGCTCAACCAAAGTGGGGGTTTAGCTACTATAATAGAGAACACCAGAAATAGCGGTAATGTGTTTACTGTCATTTCTAGATTTTTCCAGAAACTATGTTTTCCCCACTGATGCTGCACCAAGCTATTTCTAGGGGATCCCTCATGGTCTGAGGGTCCCCTAGAAACTCAGGGGAGGTCTGCTAAGCCTGTGTACCTTGTATGATTAAGGTTGTAACCGCTTAGGGGTCCCCTTGCCTATGAGGAAAGCAGGGGGAACCCCCATTTTGGGTTCGATGCAACAAAATAGAAAAGAAGTCCCCTGGAGTAGGACCAGGGGCTCACACTGATCACAAAAGAGAATAGGAGGAGGGGGCAGAGCCCTACCCTGCTGTTACACGTCCAGCAGCTGCGATGGTTGCTGGTGATGGTGGTGTACGACTGGGTAACGACCTGGGATAAGCACTGGAGGTTTCAAAGCTTCTGGTCTGATCTTTGGTGAACAACTAGGTGGAACAAGACACTAGGCAGGGGGTTTTTGCTTCAAAATTTTGGATAAGAGGGGAGTTCCAACTGGGGAAGATGAAGGGGGTTGCTTGAATTTATAGAAGGGAGAGTTAGGGATACAGAGGGCATATGGACGGTGGTAGATGGAGCCACAGAGGGGACTGGGGTGGCTAGAAGGCGTGCTTGTACACTGGGGGCAATTGAGTCCTGAGAAAATAAAAACTGGGAATGGAGGTAAAACCAGTATCGCCATCCCCATTAAGCTAAAAAATATAATGATGGTAGAGTTTCTACCGCCAATATTGGTTTTTATCCAGAAGAGGGCTTGGCCCAGCATGAACGCGGTACAGTTGGGTTTTTCTGAATTTTTGGGCCCTTGCTTGGGCCCAGGCCGAGGTTTAAGGATTTGATAAGGGTCTTGGGCCCATTGCCACGACCATTCGTCCAGCAATGTTTGCATGGCCTTGGTGGTGGCACTATTTGTGTCTTTATTTTTTTTAAAGGGTAGTTTAGTCATCAAAGTCCTAGTGACATTTTTGTAATAAGAGAGTATGACTCCACCAGCACATAGGATGTTTCCTTCTGCTAACTTGTAAAAGCTTTATCATCCACCTTATAGGAGAGGTGGTAGTTCACTTGAGTGGGTTGTCTTTGCACCATCTTTGATCACCTGCTCCCCTAGTGTCTTTTATTTTCATTACATGTATAGTGTCTTGTAACCTTTCCCTTAATGCAATATTATTGATCTTTGCTTCTTTCTTGTGCATTGTGGTGCGCTTTACTCTTGTTTCTTAGGTAACTGACCGAACAAGCTGACTTGATCGACGGATTGATCAAGTGTCGCACGAGATTTGACTAGCGACGTGATTTGCCTGTAACAGTTGGTATCAAAGCAAGGTAATGATCGTGTATTCAAGGCTAGAAGACATGGTTCAGGGTACAAGAAATCGCACTAACAAGGATCGTCTGGACGAGATGGAAGCACAGACGACACAGATTGATGGGATGTTGCATACATTGGTACAAATGGATGATCCGGTATACAACATGGAACAAGGACATCAGGAATTAGCCGAATCAGTAGAGACCTTGACCGAGGACGTGAAGGGGACAGTGGTTGCTCTCCAGGCCAAGATTGAGGAGCTCTCAAACCAGTTGAATGTGCTTACCATGGCGGTTGTTTCGCACTCTCATGGCCCTACCGAGACATATAGTCGGGTGAAGGTGTTAGAGCCTCGCTCGTACAGTGGTACGAGAGATGCAAAAAAGCTTGAGAATTTCCTGTTTGACATGGAAAAGTATTTCCAAGCGGTGAGATAGGAATCTGAGGAAGCCAAGGTCTCGACAGCAACAATGTATCTATCGGATGATGTCAAGTTATGGTGGCATACTCGATATGAGGACATTCAGAATGAGAGATGCATTATTGATTCTTAGGCTGACTTGAAGAGGGAGTTGAAAGCCCAATTCTTGCCCGAGAATGTGGAGTACATCGCTAGGAGGAACTTGCAATAGTTGCAACAGATAGGCACGGTGCGGGAGAATGTGAAGCGATTCTCGGCCCTCATGCTAGACATCAAGGACATGTCCGAGAAAGATTAGATATTCTATTTCATAGAGGGACTGAAATCTTGGGCATCGACAAAGTTGTAGAGGCAGCGTGTTCAAGATTTAGCTTTAGCACAAGTGGTAGCAGAGCGTCTGAGACTACTTCACAAGTGACCCCAACAAGAAGAAGGCGAACTCGACTCACACGAGCCACAACAAATCTTCTCGGCCATCGAATGGAAAGAAGTATAACAATGGCAAGTCATGGCCGAGCAAGGAAGCTTTAACATCAAAGAGTTCGGGTTCTAAGCCAATGCAGTGTTTTCTATATGGTGGGCCACACCGAGTAGCAGTTTGCCCACATAAATAGGCTCTCAATGCCCTACAAGCATCAGTGGGTAATTTGGCCATACATGAGGATGTGTCCGAGAGTGATGATGATGAGGAAGAGTAGCCTAGGATGGGAGCCATCAGGTTGCTTAGTGCTTTTAAGACTCAGGGTGATGGGAAGGCACCACAATCGAAGGGACTCATGTTCGTTGATTTGAAAATCAATGGGAAGGCCACTTGTGCCATGGTGGATACGGGGGCGACTCAGAACTTTGTTGCAGAATGAGAAGCTAACCGACTTGGATTGAAGCTAGAGAAAGATTCAAGTCGCATCAAAGCCGTGAAATCTGCAGTGAAGCCTATTCATGGGGTAGCCAAGGAGGTGCCCATTGAAGTAGGAGTTTGGTCAGGAAAGACAAACTTGACAGTGATTCCCATGGATGACTTCCAGGTCATTGTGGGGATGGAGTTCTTGTAGGAATCCAAGGTTGTGTCAATGCCTTACCTACAATTGTTGTGCATTTTGGGTAACTCTCCATGTATGATTCCAACAGTGGCAAGCAAAGGTAGAGAGAAGATGATTTCGGCCCTACAACTTAAGAAAAGGTTGAAGAAGGGAGAGATGACTTACTTAGCTATGTTAAAGGAATAGTCTCAAGTAGAGCAAGGTCTAGTTCTGAAGGAAGTGACCGAGGTGTTGGCAAAGTTTCCTAGCGTCATGCCCGATAAGTTGCTAAAGTCCCTTCCTCCTCATTGAGCAATTGACCATAAGATAGAACTTGTTCCCGGGGCTAAGCCGCCTGTTAAAGCCCTTTATCGTATGGCCCCTCCAGAGCTTACAGAACTTCGGAAGCAACTTGATGATCTTTTGGAGTCAGGCTTCATTCGCCCCTCCAAGACACTATTTGGGGCACCAATCTTCTTCCAACGCAAGAATGATGGGAGTCTTAGGCTTTGTGTGGATTATCGAGCATTGAACAAGTTGATCGTGCCCCGTTGATTGCTGATTTGTTCGACCAACTTGGGACAGCCAAGTACTTCAGTAAGCTTGATTTGCGGTCAAGCTACTATCAGGTTCGTGTCGTGGAGGACGACAAACCTAAGATGACTTGTGTGACGAGATATGGAGCATTCGAATTCATGGTGATGCCTTTCGAGCTTATTAATGCACCAGCTACCTTCTCAACACTAATGAATCAGATATTTCATGAGTTCCTTGACAAGTTCGTGGTGGTCTATTTGGATGATATCGTGGTGTATAACTCAACTCTTGAGGAGCATGTTGAGCACCTGCAAAAGGTGTAGGCCTTGCTAAAGGAGAACCATTTGCATGTTAAGAAGGATAAGTGCTCATTTGCGCAGGAGCGCATTAGTTTTCTTGGCCACGTTTTGGGCGAGGGACAAGTGAGAATTGAGGAGGACAAGATCCGATCCATTAAAGAGTGGAAGCCACCTACGACTACCACCGAGTTGTAATCCTTCCTAGGCCTTGTGAACTACTACCGCAAGTTCATTAAGGGCTACTCAGCAGCTGCAACACCATTAACTGACCTACTTAAGAAGGAGCATGCATGAGTATGGTCAAGGGAGTGTCAGGAAGCCTTCGAGAGACTGAAGCTTACCGTGGCCCAACATCTTGTTCTTGCATTGCCAGACTTGGTGAAACCTTTTGAAGTACAGACTGATGCGTCAGACTATACTATTGGAGAAGTATTGGTGCAAGAAGAACATTTGGTTGCTTATGAGAGCCAAAAGTTATCTGAAGTTGAGCGTCGCTACACAACTTAAGAGAAAGAGTTGCTTGCAATAGTGCATTGCCTTCGGGTGTGGAGGTCTTACTTACTTAGATCAAAATTTGTGGTGAAGACCGATAATGTTGTCGTGTCTCACTTCATGACGCAGAAGAAGTTAACGTCCAAGCAAACGCGCTGACAAGAGTTACTAGCGGGATTCGACTTTGAGCTAGAGTACAAGCCGGGTCGATACAACAATGTTGCCGATGCCTTAAGTCACAAATCGGAACTTGCGTCCCTAAAGATGATGATGCATAGAAGTGTGCAACGGGTGCAGTTTACCTTGCATGATAAGATCCGTGAAGGTTTGAAGACCGATCACCAGGCTAAGGTAATTTCGCCACTAGTTGAAAGTGGAAAGACTCGTCACTTCTGGATCAACGATGAGCTTCTTTACACAAAAGGAAGTTGCATCTTTGTCCAAGGATGGGGGACCTAAGAAAGGATCTTATAAAGGAGTGTCATGATACTCTTTAGGTAGGCCATCAGGGATGGCGCCTCACATTTGCCTTGTTAGAATGGGGTTACTACTGGCCTCGTATGTGAGATGATGTTGCAGAATACATGAAAACTTGTCTTATGTGCCAACAAGATAAGGTGAAAAGGAATAGGCCTCTTGAGATCTTGGAGCCATTACCTATCCCTAGGATACCATGGGAGAGTGTCTCTATGGACTTCATCTCAGCCTTGCCAAAAGTGGGGGAGTTTGGGTCGATCCTGTTGGTGATCGACAAATTCTCAAAGTATGCTACTTTCATCCCCTCACCATTGCACTGTTCAGTAGAAGAAGTAGCTTACTTGTTCATGAAGAATGTAGTAAGATACTGGGGTATGCCTCAGAACATTGTGAGCGACAAGGACTCAAGATTCACAAGAAAGTTTTAGTCAGAATTGTTCAAACTTCTTGGGACCATGCTCAACTTCTCAACAAGTAGTCATCCTCAGACTGATGACCAAATTGAGCGTTTTAATGCTTTCCTTGAAGAATACCTTCGGCACTTTGTCAGTGCCAATCAGAAGAATTGGGTGAACTTGCTCGATATCGCTCAATTTTGCTTCAATTTACAACAAAACTCTTCGTCAAACAAGAGCCCATTCGAGCTAGTAACCGAGCAACAACCACTAACGCCTCATACAGTCGTTGTCGGTTACCAAGGAACCAGCCTCACTCCTACAAGTTTACCAAAGAGTGGAACAAGAATACGAACATTGCCCGAGCATACCTTGAGAAAGCCGCTAGAAGAATGAAGAAATTTGAGGATCCCAAGCGAAGGCAAGATAAGTTCAAGGTGAGAGATTTAGTGCTGATAAAGTTAAATCTGGATAACTTGAAGTTCTTTCGTAAAGGCAACAGAAGCTTAGTTCGCAAATATGAATGACCATTTCCTATCACTGAAAAGGTGGAAAAAGTATCCTACAGGGTGAAACTGCTCGAATCACTTCGCAGATATCACCCGGTCTTCCATGCTAGTTTGTTAAAGCTGTATAATGCAAACAAGGAAGACCCCACTCGCACAACACTCCAAACCGGCCTACAGCTATTGTAATGACCTACCACAAAGAAAAGTTGAGCCTATTGTTGCGGATCGTCATGTCCAAGCCTCATCGACCAGGCCCACGCACATGGAGTATTTGGTAATATGGAAAGGGCTATCCGACGCCAAAGTTAGTTGGGAACTAGGCGTCGCTCTTCTCTCCTTCGCAGACAAGATTGAAGAATACTTAGCGAACAAGTCGACGAGGGCATCAACTTAACAACTGGGGGAGTGTGTCACGACCATTTGTCCAACAATGTTTGCATTGCCTTAGTGGTGGCACTATTTGTGTCTTTTTATCTTTTGTTAAAGGGTAGTTTAGTCATCAAAGTCTTAGTGGCATTTTTGTAATAAGGGAGTATGACTCCACTAGCAGATAGGATGTTTCCTTCTACTAACTTGTAAAATGTTTATCATCCACCTTGTAGGGGAGGTGGTAGTTCACTTGAGTCGGTTATCTTTGCATCATCTTTGATCACCTGCTCCCCTAGTGTCTTTTATTTTCATTACATGTATAGTGTCTTTTATTTTCATTACATGTATAGTGTCTTGTAACCTTTCCCTTAATGCAATATTATTGATATTTGCTTCTTTCTTATGCATTATGGTGTACTTTACTCTTGTTTCTTAGGTAACTGACCGAACATACTAACTTGATCGACAGGTTGATCAAGTGCCGCACGGGATTTGACTAACAACGTGATTTGCCCGTGACACCATGCCTTAGGGTGGTAGCCGAGGGCTAGGCTAGGGCTTGGCCTAAGGTTGGTTTGGGGTGGACTAGGGTCGACCTAGGTTTTAACTAGGATTGACCTAGGGTTAAAGGTTTTGGGACTAGGTTTTGACTAGGGCTTAGCTAGGACTAGGACTAGGGTTGACTAGGGTTAGACTTAGGATTTGACTATGGTTAAACCAGGGTCTAGGGGGTTGACCTAGGATTTAGTTGGGGATAACCATGGTTAAATTTTTTAACCATGGTTAAAGAGGGGTGTAAAAATTGGGTGCTTACAGTAGTAAATCAAATCACAGGAGGTATTCCGAGAGGAATTTGGAACTTGAGCAACTTGATATCATTAGCTTTCGATGTCAATGGCATTGCTAGAACCATCCCATCAACGATTAGAGGCTTAGAGAAGTTTCAAACGTTGTTTCTAGATGACAACAATATACATGGATCTATTCCAGATGATCTTTGTACTTTGATGCATTTGGGAGAACTATCTCTTCCCCTAAATAAGCTCTCTTGACCGATTCCTAATTGCATTGGGAATCTTAGTCAACTAAAGAATCTCGACCTAAACTCCAATTTATTTACATCTTTAATACCTTTGAGTTTATGGAGTCTTAGAGATCTCTCTTTTTTAAACTTATCCCACAACTGTCTACACGGGCATTTGCCTAGTGAAGTGAGAAATTTGGACCTCTCGTTGAATCAGTTATCTGGTAACATTTCAAGGATGATAGGTGGCCCCCAAAAACTCAATCACCTGAGCTTGTCGAGTAACTCACTACAAGGTCTTCTTTCACAATCCTTTCGAAATTCGATAGGCATGGAATTCTTGGATCTCTCTTTGAATAATCCATCAGGTGAGATTTCCAAGTCCATGGAGAAACTTTTGCTCCTCAAATATTTGGCTCTTTCATTTAAAATTAATAGGCTGCCAGAAGAAATTCCGAACAGGGAGCCTTTTACAAACTTCACAGATCAATCTTTTTTGGGGAATGACGCGCTTTATGGGCACACAGGATGATTTCATACCAGGAAGTCGACTTACTTGGGGTACGGATCGAGTTTCAATTCAGTATACAAAGGGACATTGTCTGATGGAATGGCCAGTGCTGTATAAGTTTTGAATTTCAACATGAGGGAGAATTTAGGAGTTTTGATGCAGAATGTCAGGTGTTGCGCTGTGTTCGACATAGAAATCTTGTTAAAATCATCACCACTTGATTTCAGAGCATTGGTTCTTCAGAATATGCCTAATGGAACTTTGGAAAAATGGTTCTATTCTGACAATTATTGCTTGGATCTGCTTGGGAGAATTAACATTATTATGGATGCTGGTTTGGCGATGGAGTATTTGCATCACAATTTTGTGGAGCCTGTGGTTGACTGCGACCTGAGGCCATCAAATGCTCCTGTTAGATGAAGAAATGGTCGCCCATGTGGGTGACTTTGGCCTTACCAAGATCTTAGCTGCAGATGAGTCTACAACACAAATTAAGACCTGTGGCAGTATAGGCTACCTTGCTCCTGGTAGGAGTTCTATCCCCATGGTTAATCCATCATTTATTTAATTGTTTACTAACAACACCAAACAGCCCCTAATGCCCATTTTCCCCTTTCAATCGTTATGCGGCTTGGCCTGATTAAAACTTACGTCGGCCTGATGATAGGACTAACATGAAAGACGTTGGTGCTAGGCCCGAGAAGATCAAATTGGAGTTTGTTCTCTACTTTGAAGGTTCTTCAAGTGTGAATCCTTGAAATTTGATGTGCAACGGCCTATGAAATTACACTGCAGTTGATAAGCTCTCTTTCTCTCTCTTACATTAACATACATGTCCCCATAGTGGGAAGCTGTGTAGAGTACATTTTAATTGCGTCTTACATCTCTACATTAAAATGTTAGTCCTCTAGCCCCAGCCGCATTTACTCCAAAATTTCGCCTAGACGCAAGATAGGGGTTAACACCTGGAGATCTGTGATTATTATAACAGTTTAAAAATTAAAAGTCAGAAAAAGAAAAAGGTTGGCGTAACACCCCAAGTTACATCTTTGGAAGGTTTGCGAGTGGGACTAGTAAAATCCTTAATGTTAAGTGGCTTCTTTGACAAAAGGAGAAAATACATTTACACCTTATGAGGTTTGATGAAAACACATAACCACTCTTAGGTTTTAGAAAATACATTAAGTACTCCTACTTTTCAAAATATTTACACTTAACATTCCTTCAATAAGTTGACCGTTAGTGGAATGATGATGTCATGGGATAAAATTATATGATATACCAAAAATATCTCTAAAGTTGTCATTTTTCATTTTTCTCATATGCGAAATTGTCCCTTCATTTTTAAATAAAATCAAATCCTCTAAGGATGAGCACGTGTCCTTTTTGACACTCCTTGAGGTGGCCACGTGTCCTTCTTGACACCCCTTGAGGTGGTCACGTGTCCTTTTAACACTCCTTGAGGTGGCCATGTGTCCTTTTTGACACCCCTTGAGGTGGCCACGTGTCCTTCTTGACACCTCTTAAGGTAGCCACATGTCCTTTTTAACACCCCTTAAATGGGGTTAGATTCACCCACCCCTATGGTTCACCTGGCTATACTTCGGGTTTTTTTTTTTTTTTCTAAATAATTCTTTTTTAAAATTTAATAATTGTTTTTAAGACTTTTTTAATTTTAAAATATTTTTAAAAATAATTAATGGGTGGGTGAACCCTAGGTGTGGCCACGTGTCCTTTTTGACACCCCTTGAAGTAGCCACTTGTCCCTTTTGACACCTCTTAACCGTGGTTAAGATTCACCCACCTCTAGGATTCACTCACCCATCCTTGGTTTTTTTTAATATTAATTATTTTTTAAAAATTTAAAAACTTTTTTCAAAGCTTTTTTAATATTAAAATATATTTTTTTAAAATTAATATTTTTTTTAAAAAAACCAAGGATTGGCGGGTGAACCCTTGAGGTGGTCACCTGTCCTTTTGGACACACTGAAGTAGCCACATGTCCTTTTTGGCACCCCTTAAATGGGTGAGATTTACCCACCCTTAGGATTCACCCGCCCATCCTTTGGTTTTTTTCTTTCTAAATATTAATTATTTTTTTAAATATTTTAATATTAAAAAAGTCTTAAAAACAATTATTAAAATTTTAGAAAATATTTATTATTTAGAAAAAAAAACCAAGGATGGAGGGGTGCACCATAGGGGTGGCTAACCCCATTTAAGGGGTGTCAAAAAGGACACGTGGTCACCCTAGAGGATTCGATTTCTATAACCCTTATCTATAATCTATAATCTATATCTATAACGTGAGAGCGAGGGGAAGGAGTTAACCACAGTTAATAGGAATTAAAAGGGACACATGTTAACCCGCGGTTGCGATTGAACTCACTAGTGGCACGTGCAATGCACGTAAGAGCGAGGGGAAGGAGTTAACCACAGTTAATAGGAGTTAAAAGGGACACATGTTAACCCACAGTGCGATTGAACTCTCCCCGAGTTCAATCGTGATTGGCTGTGATTCTAAATAGATAGATGAACAAGGGTAGTTTGGACATTAAATCAAAGGCAAGAGATAGTTTGGGAATTAAAACAAAACATTAAATCAAAATTTTGTTTAAAACAAAACACTAGTGGCAGGGTAGACGATTTTTCCGAAATTCTCTTACTACCCTTATATAAAAACAAAATTTTGATTTAATGTTTTCTTTTAATTCCCAAACTATCCCTTGCCTTTAATTTAATTTCCAAACCTTAAAATGAACACTTTGCAAGTTTTAAAGGGGTGAGATGTCTTTTCCTACGTGTTCCCTTTTTAACTCCCTTTAACTGTAGTTAAGATTTACTAAACTTTAGGGTTAATATTTTCAATCACAATTAAAAAGAGTTAACCACAGTTAAAAGGGGCACTTGGCAAGTTTAAAGGGGTGAGACGCCACTCCTGGTGGGGTGCGGTCCATTGCTCATCCACAAAATAATTAAATAAATAATATTTAATCAACATAATAAACTAAAATGATTATATTCTTCTACGAATTGGCTCATTTGTTTCTTGTTCAGCTAGATACCTATTTGGATAATTATCCGAGTAAACGAGTGCGGATACAAATCGAATTCGGATAATATTTAGATATTAACACCCTTAGCCCTACCCTACACATAGTGATAATTTCACCAAGATCTGCTTGGATTCCAACACGTGCCATTCCCAAAGCTTTTTTATAAAAACTAATATCACGGTTTTCTTTCCTCCGCCAAGAGTGGAAGATCGTTTGTCCCATTGAACACATTCAGTTACTGACATTCTTCTTGCTGATATTAGTATTTTTTTTCCCCCTTAATTAATTTTATCCCCAGTTCCTTTTTCCAGGTAGGAACTTGTTATTTTAACTTACGATTTTTTGTTTTTTTTTTTTTCCAAAGCAGACAAGAAACAAATGAAGTCCCAGCTTTAGCCCGCCCCCCCCCCCCCCCCCCCCCCCCCCCCCCCCCCAAAAAAAAAAGGATTTTTTGTTTTTTTTTTTTCCCAAGCAGACAAGAAACAAATCAAGTCCCAGCTTAGACCCCCCAAAAAAAAAAAAATAATTTATGCACAAATGAAAGTGATGTAAGAATTTACTTTTATTCTTTGAAATTAACCACTCACTTTAAGTTGGTAATCATCCCGTGTACAGTTCTTTTGGAGACCTTTTTCTTCATAATGAGATTCAGAACAATCTTGATCACACACTTACATTTATATACTATGATAAGGATGCTCTTTTTTCGATGTGCACTTCTTAAATCTGGAATTATTTGTTTATAATGAAGTGAAGCATAAAAAATTAAGTGAAACATGTGTTCCCTTAACTCAGGAACCAATTTTTAATGTATATTTATCTTTTATTTTCTTTATGTTTATGTAAAGTAAGATTGTTAATAAATTAGAAACAAATAGTGTTGTTCCTAGTCTAGGGGAATGTTGCTAATATTATTATTTAATTGGTGAAATCTTCAAATGAACTGATTTAGCTTAATAATATGTTACTGAAAAGGGTGTATGTTATGGGTTAATAAGACTCATTTACTTTTCAAGAAATTTGAGTTAATGATGAAGAGAGATGTTGAAACTTTTATCTGACACTGATCAACATTTTCTTCAGCTTGATGAGATGGTTAATATCAGTTGTCCTCTTCGAGACAGGTATCAAAATGCATATTTTCAGGGATTAAGAGATGCCTCAAATTATCTTTGGCGGTGCTCCCTTTCTCTACATATAGCTTATTAAGCTCTAGGATTTACTATCGTTGTTTACTAGAGTTTCTTCAACAAGCAAAGTTTGACGTCTTAGCAGCGAGTTTCTTAATCGTCTTCTTCTCAAGGTACTTTAGTTTACTCATTCATTGTTGCTCTATACATTTTTCTCACTCTAATTCAAGCGAGATGGGAGGAATTTGCTTTAACGCTTGCAAAATTAGGTTTTTTGCTATCAAATTTCACAATCTAGGTTTTTTTTTTTTACAGTCGAACTTATAATCGAGGGATTCTTCGTTCGTGCAGGAATTCGGTCGTATTATATGAGTCTTGATAATTATGTATATTCTTGCCTTATTTATTTTCTATTTGCGACAATTTGTGATTGTTGCCTAAGTTTGATGTTTATTTTTGTATACAATGCTGGAAAGAAAACTCTACAATATGAAGATTTGTGAATATGACGCATTGATTTTACTGCGTAATTGGGGAATTACCTCAATCAGACCTGCACTCTTTGACATCCATTAAACTCTTCATCCATTTGATTCATATTTTCTGTATAAAAATATCACCTAGGAACCCTCACTTCTCTTTTGGTTGTCTTTTGAGTATTTCTCCAGGTTTAATTATTGGCCTTATGGGTTTAGTTTCTTACTATACCATTTAGCGAGGTGTAGTTGCAGGTTTGGTCTTATATTTTGAGTGTTTCTTTGGGTTTAATTATTGGTATTATGGGTTTAATTTTTTCTAATTTCATTTAGCGAGGTGTAGTTGCAAATTTGGTTTTATATCTTGGGTTTCTTTGGGTTTAATTAGTGGTTTTTACATTGGTTCCATACTAATTAGATTAGTTTTGATGGCATAGAGCTGCCTGGAGATTGTTTTAAATGAAATCTTTGTGGTAGTTGGTATCAATATGCAGAGAATCAGACGAAAGCAATTTTTTATTAGAACGCCAGCCAGCCGAAAAATTTGCAGAATTTGGGTCTAACATCAATTGTTGTACTTCACGAAAATAGTAAGAAAAGACGATTGACTAAGGGAGGCAATTCAAAAATAAAAATGATATACATATGTATATTCTCTATATTAAGTAAATATTGGACTGAGACTGAAACTGAGTTTGTTATGGAGTCGACTGGAGTTTTCACAAACAAGCATAAGGCTGCTGCCCACTTGAAAGTTTGCTGGGATCTCATTTTGGATTGTTGGTATTGACAAATTGAATTATTGGTGATATAGTTTCAATGATTTTGATGAAGAGAAATAGAGTAGAACTTGTTTCTACTGTATGACAATCTACTCTGGGTGCTTCATTTTTTTTTTCTTTTTTCTTTTCTACCTCGGTATGATATATTTGTTCAAATTCATTCTGGTAGGTGATAGTAAAATGTCTTTGCTAGGATATTATTCTAAAGGTAAATTTCAAGTTATTACTTCCTTTAGAAGGGGATTCCAATCTAATGTTACTGCTCCAGATATGAGTAAATATTCTTCTGTAATCATATTCATCTGGCTCCTTGTTGTCTGTCTCATTCATTTATTATGTTTTGTGAATTTATCATTAATTTACTTAAAATTTTAGGATTAGGATTATATGATGTTGGTTTGTGAAGATTTTATGCTTAGACTATTTCTAATTGGATTAATTTTTTGTGTAGTTATTTTAGTTTGAATTGTTGATTGTATGATGAGCAGGGTGGTGTGAAAAAGGTTGTCATTTCAGCCCCGAGTAAGGATGCTTCTATGTTTTTATGGGTGTCAATGAGAAGCAATATAAGCCTAACAGTGACATTGTTTCTAACGTTAGCTGCATTTCGTGTTCCTACTGCATCATGTTTCGGTGGTTTACCGCACCATCAAATTTGAGAAGAAGGCCACATATAAACAAATCAAAGCTGTTATCAAGTAAGCATTTGTAATATTTCATTTTTTTAAAGTTTCTTTAGAGAAATAATTATGTGATCAGCTTTTGATATAAACAAAAAATGGATGCATACTTTAGGTGCTAATAGTAGTAGAATAGCATTGTTATGCACTTTCCACTAGAAGGAGTCTGTTTTTATGTTCTTATATTTTGTATATGTTTGTTTAATTTTGGTTATGTGTTCCCAGGAAATCTAATGCAAATTTCATATTCTGTACTGACTACAAATCGATGGACCATTGCCCATCAGTTTAGACAGTAATGGATTTTTTCCTTAATTGCTATAGCACAATGATTCACCGACCAGATGATCCATGCGACTGATTTTACTTCTTTATGGGATTGCATGCCATAATTATCCCGATCATTTAAAAATTGGGCTATAGTTCACTTAAACAGAGAAGGGGAAAATGCTTTAATCATCGGCATAAATTTGACAACCCAATTAGTAGCCTAATTTATTAGTTTATCAAGCTGCCTCTAGATCGATTTTGTGCGCTATGAGTTGAAAATTTATAGAATGAAATTTCAATCTTTATAGTGTGCCTTTGAATTTGTGCCCTATGAGTTGAAAATTTATAGAATGAGATTTTAAAAAAACAAATTTGGAAGGCATGAGATTTTAAATTTGATACATGTACCTTTATAAATTATACACCATAGGGAAAAAATAATACATCTTTTGAATCGATGATATATATATATATATATTTATGTGATAGCAATGAAAAAAACTGTTATAAAACATTAGTGTCATCATTGGTACATGACTACTAAAAATTGTCTATTCCTACATATCTTTATTTTATTCATAGATCTTGTAAGAAAATAACTTCGGAATAATCCGCACGTGCCTTGCACATGCCACACCAACTAGTCATTTAAAAATGAAGGGACAATTCATATATGAGAAAAATGGAAAATGACAACTTTAGATGGTATTTTTGATAGTTCATACCATTTTATCCCATGACACCATTGTTCCATCAATTGACTACCAGTCAACTGATGGAAGGGGTGTTAGTGTCAATATTTTGAAAAGTATGGGTACCTAATGTATTTTTTGAAACTTGAGGGGGTCTTTGTGTATTTTCGACAAACCTCAGGGGGTGTAAATGTATTTTCCCCTTTACAAAATTAGTATCTTTTATAACATTGTTGTAGCTGCGTTGGCCGTTGAGTTAAGAACAATATGATTGGGAAGTGGTAGCCGCACTGTTCCATTTTAGCAAAATTTATATGAGTTTAACTCAAATCAGTATTTGGAGGTAGGAGAGAGATGTGTCCGGTCATGAGAACTATCCGAATATGATGGGGTGTTCTATGCTTTTTCTCTGTGTTTCTAAACCCGACATAGGATAAAAGTTGTGGCTTGAGCTGTTGGGCCATCTGATACTAGTCTATATATAGAACCTGTTAGAAAGTAGTTTGAAGAGAGTCCAGATCCTCTCAAGAACATGCTTGAGAGAACTTCTTAAGCAATGTCAATTGGTTTTGCTTTTTTCTACTAAAACTCTATATTTGAATTAACATTAATTTTAGAGATTAATGCTGACCAATTAGGACTAACGGGACACATGGCACAATGGTGTGCATGATTAAGAGGTTTCCTCAAGAATATACTTTATAGGATCCGGTTTCGTTTGGAAAAACCTTTCAGAATGTCCCTTGATGTACTTGAGTCCTATTATAGAAGTGACCTTAGTCTTTCCTTAGCATATTTTATGTGTCTTTTGATATTTCAATGCGAGTGAAAGGTTCTCCATGAGATTATAAATTGGGGGTTCGGGCTTAACAAACATTTTGCTCAATATGTCAATAGTTTCAACACATAGATTGATGAGGAATGGTAGGCCGATTTTCCAGCTAGTGGACTCGCCCCTTATATGGAAATAAAGCAGGTAGGGCGAGTTTGCCCGAAAATTCGGCTTAGCATTCCCCAGGCCGGGCTTGATATATCTGAATAGGAGTCTAGGAGATCCTAATCTCAATATTGGTGAACCTATGACCCGAACCACCAGGCAGATTTGGGTTGAGTTTGGCACAGCCCATTTAAAGTAATAATAATTACTTTGGGTCTGGCTAGGCTCCTAAACAGTGGGTCATAATACATACATATATATATATATATATATATATATATAGTTAATTAACATCTATAAATATATAATTAATTTATCTGTTTAAACACTATCTAATTATTTTAAATGGTTTTGAGCTCTGGGTGCTTATTTTTACCATCACCTTGTATGGACTATAGATGGAAAGCTATTTTATACAAGCTAATGCAGTTTACTAATCTTGACCTTAGGATGGTTTCCATCACCTTCATTCCTACTTCTTTTAGTAGGACCCGTTTATTCTCATCCCATCATTACACATAAATGGCCGTTGCTCAATGAGCTTCTACTGCTGCCCCCTACACTTTCAAATTACTGTTATTTAAATCTTTTATATTAAAAGATGAAAGAGAACAGTGTTGCTTTTTTTACTTGTTTGTTTAACCATTCAACCAAAAAAAGGAGAGATTATGGGAAAGATGGAAAGAAACTCAGTGGGGTCTTGCGGAGAAACCGTCTGTCGCCCGAAAAAGCCAACACTGCATTCGCTACTTGGAGATGGTTTGAGTGAGGAACAGAGGAGTGGCTACTGTGACTGGTGGCAGTTTTGGCTGTCACAGTCAAGATGAAAATCAGTTATAAATTAAGAGTATGGAAAACACACAAACAGATTCATCATCATTCACAGTTTTCTTCAAGCTAGCCTCGTGAACCAAGACAATGGGGGCGGGCGAATCAGACTTTCCGCTGCACAACCTCGATAACCACCAAGGGAAGATTATCTTGATCATTTGGGCTGCTGTTGGTGTATTCACAATACTCATAGCCATCATTTTTTTTATGCACAAACAGTCCGCAAGGGTCCACCCGGCACCTCTAGAAGCTGAGTTATGAAACGAACTAGACAAACTATGTATTATTGATCATAGTAGATGGTCACTACGTGTTATCTCTTTAATTTTCAATGAAGAACTGATGGTTAGTTTGAGACTTTTAGATTTATGAAATTGCTTGTGTATATTGGTATTTTGGTAAATGGCTATATTGCTTGTGTATATTTTCAAGGAAGAACTAGACAAAATATTAGTATATTGCTTGTGTCTGGCACTCCTTTTATTTATATTGCTACTATTTAATCTTAGTGTTGTCATGTATCATATCAATTGTAATTTGTGGTAGGGATTTAGGTAGAAGGCGGTTGTTTAAAGGGATTTTCCTCAATCAGTTGTTTCTTACAAGAATTAAACAGAGAGAAGAGAAAAACTTCATTGTCCAATGGCAGTGATGCCAGCTGATATCCATTTCTTTTCATTTTGTTGGTTGGGGTTAGGAAAATCCCATGTTAAGGTTCTTATTATTTTTTTCTTCATCATGATTCAGGGAAAAAACAAAAACATGTGGTATTTTGTTAGGGTTGGACCGTGACAGTTTTTGTTTTTTTTTTTTTGTTTTTCCTGAATCATGATGAAGAAAAAAATAATAAGAACCTTAACATGGGTTTTTCCTAACCCCAACCAACAAAATGAAAAGAAAGGGATATCTGCTGGCATCACTGCCATTGGACAGTGAAGTTTTTCTCTTCTCCTACCCTCTGTTTAATTCTTGTAGGAAACAACTGATTGAGGAAAATCCCTTTAAACAACAGCCTTCTACCTAAATCCCTACCACAAATTACAATTGATATGATACACGTCAACACTAAGATTAAATAGTAGCAATATAAATAAAAGGAGTGTCAAACACAAGCAATATACCAATATTTTGTCTAGTTCTTCCTTGAAAATATACACAAGCAATATAGCAATTTACCAATATACACAAGCAATTTCATAAATCTTAAAGTCTCAAACTAACCAACGGTTCTTCCATGAAAATTAAAGAGATAACACGCAATGACCATCTACTATGATCAAGAATACATAGTTTGTCTAGTTCGTTTAGTAACTTAGCTTCTGGAGGTGCCGGGTGGACCCTTGTGGACTGTTTGTAACACTTCAAAAAGCATAAAAAAACGATGGCTATGAGTATCGTGAATACACCAACAGCAGCCCAAATGATTAAGATAATCTTTCCTCGGTGGTTATCGAGGTTGTGGAGCGGAAAGTCTGATTCGCCCGCCCCCATCATCTTGGTTCACGAGGCTAGCTTGAAGAAAATTGTGAATGATGATGAATCTGTTTGTGTGTTTTCCATACTCTTAATTTATAACTGATTTTCATCTTGACTGTGACAGCCAAAACTGCCACCAGTCAAAGTAACCACTCCTCTGTTCCTCACTCAAACCATCTCCAAGTAGCGAATGCAGTGTTAGCTTTTCCGGGTGACAGATGGTTTCTCCACAAGACCCCACTGAGTTTCTTTCCATCTTTCCCATAATCTTTCCTTTTTTTGGTTGAATGATTAAACAAACAAGTAAAAAAAGCAACACTGTTTCTCTTTCATCTTTTAATATAAAAGATTTAAATAACAATAATTTGAAAGTGTAGGAGGCAGCAGTAGAAGCTCATTGAGCAACGGCCATTTATATGTGTAGTGGGATGAGAATAAACGGATCCCACTAGAAGAAGTAGGAATGAAGTTGATGAAATTAACTATCCTAAGTTCAAGATTAGTAAACTGCATTAGCTTGTATAAAAATAGCTTTCCATCTATAGTCCATACAAGGTGATGGTAAAAATAAGCACCCAGAGCTCAAAACCATTTAAAATAATTAGATAGTGTTTTAAATAGATAAATTAATTATATATTTATAAATGTTAATCAACTATATATATATATATATTATGACCCACTGTTTAGGAGCCCAGCCAGACCCAAAGTAATTACTTTAAATGGGTGGTGCCAAACTCAACCCAAATCTGCCTGGTGGTTCAGGTCATAGGTTAACCGATATTGAGATTAGGGTCTCCTATTCACATATATCAAGTCCGGCCTGGGCAATGCTAACCCGACTCTTCGCGCAAACTCGCCCCACCTGCTTTATTTCCATATGAGGCGCGAGTCCACTAGCTGGAGAAAATTCCTCATTAATCTATGTGTTGAAACAATTGGCATATTGAGCAAAATGTTTGTTAAGCCCGACCCCCAATTTATAATCTCATGGAGAACCTTTCACAGGCATTGAAATATCAAAAGACACATAAAATATTCTAAGGAAAGAATAAGGTCACTTCTATAATAGGACTCAAGTAAATCAAGGGACATTTTGAAAGGTTTTTCAAATGAAACCAGATCCTATCAATTATATTCTTGAGGAAACCTCTTAATCATGCACACCATTGTGCCATGTGTCCCGTTAGTTCTAATTGGTCAGCATTAATCTCTAAAATTAATGTTAATTCAAATATAGAGTTTTAGTTGAAAAAAAAAAAAAACCAATTGACATTGCTTAAGAAGTTCCCTCAAGCATGTTCTTGAGAGGATCTGGATTCTCTTCAAACTACTTTCTAACAGGTTCTATATATAGACTAGTATCAGATGGCCCAACAGCTCAAGCCACAACTTTTATCCTATGTCGGGTTTAGAAACACAGAGAAAAAGCATACAACACCCCATCATATTCGGATAGTTCTCATGACCGGACACATCTCTCTCCTACCTCCAAATACTGATTTGAGTTGACTCAGATTTTGCTAAAATGGAACAATGCCGCTACCACTTCCCAACTCATATTGTTCTTAACTCAACGGCCAACGCTGCTACAACAATGTTATAAAAGATACTAATTTTGTAAAAGAAGCAACTTAACATTAAGGATTTTGCTAGCCCCACTCGCAAATCTTCCAAAGACGCAACTAGGGTGCTACGAATGTCCAGCATTTTCTGACTTTTAATTTTTAAACTGTTCTAATAATCAAAGATCTCCACGTGTTAACCCCATCTTGCGTCTATGGGAAATTTTGGAGTAAATGTGGCTGGGGCTAGCAGTCCTCTGACTAACATTTTAATGTAGAACAGTAAGACACAATTAAAATGTACTCTACACAGCTTCCCACTATGGCGACATGTATGTAAATGTAAGAGAGAGAGAGCTTGTCAACTGCAGTGTAATTTCATAGACCGTTGCACATCAAATTAGAAGGATTCACACTTGAAGAACCTTCAAAGTAGAGAACAAACTCCAATTTGATCTTCTCGAGCCTAGCACCAACGTCTTTCATGTTAGTCCTATCATCAGCCGACCTAAGTTTTAATCAGGCCAAGCCAAGCCGCGTAACGATTCAAAGGGGAAAATGGGCATTAGGGACTGTTTGGTGTTGTTAGTAAACAATTAAATAAATGAGGGATTAACCATGAGGATAGAACTCCTACCAGGAGCAAGGTAGCCTATACTGCCACAGGTCTTCAGTTGTGTTGTAGACTCATCTGCAGCTAAGATCTTGGCAAGGCCAAAGTCGCCCACATGGGCGACCATTTCTTCATCTTAACAGAACATTTGATGGTTTCAGGTTGCAGTCTGCCACAGGCTCCACAAAATTGTGATGCAAATACTCCATCGCCAAACCAGCATCCATAATAATGTTAATTCTCCCAAGGAGATCCAAGCAGTAATTGTCGGAATACAACCATTTTTCTAAGCTTCCATTAGGCATGTACTGAAGAACCAATGCTCTGAAATCTAGTGGTGAGGATTTTAACAAGATTTCTATGTCGAACACAACGCAATACCTGACATTCTGCATCAAAACTCCTAAATTCTCCCTCATGTTGCAAATTAAAAACTTATACAGCACTGGCCATTCCATCAGACAATGTCCCTTTGTATACTGAATTGAAACTCGATCCTTACCCCCCAAGTAAGTCGACTTCCTGGTATGAAATCATCCTGTGTGCCCATGAAGGGCACCATTCCCCAAAAAAGATTGATCTGTGAAGTTTGTGAAAGGCTCCCTGTTCGGAATTTCTTCTTGCAGCCTATTAATATTAAATGAAAGATCCAAATATTTGAGGAGCAAAAGTTTCTCCCTGGACTTGGGAATCTCACTTGATGGATTATTCAAAGAGAGATCCAAGAATTCCATGCCTATCGAATATCCAAAGGATTGTGGAAGAAGACCTTGTAGTGAGTTACTCAAGCTCAGGTGATTGAGTTTTTGGAGGCCACCTATCATCCTTGAAATGTTACCAGATAACTGATTCAACGAGAGGTCCAAATTTCTCACTTCAATAGGCAAATGCCCGTGTAGTGTAGACAATTGTGGGATAAGTTTAAAAAACAGAGATCTTTAAGACTCCATAAACTCAAAGGTATTAAAGACGTAACTAAATTGGAGTTTAGGTCGAGATTCTTTAGTTGACTAAGATTCCCAATGCAATTTGTAATCGGTCCAGAGAGCTTATTTAGGGGAAGAGATTGTTCTCCCAAATGCATCAAAGTACAAAGGTCATCTGGAATAGATCCATGTACATTGTTGTCATCTAGAAACAACCTTTAAAACTTCTCTAAGCCTCTAATCGTTGGTAGGATGGTTAAAGCTAATGATATCAAGTTGCTCAGGTTCCAAATTCCTCTCGGTATTTGTGATCTGATTTACTACTATAAGCACCTAATTTTTATACCCCTCTTTAACCATGGTTAAAACTTTTTAACCATGGTTATCCCTAGCTAAACCCTAGGTCAACCCCTAAACCCTAGTTTAACCCTAGTCAAACCCTAGTCAACCCTAGGTCCTAACCCTAGCTAAGCCTTAGTAAAACCTAGGCCCAAAACCCTTAACCTTAGGTCAACTGTAGTTAAAACCTAGGTCGACCCTAGTCCACCTCGAACCAACCTTAGGTCGAGCCCTAGCCTAGCCCTAGGCTACCACCCTAGGGCATGGGCCCAAGACCCTTATCAAACCCTTATACCTCGCCCTGGGCCCAAGCAAGGGCCCAAAAATTCAAACAAATCCCAACCGTACCGCGTGCATGCTGGGCCAGGCTCTCTTCGGGATAAAAACCGATATTGGCGGTAGAAACTCTACCTCCATTATATTTTTTAACTGCCCCCCTGTGTGTAAGCACGCCTTTTGGCAGCCCTACTCCCCTTTGCGACTCTGCCTACCACCGTCCTTATGCCCTCTGTATCCCCAACTCCCCCTTCTATAAATTCAAGCAACCCCCTTCATTTTGCCCAGTTGAAACTCCCCTCCTATCGGATATTCTAAAGCAAACACGCCCTGCCCAATGTCTTGTTCCACCCAGTTCTTTACCAAAGACCAGACTAGAAGCTCTAAAACCTCCAGTGGTTATTACAGGTCCTCACCCAGTTGTGAGCACAGAATTTTACTCCGCCTCACGGGAGGTATGTTGTGAGCACGGAGGTATGTTCAATGGAGATTCATACTCTCTCATCTAATGATTTTAGAAGCGCTCTCATTCGAGCTTTCCAATAGGCATAATTATTCGCATCAAATAATGGGGGACAAGAGATGGATCCTCCTTCTCTTTGGAGATTCATATTCACCAAAAATATGAGGCAAGATCATACTAACAAGTTAGTGAACCCGCTCTGATACCAATTGAAAAATCCAGTGAACCTCAAATCTAAGGTTTGTGTTGAGAACTCACAAAATCAAGGGGATGGTTAGGTCTCCCTACATGTCTATCTACCATTTTTAATATTTTAACAATTAAGTTATTAACTTAGGAGATGATGAACTTAAAGTGCGGAAATAGAGAGAAACAAGCAAACCATAACACAAGGATTTTTATGTGGAAACTCTTTCGGAAAAACCCACGGGACCTAGTTCAGCCAAGAGATATCATTAAGACAAAGTCAACAAGAACTTACAAGACTCGAACTTGACTCTTTCGGACTCGGCACTATGATCCTTCAGTTCTTAGTCCTCCACGCCTCAAAAAGTCATCACGAACTCACAAGCCTCGTGATCAACCGCAGCCGCTCGTACTTCTTTTAGATCTCCAAAACAACCACGATCTTCCGATCGATCTCTGTCAATGACGGCTTCGGATTCCACCGACCAAATCACACATCCACAATCCTTCTCGGATCGATCTCCTTTGCAAAGGCTTCGGAACACTCCGGCCACACGGGACCTAGTTCAGCCAAGAGATATCATTAAGAAAAAATCAACAAGAACTTACAAGACCGAACTTGACTCTTTCGGACTCGGCACTATGATCCTTCAGTTCTTAGTCCTCCACGCCTCAAAAAGTCATCACGAACTCACAAGTCTCGTGATCAACCATAGCCGCTCGTACTTCTTTTAGATCTCCAAAACAATCACGATCTTCCGATCGATCTCTGTCAATGATGACTTCGGATTCCACCGACCAAATCACACATCCACGATCCTTCTCGGATCGATCTCCTTTGCAAAGGCTTCAGAACACTCCGGCCAATTTGTTATATCCAGAACAGGTTGATGGTTTGATTAAAATCAAATCGTAGATGGACTCCATCAATGGGAAAGTCCAAGTAAGCAAGAATGGGACAATGACTTGCAAAAACTAAGATGGAAGAAGGACTAACAAAGGGGATGAGAGAAAATAAAAAATGGAGTTTCTATGAACTCTAGAGATAGTTAAAAATACTCTCAATCCTCTCCCAAAGTCACTTTTTCGGACTAGAAGGGTTCTAGTTAAATAGAGAACCAAAACCAAGTTAATAGAAGTTGCTAAAATGAAAATAGCAAGAAAAACCATATCAGGGTCGACCCTGGACACTTTGGGTCGACCCAAATGTGCACTTGGGTCAACCCAAGTGTCTCTCAGGGTCAACCCTCAACTAATTACATTCTGGATTTTTTCTTCATACGAAAACAATCCATATCAGGGTCGACCTTGACTGTTTTCAGTCGACCGAGATATAAAAATATTTTTTAGCTCTTGTTTCATTCACAAAAGTTGTAGATCGTTTTAACCAGGTCGATTTGATATATTATGGAGCAAAATCAAAGCTACGGTTTGTGAGATATGTTTCTTACAAGCAACCTTAGTTTTTTAAGAACTTTAACAACCTTTAACTTATTTTGGGCTTACATATCTAGTCACTTAGGGTCCATATGATTAGTCTAAGTCAATTTTCACCTAAGGTATCATATTATGATTATTCTAAGTCAATTATCACCTAAGGTAACATGGTATCTAGGTCACTTACCATCCTATGAGTGAAACAAAGGATATAAGCGAAATTTCTTCAACAGGTCTTCTTCAGTCTTCATCTTCACTTGTCGAGGATGTTTGAAGGCAATGACACAATATACACTAGACTCATTTTTTTTGACACCTGAATAAGCTAATACTAAAACATGGACTTTACAAACCCATTTAGGACGATGAGTATTGCTCACAGCACAAGGCCTGTGGTTCTTATGCCCTACAACTTACCGTCGTGGATGTGCTTGAAGCAACCGAATTTCATTTTTTTCTTACTTATTCTCGGTCCCTCCGGGCCAGGAAATGTCATTGATGTGTACATGAGGCCTCTAGTCGAAGAGTTAAAGGACTTGTGGACGAATGGGTTGCCATTTATGATACGTCAAAAAATGAGACATTTGTAATGCGTGCGGCATTGCTCTAAACCATTAGCAACTTCTCAGGGCATGCCATATTGTCAGGTTGGAGCACAAAAGGGCAGTTGACATGCCCTTCATGCTACAAAGAGACTTGCCACTTATACCTGTCTAAAAGTAGGAAGCATTGCTACATGGGACACTGACGTTTCTTAATGGTGGATCACAGGTTCCGGAAAAATAGAAACTCTTTCGATGGTAATTCTAAGTTTAGATGTGCTCAAACTACAATGTCTGGGCCTGATGTGTTGCGTTAGTTAGAGGGTAGTATATTCTCCCTTGGAAAGCAGACTGGGCAAAAACGATCAAAGCAAACTGGCCATGAGGATATGCCCTATAATTGGAAGAAGACTAGTATATTATTCAAGTTATCATACTAGAAGCATAATTTGTTGAGACACAATCTTGATGTAATGCATATTGAGAAAAATGTATGCGATAATGTGCTCGGGACTTTGTTAGGTTTGGAAGGAAAATCTAAGGATGGCTTAAAAGCTCGACTCGACTTGGTTGATATGGGCGTAAGACAAGCACTTCACCCTAAGTTCTAGCCTGGTAGAAGCAAAGTTTATCTGCCCCCTGTATGCTTTTCGATGGACAAGAATGAGAAAGAGTTATTTTACGGGGTTTTGAAGAGTGTGAAGGTTCCAGATGGTTACTCATCAAATTTTGCGAGACATGTTAATGTCCAAGAGCATAAAATTTATGGACTGAAGAGTCATGACTCTCATATTATAATGCAACAATTCTTACCATTGCCTGTGAGGAAGGCATTGCCGAAGAACGCAACTTCAATCCTAAATGAATTGAGAAACTTCTCTCTGATATTATGTTCACAAGTCTGTCAGGTCGAGGATTTGAGATGGTTAGAGGAGAAAATTTCACTTATGCTTTGTCATTTAGAGAGAATTTTTTCACCGGCATTCTTTGATGTTATGGTACACTTGCCTATACACCTGACCACAGAGGCAAGGCTAGGTGGACCTGTCCAATACCGATGGATGTATCCCATCGAAAGGTATGCCATCAATTATAATTGATCAAACGTTGAAACTTCTTGTTATAATTGTCTTGTTGTCTTACCTAAATTTAATTTGCATAGGTACCTATATACACTGAAATCTTATGTGCGTAATCATACTCGACCAGAGGGTTGCATTGCTGAAGGATACTTGGTGGAAGAATGCTTGACATTCTGCTCAAGGTACCTAAATGATGTGGAATCGAGATTGAACAGACTGGTGATAAATGAGGATTAAACTCCAGTAGGGGGGCGCAGCCATTCACTCTAAGTGAATTAGAATGGCAGCAGACACATCATTATGTGTTGTTCAACTCCGACGAACTCACAACATATCGAGAGTAAGACAAATATTATGAAGACTTTCCTCTATTATCTTTTGTTTATTTTTCAATTGTTACTTAAAAAATGAGATTTGAGCAACGCACATCGAATGGTTCCTTGCAGTCAGCACATAAATGAATTGAGGATGACCAATCCCAAACTTATTAGATCAGCTCCCCACGAACTTCAAAAAAAGCACAACGAACAATTTAGCTTATGGTTTAGGGGCTATGTAAGTCCTATTTTCTTAATTGGATACATTTGTTCCCATCCCATTATTTATGTTTTGAGATTTTAATTAATTGCATTTTGGTCTTCAAATAGGTTCAACTACTGTTTTGAGATTACATGGCTCTCATACGGTCCACAAAAAGCCGCAAAAAGGTTTCAGGGCTACGTAATAAATGGATATAGGTTTTGTACAACACTTAGGGAGCGTAGACGTAAGAGTCAAAATAGTGGTGTTGCGGTCATAGCAACGACTACAAGCTATGCAACTTCTAAGGACAGAACCCCCATTGTCATAGATATTACCTACTATGGTCGCTTAACAGACGCAGTCCAATTGACATATTCCTAAAAGCTTAAACTTTTTATTGTTTAGGTGCGATTGGGTTGATGTGAAGTCATAGGGTAGAGGAATAAAGACCGATGCGTTTGGGTTTAAACTCGTGAACTTCACACGCTTGCTCCCGGCACACTTGGTGTTAAGTGAACCCTATGTTATATCATCTCAGGTAGAGCAGGTATTTTATGTCGAAGATCCAATGGAAGAAGATTGGCATGTCGTCATCAAGACTAAACCAAGAAACTTATTTGACATGAATGAAGAATCTTTTGTGGATGATTGTGCATTTAGGGAGAACGAGTTATTTAACGACCAACAATTGGATGACACCTCACCTAATATGATCAAGGTGCTAGTTGGGTGAGATTAGGGATTACTGGAGCAACTGTTGATGCGCCCCCTCAAGTGCTACAACAACAAGTTTCTTCTACTAAATCCAGTGATGAAAAAGTTGAGAATTCAGACTAAAATGATGAAACAGATACAAACGACTAATAGTTTTAGTCAGCTTATGTAATTGCTTGATGTTGAATGATGTAATTAGTTGCTACCATGTAATATCACGATGTAATTAGTTGCTACTATATAATATTTGAAACACATAAATGAATGAGAATTTGACCTTCAATATATTATTTTCATGTTAGTGATCTCAATCTATAGACTTTTATGTGTTTAAACTCTCGAATTATTATAAATCTGCTCTAGGTTGTTTATTTTCATATTAGTGAAGAAATCCATAGACTTTTGTGGTGCATAAACTCTCGAACTATGATAAATCTGCTCTAGGTTGTTTATTTTCATGTTAGTGAAGAAATCCAGACTTTTATGTGTTTAAACTCTCGAATTATGATAAATCTTTTCTAGGTTGTTTATTTTCATGTTAGTGAAGACATCCATAGACTTTTATGTGTTTAGACTCTCGTATTCCTAGATAAATCTGTTATAGGTTGTTTATTTTCATGTTAGTGAAGAAATCCATAGACTTTTATGTGTTTAAATTAAGTAATTATAAAAAATCTGCTCTCAGTGGTTTATTTTCATGTTAGTGAAGTAATCCATACACTATTAAATGTTGGTTCTCTGTAATTATGAAAAATCTTCACTGGGTTGTTTATTAGATGTTAGTGAATAAATTCATACACTTTTATGTGCATAAAATTTGTAATTATGGAAAATTTGTGATGAGTTATTTATTTTACAGATGGACCCTACACAGTCACTGGGGGGCAGACCTCTACCCCCAACACATCTACTGCTGCATTACCCCCTCCCCCTCCAGGACGCATTAGGAGGGGTCGAGGCAAGAACAGGAGCCTCAACCTGCACAGACTACCTCCTGGGGTGAAAAAGAGGGTAGTCATTGATGATAGAGCGCAACCTGTAGAGAAGGCTGCGAAGATGTTGGCTGATTACCTAGGTAATCTTGCCTGAGATGGGCATTTGTTTCAGCTTGATGTGGCCAGTTGGATTCACATCCCTGCGGAGCAAAAACAACGAGCTTTCCAGTTGGTTCGGGTAAGAATCAAAAATATCTTAAATTGCTTTAATTTTTAGTTTTTAATTACATATCTTTTTGTTTATTATTTGCTCATAGTTTAATTATATGAAATCGTGTTTCAGGAACATTGAACCATTCGCAGAAAAATTCATTCTTGCCTCCCTTGGGCATAAATACCGAGATTGCAAGTCGAAGCTGCGCCGGGAGAACATCACCCCGGGGGTGGTGGCTGCCCAGTGGCCTACATTGGTAGCTTTTTGGTTCTCTGAGGAGGGCCAGGTATATATATATTTTTTTCATCATTCTAATAGGTAACATAAATAAATTGTGCTTAAACTCTCTTAATTAACCATAATTTAAATTTGTTGTAGAAATGAAGCGGAACAAATAAAAAAAATCGCACGAAATAGAAGGTCCCACATACAAGCAACACGAAGAGCTTCACCAGAGTTAGGCATGAGGCGGTATGTTCAATTGGATTTGTTAAAATATTTTTTTGTAATTTATTTGTATTTTATTGACTAAGTTTAAATTTTACTATTGTGACTATCATAGCGAGCTACAAGCCCCTCTCAGACACCCTCAAGTCGTCCAGAGGTCTACATCCTCATGCACCTACACAAGGATGGCATGCCAGTGCACGCAGAGGTGGGCGAAAACATTGTATGTAAACTTAATTATTTGAATATCTTAGAATTTCCCCTTTTACCTACGAAATATCAACTTTTTTATGTGTTTGCAACGCCAGATGCAGGAGTTGATGGCACAGACACCGGAGGGCTCGCAGGATACCACGAGCTGAGATGATATCTTTGCTCAGGTCATGGGGCCTGAGAGAGCTGGACGTGTCCGTGGAGTTGGGTTAGGCCCGACCCCCACCTAGTTATGGGGGTCACGATTTGCGAGTCACTCCGGTGCCTCTTCGGTTGATCCTCAGACTACCGAGAGGATCAAAGCTCTCGAGGAGACAGTGGCAAAGAAAGACGAGCTGCTGGTGGACACTCAGATTCGTCTGGCATCCTTGGAGCATTTTGTGCAGGATTTCATAGCGGGACAAGGATTTAATATAAGAAGTATTAATTATTACTTTTTAATATTGAGATATTCATTCATTGATTTAACCAATTTTTTCACAACAGGGTGCAACTCTGCCTTCTATAACACCACACACAACTATTATTTTATACAATTTTTTCACAAAATATTTTAGTTATAATTTTAAATATTTTATATATCATGGTGGTGGTGGGTAGTGGTGGTAGTGGTGGTGGGTGGGTGTATGGTAGTGGTGGGTGGTGATGGTAGTGGTGGTGGTGGGTAGTTGTGGTAGTGGTGGTGGTAGTGGTGGTGGGTAATGGAGGTGGGTAGTGGGTAGTGGGTAGTGGGTAGTGGGTAGTGGTGGTGGTAGTGGTGGGTAGTGGTAGTGTTATTGTTGTGGTGCATGTCAAATGAAACCTTGAATCTAATTGGCAAAAAAAAAAAAAATTTGTCATGCCTTGGTACTAATCCATGGGTTATTTGAAAAGCAACAATAAATTTGATACATAAAAATCGGATATGTTAGGTATTGATGCACACTTGAGTTGTTTGAAAAGAAATCATGGACATACCTACCAAAAAAAAAAAATCTGCCATGTATAGTTATAGTCTATACTTGAGTTATTTGGAAAGGAAACCATGAATACACTTATGTAAAAATTTGTCATGTTTAGTTATGGACACATACTTGAGTCATTGTGAATAGAAACCAAGGACATACTTCAATCACTAAGTCATGCTTAGGCTTTGCTCTATACTTCAGTTGCCTTGGAAGGAAACCTTGAATGTAATTGGATAAACATATTGTGAGCACTGGATTTCGCCCTCACAGAAAAGATGAGTGATTTTGAGTTGCCACTTATTAATTCAGAAGGGATAAGTCCTCGGGTTATGGATAATGTCTTGGTCTGCAATAGAGTTCTAGGTAAGAGGTTCAATTAAGTCCGGGGAAGGTGTTAGGCACCCTGAAACTTCCATTTTACAATGCTTTCCTACTTGGTAGGTGTAAGACAATTAAAATCAAGTTGTTGTTCAAATGCCTAAGTGTTTAAAGTAATACTAACCCAAGAAAGAAAAAGCTAATTAGGGTTGAACCCGGATTGAGTTGCCTATGTACTCACAAGGGTGAGATCAAACCAAGGGTAGTTCTGGCACATGGGCCCGTGCCAAGGCTAGGATGTGTGTGTGTGCACCAAGGGTGGCTAATGGACTAATCCAGAGGTTACGGTTTGGTTGACCGCAGGGCCGGCCCAAACCATTTGGAGGCCTAAAGTGAGAATTCTAAAAGGGGCCTTTTTAAAAAAATATATTATTAAAAAAATGAACTAAAATGTATTTTTCTTGCTTTTTGAGATGCAAAATTACTAATTAAACTTTTGTATTCAAGTTTTCCAAATATATCATTTTCAATTAATAACATAGCTAATCAGCCTAATCCACTTAATCGTTCTTGTGACATAGTCGATCCTAGGTAGGATTTTATCAATTTCAGTTTTGAAAAACTTCTTTATGCATACGTAACTGTTACAAGAATTGTTAATAAAATTCTGGGGCCTTCATATTTTGGGGCCTTCATTTTTTTTACATATGAGGGAACCAAACCATATATTTTAGCGTCGGGGATTTCAAGTGGTCAAACTCTCAATCTAATCTTTGCTCTCATACTTGAGGTTTTAGGTAAGGGTTAGAGTTTCTTTTCCTTATAAAAATTTTTTGCCCTTCATTTTTTTAGTTAGTCATAGATGGTTAGTACTCATGAGTATGTTTGGAAGTTTAGTGCCATTTTCACGGAGGCATTATGAGAAGACTTCAAATTCTCTCAAGTTGTAACGGGACTCTTTGGAGTCCAGTTATGCCCATGAGGTTGCCATGTGTCTCTATTGATATCTCTTACATGTGGATAGGATTCATCAATCCCTAGTGTTCACCCATATATCCTTAGTTTTAAAAAATAATCAATTTTTTTAACCTAGATTAAAATTAATTAACTCCTACAATTAATTTTTTTTAATATTCTTTCCTAAAAACCAAAGAATGGTGGGTGAATCCTAAGAGTGGTGAATATTAACCACAATTAAGGGGGTGTCATTAGGGACACGTGACAACATCAGGGCCATACATACCGTACACCAGGGAATCCAGTTACAACTTGAGAGAATTAAGCAGTCAAATCCTCTACGGTGATAACCGGATTTGGCAAATCCGGTTATCACTCCTAAAGGTCGCCACATGTCTCCTTTGACAACCCTTAACCGTGGGTAAGATTCACCCACCCCTAGGGTTCACCCACCCATCCTTGGTTTTTTTTTTTTAATATTAATTATTTTTAAAAAATTAAAAAAATATTTTTAGAGTTTTTTTAATATTAAAAATAGTTTTTTAATTTTAAAAAAATAATTAATATTTTTCTAAAAACCCAAGGATGGGTGGGTGAACCCTAGGGGTGGGTGAACCTTACCCACGGTTAAGGTGTGTCAAAGGAGATACGTGACGACCTCTAGGGGTGATAACCAGATTTGCCAAATCCGGTTATCACTGTAGATGATTTGGCTCCAATTAAGAATCATGTGAGAAATTTTCCAATTTCTACAACGACATGGCATCGTTGTCCATTTTTACAATATCCTTTTCTACGCAACGTTGTATGCAATTTTGTATGACCCATTTTCCGTATTTTTCAATTTATCGTGAAACATTTAATTTTTCAACGATTAGTTTTCTTTATCACCACAATTTGAGTTTACCGTATTGTTTGGAAGCGTGCAGCTGTGAGTCTCTTAACTTTTCTAAGAACACTGAATAAATACTTTCTACATTTATTACCGCATGCTTGTACGGGATTTCTGCATTATCTTTTGTTTTGTGAAATGACTTAAATACCTGTAACTGCAAGGTGTAATTACCAAAGCCCATCATGAAAGCTCCTTTGATTAACTGGTTAACGTGGCAGCCACACCAACATTTTTGGTGCTTCCATTTTTTTGGCCCAAAGCCAGGGCTTTGAATGGCTTTATGGACGGTCCAGCCCTAGTTGCTGGGTTGATCACGTGTATGGTTTTAGTCCCCTTTAACCTATGGTTAGTCCCTGAGTAGACTTAAAATAGGCCCGTAGGCTGAATGATATATTTAATCAAGGTTTAGTTTTTTGCTACCGGGATTTTTATATCAAATTAAACCCATGTTTGTTTCTACCCCATTTTGAGGGTACAGGTTTTAAGCCCGGTAGGCCAAGGTGAGCCCGGTCAAAGGTAGCAGATTAGGCCCGGTAGGCTAAATGATTTTAACCGAGGAAGGTTTTGCTAACCGAAAATTAATGGGACTCAACCATGGTTAGGGCTGCTATCCATGGTAAGAGGCCAAAAGCGATACCATTTTGGTCCACTTAGTAATTCAGAACCTTTTAGCACTTTCCAGATTTTTTCATGGGGTTTAAGGGATGCGTTAACCATGGTTTTTTAATTTTAACCAAGTTGGTTTTTAACCCTGGTTCCAGGTTCCAAGCAAGGCCGTGTAGGCCTCAGATGGTAAATTACAGAACCTTATGAATTCCTACCCGGTCCTGTGGTCCTGTGTAAAGGTCCAAAATACAGAAAATCCGAAATGGGCGGTAGAGAGGTTCCTATCGCCATTTCCCAGTCTACCATTTTAAACCCCAGATTTGCTGGCTTGTGGTTTGGTTAGGGATGGACCAAGGGTTGGCTGGGACCCACGATTGGAGAGGGGGGATTCAAGGAATTTCACTGGGACCCTTTAGTGGGGCTAGGGGATGGTCTGGATTTGCCCCACAGATGTCTGAACTCACTGTACTGGTAACTCAAAATGGCGTAGCTGCATTTACCGCAATTCTAGACAGTGGTTGCTTTTAAAAAGAATTTTGACCAGGTTTAGTAGTCCTGAGATCCCTGGAAGGACCAGGTGTATATCGGATCCTAAGGACCAACCTGGGCCCTAGAATGGATCAGTGCCCAACAAGATGGTGCTACCAGGGTCTGCAAAAAGCATGGTCATGAATGGTGTAATTTTTCTACCGCCATTCCTAGAATTTTTCAGAAAATTTGCATTTATCCCCTTGGGGTTTGATTCCACGATTTTGTCTAAGGGGATTCCTCATGGCCTTAAAGACCCCCAAACACAAGGTTGTTTTTTTTGTGCAGGGTGGGCCATGTGCCCGAGTTCAATCACTCAAGGGGTTACCCATGCCTATAAGATGGCAGGGGGGACCACTATCCTTGGTTTTTATACAGAACACAAAGAACAAAGGACCCCTGGAATTAGGACCAGGGTCTTACAATGAGTTTGCCTTAAATAAAGGGTAAGGGGTGGCCCCCTACCCTGCTACTGAACTCCGCGGTGGCAGGAGGGTTGGTTTACAGTGTGATATGAGGCCTCAGGGAATTGCTTCATTTGAAGATAGGAAGCTTGGTAGGCTTGTTTTGAGCTAACCAAAGTCCGACCAGAGCTTCAAATGTGGTGGTTTTTTGGAATGAGTTAAAGGCGAACTAAGGGCGTATTTTTATAGAGTGGAAGGGACCCAGGGGCTTTAGGGTTACCTACAGCGTTGAGGACCCCAGAGGGGAGACTGAGCTGCTGTAGGAGGGTGCTAGCTGTGTCTGGAACAAGAAATCCCACATAGTGGTAAATACTACCACCCATCCTAGTTGTTAGCCTAACCAGTAATGACGGTAGAAATTCTACTACCATTATCTGATCTTTGCTAAAAAGAGTCCAACAGTTTTGCAATTGGTCCCTGATTTTACTATTCATTTAACCATAAAGGAATGGTGGTAAAAATTTTCCGACCATTCCTTTTTATGTTTGACTTTGGGTTGTGACCCCGCTCTAACAGCTTCCTAAGACCTTCTTAGGCCTATGTTTGGGCCAACCGAGGTTTTTGGTTTTATGGTTTTTGAGGTTGTTGGGCTTAGGGGTTAAACTACGGCTTTACCTAGGTTTTTGGTTTAGGGTTTT